>JAVIWC010005520.1:0-588411 GCA_031894815.1 Creontiades dilutus | reverse complement strand
CAAGTTTTCGGTGAGCAAACCATACAAAAAAAAATCATACAAAATGTTTCCCAAAGTTGTGAAACGGGAAAAGATGTAGAAATATGGACTTCAGGGAATATCGCAGAAGCCATGTTCCTGCTCGAATACTTGCTTTTGGTTTATTATTCAATAATAAACCATTGTAATCGCTCTGGAAAAAAAAATTCTAACCCCCCTGAAAATTTCATGGTTTACGTTTCAAAGGGTGTAGAATCCAAATCTGCAATAAAAAATTTTCCGTCCGTCCGCCGTACGCCGTACGCACGATATCTCCGAAACGGCTGGAGCAAAAAATCTGAAATTTTCAGGAAAAATCTATCTTGGTCTGACGACGCCCCAATTCTTGAGCCAGCTCCCTCACTCAATTTAAAGTGCCATTTAAGGGCTGTAAAAGTTTTCTAAAATCCCTGAAAACCTCAAAACTAGTCGAATAGGCCTAAATATTTTCCTATTTGAAGAACATACCATTAGGAATCAAATGAGCCCTTCCCCACGTCCGTAGGTCAAACCATTCCCGATGTATGGCCCAATTTATGGTGCCAACATTTGCGTTTTTTCGTTTATTATTGTTTGTTTGTAACCTAGTGTAATCCGGCCGATAGCGTCGAGTTGTAGTGAATGTGGATACTGGACTGATAGCCGATGTGAATACTAGTAGTGTAGTTAGTAACCGATACACGGGTTGAAGCATTCTGATAATATATAGGTAAATATTATTCAACATTATTACTGCGGTTTATTATTCAATATTATTACTGGGGTAAATAAGTATTCCTTCACTGGGGTTTATTATTCAATTGGCTTGCGTTCGTGATTTGAACCTGTACTAAGCTTCGGAGTGTGCGTGTTTTACAGGTGATAGAGCGATTATCGAATTTCAGGAGATATGCATAGACCACGTACATCGGTTCTCATCCAAAACACCTATTTGGATTGATCAGTTGATGATATTTGTGTGCCCCCTCTACATCTGTCTACCTTTGGCTACATCGTTTAAATTTGGATTTGGGGAAGTTTTAACGCAATACGAGTGCCAAAGGACTTGATAAATTATAGATGTTTTTATTGTGGCGGGGTATTTAGGTTCAATAAAAAAGCGCTGCAAATTCTTTCACTGGGGTTTATTATTCAATTGGCTTGCGTTCATGATTTGAATTTCTACTAAGCTTTGGAGTGTGCGTGTTTCACAGGATAGGGCGATTATTGAATTTCAGGAGGCACACAAATATGATCAACTGATCAATCCAAATAGGTATTTTGGTCGAGAACAGATTCACGTGCTCCTTGCATATCTCCTGAAATTCAATAATCGCCCTATCACCTGTGAAACACGCACACTCCAAAGCTTAGTAGACATTCAAATCATGAACGCAAACCAATTGAATAATAAACCCCAGTGAAGATCCATGAATTAATAATTTAAACAAATGAGAATTGGCGGGTGTATCCAAGTTCGGAAAGATATACAGGCAGGAAATGTCTTAGCAGTGTACTACGAAAAAGAAAAGAACCAATTTTATGTGAGATTCTTTATTTTCGGCCCAACAGGTGGACGAAAGAACAATAAGTTACATTTATCACCTCGTTGGGAGCAGATGAAGTAATAAAAGCGTGGCCGCCCGCAAGGTTGAAGAGGGATACAAAAAAAGTGCGTTCCATCACGAAATAGGCGGTTTGCGCTGAGACGGTTTCCTTCAAAAAAAAGCTTCCCATCGCTCCTCTGAAGTCTGGTCACCACCGGTAGCCCGCAGGGAGAACCGTAAATCTCCAGTAGCCGCGGTGGATAGGACGGGAATGGTGGGGGAGGGAAGGTTCTGACATTAAAATCCCGGATCCTCTCGTAAAATTCCGAGCCGGACAAGCGAGTATCAACAAGGAGTATTTTATAAAAGGAACTTGGGAACGAGCTCTGGATAGCGAGAGCGGGATCGTTGAAATCTGGTCGAAAGTGAAGTGCAGCCTGCTGTAATTTACGAACTGGCATTCGCCAATAACATTGCAGGTGGAGTTTATCTTCCGCAAAGAACAAGAAAATCCCACCTGACTTAATAAAGAGGTAGAATTGTACACGAATTAACAAAACCAATTTCATCCGTCGTACCCGATATAACAGCGCTCTGAAAACGGTACAAATTAATACGCAAAGAGTTATTTCTAGTGGGATAACCCTTCTACGATTACTACCAGAACCATACTGAACAGCCAGACAATGCTTCCTAGGTACCCTAAACACACGGAGGAAGAGCACCTCAAATTTAACAAGTGTGAGGTGATGGAATGGCATAGTTGCCCCTTCATTGAGCTGAATGCGGTTTAATGCTCCGCCACGCCCAGACGCTTGAAGGCGTCTGATTCATCTACCAAGGCGACGGATTAAAGTATCAAGAAGAGCCAACTAACCATATCCATCACACAAGATAAAATTTTCCCCTATTTCGTAAACTTTTTTTTTTTTTCTTTCAAGGGTTGGGAGGACCCCTGGTCACTCAGACCGCTAGGATCTATTGTGACACTTTCCCAGTTTTATTTAAGAATCTTTTTAATGGCCTCTTCGTTCACAAAGTGAAGGAGGTTTTCAGGCGTTTCCTTGGCAATATCGGAGGGTGTTAGGGTACCCTTTCCGAAATGCCGGAATCTTATCGATGCGACAGCAGGACAGTAAACAGTTTCGTAAACTTTGGTCCAGTAGTTTCAAAGGAAAGCTTCGAAGAGCGGGCCGACGAATTTTTTTTCTTCGTTATTTGATTTTTTAAATCTACGTATCTTGAAACGTAAACCAGCAACATTTGAAAGAGGGGGGGGATTGATCGATTTTGAAGGTTCATTTATGAAAATAATAAATTGAAAGGTGAAAACAATAATGTTGTTCCTCTATGCCTTTAACATTTTTCTAAATTTTTTTGTTCGCCAACATTACTAATTCGATAACAATTGTTAACTCGATAACAATAAATCTGAAGAATTTTCTAGCAATATTTAACATGCACTGCTCCACAATCGAGTTTGTTGGTTGCAATTTCATCATTCGTTTAGAGTCCCTCAATCACGTAGTATTTTTTTTCAAATTTTGTATGTATTTTCGTAAGATAAGTTTGAATTTTGTTCTCTAACGAATTTTAAAAATTTTCTTTTTGTTATTTGATTGGATTTGATCCACTTCCTTAAATTTTTTGTATTGTTTTCAGTCATATTATGTCCTGAAGAGTGGCAGAGGACAATCAATATTTTTTGATCATGGTATTGGGTTTCTCAAGACATTTTGTTTAGATAGCAGCGTCGATAAGATTCTACACCTTACGAATTTCTACATTTAATTGACGGTAACAGAAGGGTTCATCTGGCAAACGAGCTTTGAATGTGTTATTTCATTGTAATATCGTCCAATTTTAATAAAACTGGGTTTTCATCTTTCTAGTTCAAAATGCATTGTCTTAAAATTGCATGCAACAATAATTATACTTGTTGAAAATATTTACTTAAGCGATTTGAAAGTTTATTGTTACCAAATTTATGGTTTCACTCCCTGTGAAGCTACAGTTATAGTGGAAAAACATTGGATAATGAATAAAACTAATGACAAAATCAAAGACAGCCCACCCAAAATTCAAACTGTCCATCAAAAGATGAAGCCTACTCCCAAAAAATTGGAACGAACAGTTTTTTCGGGAAGAACAAAATCCATCTTTTTGTGGTGTTACTCCTGTACCAATCAAAATTATATTCCATCTTAAAATCGATTTTGAAAGCTTAGAAATGAGTTTCCACACAATGGGACATTTTATTTTTATTTTCATCATTATCATTAATATTATTATTTTATTATTTTTTTTTTTTTTTTTAGGAATATACCTGTACATTACCCAGGTAAAAGTCACGGTATACTAACTCTTTAAGTGTCAACAAACAAAATACTGTCAAAATGGGGAAAACGTGTTTTTGATCAAATGAACGTTACATGATGTGTTTGCTGAGACTTTAAATAACAGTTTTTAAATTTTAAGAGCATTGTTAAAAAAAGGAAATTGTGCATTAGCACAAGTTACCATACACAGCTTAAACTGTTCAATATTTGAAATTTTAGTAGGAATCGGAACAAAACAGTAAAAGTCATGCTTGATAGAAGGATTTGGGTTCGCCCAAGTACAGATGAAATTAGGAGTCCAACGGACTTTTGGATAGTAATCGCAGGTTACGAAGCATCCATGATCGAGCTCTCTGGGTAATTTATATCCGGGGAAAATTGATAGCAGGGCTTCAGCTAGGCTTTAGCGTAAAAATGATGAGTGTTAATCCCTCATCTTTTATATTAAAAAATCATATTATATATAAAATGCGTGAACCCTGAAAATGGAAAATAGAAGAATTACACCAATTAAATTAAGGGCTCAAGTTTAATGCGTAAAAGCACTATCAAGGTTGATGAGATTGATCATCCTCTCTTTCAAGCATCTCTGTCGTGGGTATTTGGAACAACATGTTGTTATGCCTAAACCTGTCGTTCAATGAAACTGACTTTGTCTATAATAAATTCATTATGATCAACACACACGGTTTTTTCGTTATACCAAAGACGTAATTTCTCATCCAGTAGGGAACATTTCACCGTCTAACGAGGATACTAGTCGGAAAACGCGTCATTCACTCGCGACGTTTCATAAACACCGCTAAGATGGGAGATGCGCCAAGAGCGTAAAACAAACAGGTTTATCCCAGGTTAGGAGCCGTCCATTATAAAGAGCTAAACAACACGAAATGATATTATCCATTCTGTCATTCCAACCAGAAATACGGCTGACTCAGGGATTAGACTCGCTGAAAGCTTATTGTTCGGATTTTGGCGAAGCTTGACGCGTTGTCTCGGTCTTCATGAAACCGAAAGAAAATATATTTCCCTCAAAGTCGTAATGTGGAAGGACGATGATCGCTCCTTGTAGATAATATCGAGCACGGTCTTATCGCAGAATGTCAAAGCCGTTTTGAATACCTACAACGTATGAAAGGGGAAATACCGTTCTAAAATTATCGCTCCCGATTTGTTCCGAGGAATGTTGATCACGTTTCTCGCCAGAAGTAGTTGGATGAAGATCGATCAAAGACATGTGTGTTTCTTTATGGAGATTATTATTTCTGTGGGTATGTGAAGTTAACGCACCATTGAAAGGGAGTCGCACGGTTTCATTTAGGTTTGGATAAAGGCACACAACCGTGGGAAGGAATAACCATATATAAATCCTTATTACCAGATCCATAAAATAACACCTGGGTGTATGCATGGGTGGATTTTTATGACACCCAATGCAAGATACAAGCTTGAATATTTCATTCGCATTTTACGGCGCTCGGAAATGGAGGCCAATTGCATCTGAGTTGCAGCGTTGACCGCATCCGAACACCTTGCGGAATAAGTGCCGCTCAGTTACGAGCTATAGGTATATCAACGAGAACAGTTCAAGGCGTCACCACCCACATTTATTATTCTTCCTTTTGATCTCACCATTTTTGTCAACCAGGATTCGCAAAAACTACCAATACTTACACTAATATTAAAAAGAGGAAAGATTATTGATTACTTGTTAATACAGTTACTATTCAACTCAAAACCGATTATAAAACTAAGTTCATTTCTCTACTGATACAGGATGTAATATATTTCCAAAAACGTTGAAGATCCCAACCTAAAATTTTAAAATGTAACATAAGATATCAAAATTCTCCATACAAAAGTCACTAAACTATTATAAAACATTGTTATTTATATCAATATTTCTCATGATTACTCATAAAAAAGCCAGCGAAGGTTAAAGCTGTTAAATTTAAGCGAACCTATTTTAGTTGAGCGACGATAACAGTTTTTGTTTAAATTATCAATTTCAAATAGTGGCGATGTTGGTATCATGATAATAATCCTTATCCATTCAAATGGTCTAATAATTAAAGTTGATTATGTACTTGTAAACTCCACCGTAAATGGTTCGGAAAGGACTTTTCACTTACAATTAACGTCTGTCGTGAAAATTCACTACATAACAAAAATGTCACACTTGAAACCAATTGCCCGACATTTCGTATTACAAATGATAGGTTGTAATTCACGAATTTAAGTTGAATATTATTTGCTTAAATTGCAAGTTTTAAATTGCCCATATTTAAACAATAGAATGCCCAAATTGAAACAATTTGAATTGCATGGAAGCCCATCCCATCTACCAGCCTCAATGTGCCCAACAAATTAATTGCCGGGTTGTTTCCCCCAGTGAAAAGTATTTGGATCCATCGTTGGTTTCCTACTACTTCGCTCATTATCCTTCTTTAAGAATCGAATACATGGATATTGAAATGAGCGCGAGCTCCTCTTCATATTCTTGGCACGTGAATCGAAACAAGACAAGTATTGAGTATACGATTTTTGGTCGCAACGTAGACACTGAATTCGAACATGTTCCGAGTCAAAGAGTCCCAATGAGTATTTTCCTACAGAGATTAATTGATTTTAACAAGTGATTCAAAGTTAGTTAAGTTAGTGTTTGTGTTCCAACAAACAATATAGAAACGTTGATGCACTCACACATATGCTCTCCGAGAACCCAAGTTTCTGGTTTCGAGTTGACCTCGACGAGGACGGTGGGGGTGCAGACGAGGAGGACCATCAGATCCGCGAGGCTGAGGTTCATCAAGAAGATGTTGGTGGAATTTCGCATGTCCTTCGTCTTTAGGATGACTAGTGGAACCATCACGTTGCCAATTACACCAATACCTGTGCCAAACATTCGATAAATTCTTATAAAACTATTTCATATCAAGGCGAATAATGCATTAAATGATTATATCTGCATACATTCAATTTAATGGGAAAAATCAATAAAAAATGCAATACCAATAGTATTCCTTATTTAGGTCAACGTAAACGAAAAAGTTCCAGTCAAACAGCAAAGGCTGCAGTTTACCGCTTTTAAAAGGAGCGACGATCGGCTTGTATAATAAAAAACGCTGCAAATTCTTTCACTGGGGTTTATTATTCAATTGGCTTGCGTTCATGATTTGAATTTCTACTAAGCTTTGGAGTGTGCGTGTTTCACAGGTGGTAGAATGATTATTGAATTTCAGGAGGCACACAAATATGATCAACTGAACAATCCAAATAGATATTTTGGTTGAGAACAGATTTATGTGCTCTATGCATATCTCCTGAAATTCAATAATCGCTCTATCACCTGTGATAGAATAAGCACACTCCAAAGCTTAGTAGAAATTCAAAACATGAACGCAAGCCAATTGAATAATAAACCCCAGTGAAAGAATTTGCAGCGTTTCGTGTATATCGGAATGCTTCAACCCGTGTATCGGCTACAAAGCCTTTTAGGAGTTCACTCCAGTATCCACGTTACTACATCACTACTGTAAAAACTGAACCGGTTCTGGGGAATCAGATCCTCGCATGGTAAGTATTAGTGGCTGATAATTCCACCGATTCGAAGGTGTTTTTGATTTCTGGACTTGTTACGGATTTAATATCGCAGCTCCTGGACAGTTAAATATTTTATTATCTGGAACATAATCCCCTGGAACAGAGGAGGGGTCTATGGTTCCAAATGGAACCCAGTGTATGGTCTATGGTTCCCAGCTCACAAGGTCGTACCGTTACAGTTAAAAATTACTGTTAAAAACTTAAACGATGGGAAATTCAATGCTCTTTCCGACGGCATCCTTAGATTTGCAAATACTTGGAAAACGCCGGAGTTAGGGCCGTTTTATTGACGTGAGGTCGAAAACAAGAAGAAAATGTTAAAAGTGAAATAACTCGAAAACTAAGCCTCTAAATAAAACCTCTTCGAGGCACTTTTTGTTGGAGACTAGTTGTACAACATGTGTGTGAAGTTTTTAGGATCATATACTGGACACCCTGAATAAACGTATTGGGCTTCGAAAATCCGTATATTTATATTGGCCCATTCTAATAAAATCCAAAGATGGCATGAAAATAGCCCTCTTTATACTTCAACAGAGTAGATCGATTAGGAGCAAAAGGGACCTAACACAATATTGAACATAATGGTAGCCTAAATAAAATCATCACTCCCTGATTTTTTGTCACAGTCTATCTTTCTCCTCAAGGATAATTTTACTACATTTTCTAATCTGGACAAGACGGTTACCAATAATTAGAGCCCAGAGCGAGTAGACAGTCCATAAAACTGGTAGATGTTGAAATTATCTATGAGACAGACTTGGGATTGGGAAGTGAATGAATGAATGAATGAATGAATATTTATTCCATGAGTGAATGTCCAAAGCATTTAAGTATGTTATAAAAATAATAATATTACAAAACGTATGTATATACAAAATAGTACTTATTCTTGCCATATTTACTACCTACTGGAAAATACCCCAGCGCTGTGGAACCACAGTTCCGTGTTGCGTGGAGGAGTCCAGTCAATCAATATGTTATATTACACATGGTGTATCATAGGTTGCACGAAAACTTGCCAGTACCTAGGTTATGGTGGAGCTTGATTCGAAACAAAAATAATAATTTTGTCAATCTTCCACACATTAAAGGCGAAAAAAAATGAACTAATTCAACTTAACTTTTAAAAATGCTCGTGAATAAGGAATCAGTATTTGTGGGCCCCACCTGAATAAGCCAGGTAAAAAGCAGCTTCTTATACTGATTCCGGGAATAAAAGGAGGGGGACTGCAAATAAGAATTTGTATTCCTCAACAAGAGAGCGAGGCTGAAATATATGTGCCTATGGCTAGAAATCAAATTTGAAGGGGTTCCAGGGAATGACGATACGACAGAGGGACGAAGGGCGTGCAAGGGTTGATTATGATTGAGGAAAAAATAATTTGGATGTTGGTGGTAAAAACAGAGTGCAGATTTTATGTACAATTGGTCAACAGAAAATACGGCTAAATCAGTAAACAGCGAAGTGAAGCCAGCTTGACGGCCCGGTGTGGAGGGAACGGAGTCTAACCACTGTGTGCCTGGTCACACGAAGCGGGCAATCCAGTTTATTTACTACGTCGATGTTCCAAACTGACTGTTGTATCCTAAAATTAAGGAGCACGCGGATTGAACAAAGTGTAGCTATATTTTCTATGAATATTTTGAACTAGAATGAACATAGTGTTATCAAGTAACAAGAGAACGAGAAATCATATGACGTGGTGATGGTAGTTGGGAACTCGTCAATAACTGGAATTTGACGACACAAAAATCTCCCCCACTTTTAGAACAGCACGTAGTCCTGTAAATGGCGGGGTGGTCGTCTGTTCCTGGAAGATCTCCGTACTGGCAGTGGCTGGCCATCTGGCTGAGGACCTGGCAGCGTTCCGGGGGAAGTGCTCGAATTTATGCTAGACTGGCCATCTACCTCGGAATGTTGCGGCATTTGGGGTGGAGTACTCTGATGCATGCTCTCAGGATCCGTGGTCTGCGACTCTGGTGTTGTAGGAGGTCTGGGATACAATTTAGGATACAAACTGTTGTATCCTAAAATTAAGGAGCACGCGGATTGAACGAAGTGTAGCTATATTTTCTATGAATATTTTGAACTAGAATGAACATAGTGTTATCAAGTAACAAGGGAACAAGAAATCATATGACGTGGTGATGGTAGTTGGGAACTCGACAATAACTGGAATTTGACGACACAACACTGACTCCACCTCTTCCCTTTCCAGGACAAGATTCCGCTAAGAACTGAGTCGAGGTCCTTTGCCACAAAAACTTTAGACGATGTCTAAGCCTGTTCTTTCTGGTTGGGTAAAGAAATTAATTATTAACTGAAGGCGTCTCACCCAGTATGAAGATGCAGAGGAGCATAGAGGTGGTGCGGATGTAGGGAGGCAGCGTTGGGGGTTCGGTGCCGGGGCCGGGGAGGGCGGCGGAGAGGTTGCCGCCTCCGGGGAGGCTCCCGTTGAGTAGGAGGCCGAGGGTGTCGTTCTTCTCCACCCCGCTCGTCCCGATCATCCGTGCCGCTCCCGCCCGTCCTTCATCCCAACTCACTCTACCGCGCCTGAAACCGATAATAGGAGTCAAATGGATACGAATAAACGGATAAACTGCAAACGAATAAAAAATACAGTACATTCATAAAACAACAATGTTTCAACACGTTCGTTTACGGAATGCAATACTTTCGAGGATATCTGCTTACGTTTTTCTAACAAATACATTCTCAAGAAGGTTTTATAACGTGAATGTTTTTTAATGTTCACCTAACTGCCAAAAATGTCACAAAACAGTGAGCCTCGCAACAAAATATGAGAAAAAATAAAAAACATCTGTAATGCCTTATAATAACTAAGTAAAAAAAGTAAAAAGTAAAGTAAACAAGCAATTTCACCTTCGATTTTCGTCAGACTACCCGGAGGTGTCGTTGGATCACTCGGATCCGCACAACGTCTATCGATCTCATTGATCATACAATGTAAAAAAGTTGGGATTCCTAGTCCACTAGTTCTCTTGGAAAACAAACAAAGTAAGTTAAGTAAAGTAAACAAGGAATTTCACCTTGGATTTTCGTCCGAGGTGTCGCGGACGTCGCCAGCCGTCCTCTAGAGAGGATCGGAACTAGGTCTGACGATTTCGCTCGTGGCTTCCCATCGCCTCACGCCCCTGGGTCATGAGCGTTTTGGATTCATGTTATATCGAGATCAGAGGTGAACTGTCTAACGACAGGACAGGTACACAACACTTGATAGTATTTTGGCCCAAATCATTGGTGCCAGCCGGATTCGAACCGGGGCAATCAGTACTCCCACTGAAAGTAAACAGCTAAAGGACTGACGCCCCAGCTCGCTCGGACAACCTGTCCCCCTGCCTGATAATAACTATAAGCCTCTAATTTTCCAACACATCAAAACCATCTCTCATTGATTGAAAACCTTCTGATTTATGTTAATCATCACAAGCTTAAGCCCATTACGTCTGGAGGATTCATTAACCCTAAAATGTGAAGATGCATCTCAAGGCTTTTGATGGAAAGATGGAGTAATTTTTACTTCCACGTAGGAAACCCCCTTTTTTGTCTCATTTTTCTTTAAATGGTAATGGGTTAAGGCAAAAAACATTTATAAATAATTTGAACAACTCATTCTTTATTGAAAAATATAATTGAAATTCAAGTGCGAAATCACAGCCAAAATTGTAAAAAAAAAACTAGGAGGTACCTTCATCTTCTTTGCTATTTCTCAGATTAGGTAGGTGTTTGATGTTTTCTAAGCCGTTTAGTACCAAGTAATACGTAAGGATTGCATTCTTGTAGCAAAATAATGAATCAATAAGTTTCGCTTCTCACATCATAAAACAGCATCCCATTGAAGGAAAAAAAAGGATGGTCAATTCTTGGAAAAGCAATCACTTAGGATCACAAACATTGGCAATTAAGTGTTATTTCAATAAATTACTGAAATATATTTTAGTCCCTCGTCACAGTAGCAAGTAAAAACAATTAGGCGAAGTAAATATTGAATTAGGGTAAATTTATTGTTATGCTGGAGCATAACTTGAGAAAATAAAGGTAGGCATGTTCGAAGCAAAAACTTTATTTTCTCTTTATTACTCACGAAGACCATCTTTACATCAGTCCGAACAATCCCTGAAAATTTCATCGAAATCAGTCATGAACTCCCAGAGTTATGCGTGTAACAAGGATTTCACGTTTGGGCATGCGCAGAGGCTACTATTGATCCGGGGGCCATGAAACCTATAGGGGACCATCTACACCCCAACTCGCACAATCCCTGAAAATTTCGACAAAATCGGACTATAACTTCGTGTAGTTTTGCCCGTAACAAGGATTTGCTGACAGACAGACAGACACGGAACCAAAATTGTTCAGAAAGGTCTAAAACGCAAAATGCGAGTGGAATTTTTGATTTTGGAGATAAACAAATTTTCACATTCCGAAAGTGAAAACAATGCTTCCGCTACCTTGGTAGACTCGGAAGCAATAATGCTAACTAAGGGAAAAATTCAATACCTTGGGAAAGGAAAACCATAAACACCCCCAAAACCGAAAAGTAAACTCAGCCGAGTTCAAATAAGAAAAAGAAAAAGAACTACTCGTTCGGGAGTAGTAGCTACCGACTAGCTTACGATCGAATGGGACGAGATAGAAGGATTACCACCTAGGAATATCAATAGATATAATTATCATTTTCATATGTTCTTTTTATCAATCAATGAAAGTGTTGAGGAATAACCTGCACATTTCCTGAAATTTTCATTAAAACTGGATGAAAAGTGTAAGAATAATTGTTATTATTCAAGCCGGAAAATATAAATTTAATAAATGGTCGGTTTTAGATTAAGGTGACTATACGTCCCGCTTTTTAGGTTAGTGTCCCGCTGTCCCCAGATTTACTCGGAGGACGCTATTATGTCCCGCTTTGGCAGGATAAACAAACAAACGTCCCTTTTTAAATATTATTCAATATTATAAGCTGAAATAAAATATTCTTGACTGACTCTTTCACATATAAGTATTATAAAGATAAGGAAATATACTATACCGATTTGCCAATTAACGTTTTTACAAGTCTGGTAAAATAAGATGTTTCACAAACATGTCTACATAGTTTTCCAATTATTTTATCCTCCCGGTCGGACAGTACACATCATTCAGTTGATTTTACTGTGTAACTTACAATATTTTCAATCGTTAAATGTGTCTTTTTGTTTGTTTCATTATTAATAAATTAATTTAACTGATGGTCCAATTAGCGTAATTGTTCTACTATTACTACCTGAATAGTAAAGTTTTTCCTATTCTTATTTCTGTAAATTTAAGTGCTCAAACATAAAATAATGAGTTTAGGACGTTTAGTTGTGTCAATATAGAAAATATCTTTCACACGTTATCTGGAGGGGGGACCCTCTGACCACAATAATGTGTGTCCCGCGTTAAGGTCATTACAAACATGGTCACGTCATTTTAGATACAAAACACCGATTAATTGATACCCCTGGTAGCTACGAGTTCCCACTTATACTTACATCTACAAATTTCGTTCGCCTGGTGACTTGAAGATAAGTTAGATTTGTCCTTCCGCGGAGCTCCGGTCTGGGAATCGATCACTCATCCAGGGCTCACCATTCACTGATTCAAAAACACAGACTCAAACCTCAATTTGTTCTGACAATAAAGCCACGATGGAAAATAATGGTGATTGTAGTTTTAATGCTGCGAACATCGATCCCGGGCCGAGAGAAGTTGGAGTACCGCTGGAAATGTTTGCATCCTCGCGATCCCACGATCCTTGCGCCATCATCGTCGATCCGACCATCAACCTCCATCATTCTTCCTCAAGCTATTTGCGGCGTCGCGTCGCCTGCATAAATCCTTGATTTGTAGTCCAGTAACACCCGTTATCTCTCGAAAAACGATATTGAAACTCAACTTAGTTTATTTTCAACAACAATTACTGTTGTTAATGCTTATACTATTTCAAGTACAGAAGCTTCAAAAACAGCTTGAAATTGAGAAGAAAGTACTGCTAAGTGAGGAAACACTTGAACTTGAAACCATAGAGGATGAAATGCACGTGTTCACGCGTGAGATTCACGTGATGCAATCCATTTTGGTTTATTACTCAATAATAAACCATTGTAATCGCTCTTGAAAAAAAAAATTGTAACCCCCCCTGAAAATTGCATGGTTTACGTTTCAAAGGGTGTAGAATCTGAATCTGCAACAAAACTTTTTTCCGTCCGTCCGTCGTGGGCCGAACGCACGACTTCTCCCAAAGCTGAAGCAAAAAAGCTGAAATTTTCAGGAAAAATCCATGTTGGGCCGACGCCCCAATTCTTGAGCCAGATCTCTCACTTAATTTAAGGTGCCCTTTAAGGGTTGTCAAAGTTTTGTAAAATCCCTAAAAACCTCAAAAAGTCAAGGCGGCCTAAATTTGGACTTTTTTTAAGGACTTTCCATGAGGAATCAAATGAGCCTGTCCCCACGGTTGTAGCTTCTGATAACCATTCCTGATGTATGGCCCGATGTATAGTGCCAACATTTGCGTGATTATGGTTTGTTATTGTTTTTGTTTTGATTACAGTAACCTAGTAAACCCCAGTGAAAGAATTTGCAGCGTTTTTTTTTATTTGACTCAAATTTTGCGGAATAATGACCGAAATATGTTTTTTTACTCTAGACGCCTGTTTTCAGATTGTTACGGGGATTCATTTTCAAGGTCTGGTTGAAAAATCTAAAAATATAAGATTTAAACCTTCTCCAGTGATCAAGTGAGAAATCATCTTAATCTGATAGTTGAAACTAGGCATAAATGATGATTTTTCGGTCGTTATTCCGCGAAAATTGAATAGAATCAAGAAATGGATAGCGTCACGTGAATCAGCGTTGAAAAACAATGAAAATTCAAATGCCACACTTTACAGTTCACCATCATCCACTATTTGACGAATTTGGGGTTGCGCAATTTTGCGTGCTCGTTGAACCGGTTACGCGAAATCAAAAAAATTGGTTGAGGCGTCAAATTTCCATGAAATTTTAGGTAGAATCCGAATAAGAATAAAAAATTGAGGTTTTATTTAAAATAATGATTATTGTTTTGCTTAGGTTTTGTGATATTGTTTGTCTATATTATCTTAAATCTCGTGCATGACGTAATGATAGTTTCCTAAAATTTACTACTTTTCGTGGATGAAACTAAAATAATGGGCGTTAAACCGACAAATTTGGTAATGCGATGCCATCCTTTTAAATTCCACTCTCTGGCTACATCAATTACTGATTACAAATTGATGAATCAGACTCTCCCATTCTCTCATCTCTTTGCTGAAATAGTTTTTTTTTTTTTTATCCATCATCATCTTGGATTACATCCTACGTTTTGCATTGGAATATTTAATTTTGTAACCAAATCTTGGATACTCCGGGCATTTTCTCTTGATGAATAGTAATCATAAATACATGAATGAAATTTTAAAATACAGGGTGATTCAACTGTATGCCTTTATATAAATATAAATAATAAGTAAATAATGAAAAACTAATTTCTTTATATAACATTTGTATCCAGAAGTGACTAAGTATATATCCTTTATTTTATTACCACTATCTCTTCTATTGTTATTTGCTTTCATTAAGATTTACACTTTGTTTGTATTGGGACCTGAATTATTTGTAATAATCACTTTGTGATTTTATACAATAAACTATTTACTACTACTACTACTACTACGTTTCGTATTGGAAGATTTCTGTGTTACAGCCACGGCCATGAATTGAATACCCCACTTCGTGACTCTGCATATGGCACCTATTCAGGCCTATGCATTAGGCCTAATACTCTCAATACATATCAAGTAACTAAAGTGACTCACTCTGGAGCCCCTCGGATTCTCGGAGAGCTCTTTGAAGCAGTTACACTCAGAACTACGTAAAAACCTTGAAAAACCTCCTTCTCCCTTCAGATCCTGATTTGATTGAATCGTATTATTTCATTTATTTTTTCATACAAATGGTTTTAATAATTTATATCAACCGAAGGGGTCTCTAACGGCATTGCACAATGTTTCAAAGGCGACATGTTACTTCTGCTGGGGGAGAGGAAGCCACGTTAAACCTCCGTCAATGAATAGAACGTTGGGTATCATAGATGCACTAACTTCTTGAAGGATGAGAAATGATAATGATAGGGTAAATCCCAATCGGGCGGAAATCGGACGGGATCCAGAACACTTTTGGTCTCATCGTGATGTTGTTTGAAATAATAAGCGTTCTGGCGAGAGTATGTATTTTTCTTCTTCGGATCTTCTTTTTCCATTTTTAGTGTAACGTGAAAGTTACACCTCAGGACGATTGAGGTTGGGTGAGTTTTTTAAATTTGGTAAGCATTCGGCTCTTGATTATCAAGGTTTTTCTACAACTTATCATTACATTTATAGCATTTCCAAATCTAATTCAACATTTTCCAAACCAAATTCAACATTCAGTACATTTTTAATGAATTCGTACTGGTGATGGATAATGCGCGAATTCACCGCGCTACCGAAATTCGACAACTAGTTGATTCAAGTGCATTCGATGGAATAAGTCAAATGTTTCTTCCACAAAATCAAAATGTATTCCAGTTCAAGAAAATATTAATTTTTAATAAGTAGTTAGTGAAATTAAGGCATCCTGAATGAAGTAAGCAAAACTTTGGATCGGGCACAATATTTTTCTTAGTTACTTTAAAGTCATTGCGAAAATTCGTTACATTTGTATCTCGATTATTTTGATTAAGTGATATTAAGTTTTTCGACGTTTGAATTGTTGGATCGTTATGTTCAAAGACGTATTTTATAATTTCCCACTCTTTCACAATTCTAAACGATTTTTACTATTTTCAAGCGCGTACACATTCAAGTACGCGTAGTTGTTATTTTTTTGTCGAAAAAATTCCCTTTTTATGATTGACTGAGATTGATGCCGAGAATTCAGTCCAAACTTGATCCAAAATGTGATTTTCAACCAAAGTTCAATTCACGTTTGTTCAGAGTGTTGATTTATGTTCATGAGTTAAGCCTCTTTCTTCTAAATATGAAACCAAATCCATGATCCAAGGAGCATTGTACAAATAAATGTTATTTGAACCTCTAACACAGAATGACATTTTTCCGTTTTCCCCAATAGCGGGAAAACACAAAATCAACTGACGTTTTCTATAGTACCATGGTACTCAACGTTCTTCACTCACGTACATTATTTCTTATCTGATTGCCAACTGATTTAGTCATATACGGGTAGTGTAATGCGGCAATTACACCTTCCCTTCCCAATTTTCAATCGAGGATACGTTTGCAAGGGTTCGCGGTTAGGCCCTCGAATTGCTAACACTACGATTGAATCAGATACCTCCCACTCTCCTAGAGGGTCTAATAGACATCTAATCACATTCAATGGCTTGGCAACCTTATCTCTGACTCCGAGAGCCGGCTGGAAATTAATTCAAACGACGGAACACAGGTTCTAGGTTCGCATTTATATTCCTGACGGTATCCTGAGAATGATTTTGCAAAACAATCCATCTCAAATGACCCTTTACTCCAAAGCAAGGAAGGTACTTTGAGATTCAATCTTGATTTATCACACAATCGCATCCGAAAATGGCCTAAACGTATGGGTGTGGGTTTCTTCCGATGGCAAAGGGGGTAAATGTGATTTCTTTTTGAATAAGTGTGGGAAAAAATTATTCGATCAGATTCCGACAAGATCAAGCTTTGAATGTATCATTCATAAAAGTGACAAGTATCTTTACTTTCCATAGGAGATCTCGTGGTTCATGAAGGCCGAGTTTTGTATGAATAGATCCGCCTAGTGGAAGGTACGTCGACCCTGGACTAGCGGATTTTGCCCACTCAAGAGGGTTGCGAACAGTACAGTGTAGATCTTGTTATCAATTGAGAACATGTCACTTGAACTTGCGTTAAGAGGCCAACACGTTAGGAGCTTGTACGCCTCCTCACGAAGTTCATTATACATGTAAATGGAAGGAATTCACACTGGATACCGCTCGCGAAGCCTTTGCCGCCATTCTCCTCAGATAACAGAGACCTCTCAGCTATTGATTTCATCCTTCAACTAACAGCAATCCCACTCGATTTCATTATAAATAAATCATTTCTCGACAGAACCGAAGCTGTTCTCCGTGATTGATAGCCATCTGCTGAATGGTGCCCTCTATGTCGCGATAATTTGGCGCCTCGAACTCTGATCATTTATCAAATGTGTTGGATGGTTCGCTACCTATTTTCTATTAACGAAATTCACAAACATTAATCCTACATTTGAATGTACGTAAAAGACCTACATCTATCAAGGTTGTCAAATGATCTCACCAAAAACAACTATGGAATTACGAGAATTTCTTAGAAACGTACAACAAAGCTCCAGTAGTGCATTATGGGACCCAACAAGATTTTTTTTTTCCACATTACCATTTATTTATTAAAAATGAATGAATAAAGTTGAATAAGACCTTTACAACATAAAGTATCATACCTTAATAGCAAACAGAGGCATGCAAATAGTCAATAAAGATTTTGAAAAAATTATAAATCTAATGAAGAGCAACTATTCAAAAAAGAAACTTATTAACTAATAAGAGCTAACCCTTATGAGTACTAAAAAAGCAGTTAAAATAAATAATAATAAAAGGTGTAAAATGAGCAGTTATAATTGATAATAATAAATGGCGTGTATACTAAGTAGGTACATCATTTCATGGAATGCTAAATCTAAATTCTAATAATTAATGTGGTGTAAATATAGTGCTATAGATACGTACCTTATAAAAAATTAGATGTAAGAACCAACTCCTGGCTGGGCCACAGTGTTACACTATCCAGCTCGGTCATCAGTTATTATTGAATTGTAGAATGTAACATGTAAAAATGATGTAAATAAACTATCTATCTATCTTAATGACATATACTATGTGCTGGATAAGAGTCAATTAAGTATAGATTTACACTGTATTGAATATATTAATCATTTGACGAGATGAAGTTAAGGATATGGCGAGGTCTAACTAGTCGTTAGTCAGTGAAGGGGGCAAAACCGTCAGCTGCGAGTTGGTTGAAGTGTTGAGAGTAATTATTTATAAATGCTTTCATGGAAGAGAATCGTAGTTCGGAAGGTGTTTTTATGTTGAAATCGGAGTAAATTGTTGAATTACGAACGAAAGGTGGGGTGTGTATGTTCTTCTGTAAAATTAAATTCTGCTGTCTTTCTAGACGTCTGAATTGGGAGCCGGTGCACGTTCTCGAAACTGGCAGGGCGTAAGACCAAATGGGCCAGATGAGGGTTTTGTATATTATCATCTTATTTGCTAATGAGAGGTTGCGGTTATTCAATAGAGGCTTCAGCTGGGAAGCTCTGTTTTTGGTTTTAGTAATTAGATCTAATATATGATCCTTGAACGTTGTCAGTGATCGAGGGTGATTCTAAGATATTTATGATTGGAGGTGTTAGTTAGTGGAATCCTTCATATAGTAGAGGAGCATCGTGAAATCTTCTACGGAAAGAAAATGTGACTGCGCACGATTTGTTGGGGTTAATTTGCAGTCTGCATTTGGTGCAACATTGGCCGAGCTCGTTGATAAGAGTTTGTAGGACTTCTGTGGCTTCGCCATCGACAGCTCGACTGACTACATAACAGAGGTCATCTGCGAAAAGCCCTGAAAATTCTGAAGAAACTGGCAGAAGAAATTTTTGAACTGCAGAGACGTCACCCTGTATGTCAACAACGAACGTTCTACCTTCCAGGTAACTTGAAACCAGTTCAAATATATTCTTCGGAAGAGTTGAGCCCAAGAAGATGCACGCTACTGCTTTTGGTGTACAGTTCTCAACAATGAACAATCTAAAAATCTAATTATATATACGTAATTCCACCTTGAAATTCGTCAGTCTACTCTTCAAAACCTTACGATTTTAAAACTTGGATACGAGAAAAATAATACCGTACGTTTTTCAATTCAATTTTTTATCGTGGAATTAGGTTTTCCATATTCCTTGAGGTAATGGGGATTGGATATGTAACAGGTTTTTCATTCGTATGAACTTCTTGATTTTTTGGCCAATGTAGAACATTGTCCGTCCCCAGCAAGACACTTCTCCCTCGAAATAGCGGACTAATATTTATTTAAATATTGGATTTACACTGTTTGGCTCAAATGAAGTATTGGTAAAGGATGTGCCTGACAACTTGGCATCACAGGAAAACCAGAAAAGATAACTTTTCATTGTTAAAATGAGGTAGTATGTCTGTATTTTGATGGGGTTTACTTTAATGGGTAATTAACTACACTACATGTGGACCACCACTTGTTTCCTACTTTCGGCGGCAGGGAATCAAATAATTCTAGCCATAATACAAATTGGTTCTCTATGATTTTCTCGCCTGTACTCCTGTAACCGACTAAATTAGTCTAAAGAGTTATTTTTGAATTTCTTTATCATCCACCTCTCGAAAACAGTAGTTCAAAATTGAGCATGGCTATTTCGGAAATAAAAACCCGTATGAAACCTACATCCTGGACCCAAAAGAATGAAAAGCAAAGAAACTGGTTGATACGAATCTCACTTCGCTCTGGGTTACCTACAATAGTTTGACCGGTCCAGTTTCAATTTGCCGCTCGAGCAACTTTGTGGACTCACTCATTGTAAGGGGCAAAGTTGTGTTCATCTCTGGACCGTTTCGGACGTTCTCATTAGTGTTAACGATTTTCGTGGGAGGGAAAGATTAATTCTTCCTCTTCATGAGTCCGAGGGAATTTCGAAAAGTAATCGAAAAAATGTTAGGGTGGTAGTTGCTGATCCACCCCCGTGATTACGGAAACGGTGGTCTTCATACGATACGGTGTTGAGATATCTCGTGAGGACTTCATCAAAAGCACATGGAAACTCCAAGTTAATCACAGTTGTAGGTTTGTATAGTCGGATGAAAGAAATTCTGTTGAAAGCTATTCACGAGGTAATTTGTGCGTTCCCAGTTCTCAATATGCCAAGGCAAATTTAACTTATCGTAATCAGGAGCTTTATTTCTTCAGAGGATGTGGTTTGATCTATCAGTATATAGTAGAACAGTTAAATGGAACATTAGAAACCATATGACATGTTCGCTCTCTACATCCAGAACTACATTAAAAGCAATCAGAACTTTGGGTTGTTCAACAGTCTAGAATTGAGCAGCTTGTGACATGGATTGTCAATTGGCTCTGTCTTCAGATGGAATAAGTTTGGTATGAAGAGATAATAGTACTATAGGCTGATTGGAAGGAGTTTTTACGGGGACCGTCTAAGGCTGCTGCGTCAGCACGTTTTGAAATGTAACTGAGACATTGCCGGAGGTGATGGGTATTATTCATTCACACATAAGTCCTGGAGAGGGTGATAGCTTAGGCTGCTAAGGCCCTCATTTCCTTGCCACTCGTGGTGTGTTACTTGTACATGCATTTTCTTCCGCTGTCCAGAATGGTAATAGAAGCGTAATAACCTTACAGTATTTGTAATAATTAATGGTATTCAACCACTAATTGTATAATGTTCACCCCATTTCCACATTTCAAATTATGAACTCCAGGGAGAGCGTAGAAAAGAAGAGAATTTAGCCTCCCCAATCATTTTTTCAAACTATTGCTATTCTGAGGAATCTGCATCTTTATCTTCAGCATCACACACCAAAAACAAAATGAGATATGATTATACTTCAAACTCCAAAGGAACCAATGAACAATAAATGTCTATTCCGTCGTGTGGTGTGTATTACTAAGAAGCGACAAGTTGACATCAAGGGTTTTGAAAATAACGATAAACAATTCATAATATCAATCCGAATTTTATGAATAATTTGTACTGAATTGTATGAATGTACAATAAATTGCAAATTCTGTATCAACCGTTTATCATTTGGTTGATTTGTTTTTGTATCAGCTCTAGTTTTGCATTTGGAACAAAGAAATCAAGTGAAACGGGACCGAAAAACACCTCTAAAATACACCCAAGGGGAAATATTGAGAATATAAATAAAGCAAACGTGATTACTCTTGTATTGCCAAAAGGAGAAGTAAAAGTCGAAATCAACAACAGAGGAGGAAATGAATCGCAGAAGGAAATGGACATGTTGGTTGAATCTTTGAAGAACGCGATTTACAATCTTGGTTATGGCCTTCAATGGAGTACACAAGAAGTAAATAAAACGAGTAAGAGTGTGCCATGAGAAGTGATAATGATGTCTTAAGCCAACATCTTAATCAGTTTGGTGATTGGTGACATTGTGTAAGTACCATTCAACGACTTGATATCAGGTTGATAGTAGACTGGTACTCTCTAAATAGGTCTAAATGTTGGGTGCCAGAAAATCATTGACTGCCAAGTAGGAACGGGATTTTTATGTTAGTTGCTCTCGCTACTGTCGTAACAGTTTCGAAATGATTAGTTCACTCGTTGTAAGGTACTACTTCGCTATATGAAGTTTCTTGATAAATAAGTATGTGTTTAGGGCGTCCAGCTGAAGCAAGGCTTCCTCAGTAAAGAGGATGCCTATTAGAATTGATCCAGGCTGATGTGTTACACCTTAACGAGAGAAAAAAATTAACTGAATAAGAATCAGTTTCACACGATTCTTGAACCGAATCCACAACATATTTATAGTTGCGTGTTTGTGTTCGAACTTAGGATGGTCTTATTCTCGTTCATGATGCGCTTGCCAAGCAGATAGCAACTGCGTTGTCATCCAGTGGCTGGGAGGTTGAGAAAGAGAGACTGCATCATGTGCCGATCGGCGGGGAAAAGAATCCACATATCGTTGTCATCAAGCCCGATGGGTCTGCTATAATCCTGGATGTCCAAATAGTCAGTGGTAGAGTGGGCATGGAGCAGACCTGGAGGGCTAGGAAAACTAAATATGATAGAAACAACCTGGGGCAAGCGGTATATGAGCTAAAAAGAGTGACCCCTGATAACTTCAAGGTGATGGCTGCAACCGTGTCATGGCGCGGAGTTTGGTGCGGGAAAAGTGCCACGGGGTTACTCTAGCTGGGCTTTTCGTCAGGAGTACTTGGTGGTATCACGATCCGCATCATCCGAGGTTCTTACTTAAACTGGTTGACATTCTATGGACGCACTTCCTTTCATCCCCCCCCCTTCCCCCCTCCACTATCCTCTTTTTCCCAAATCCCGATGGGCGGCCTCGGGTAAACCTGGGGTCCTCCCACTTTCATTTTGTTCATATTTTTCTAGATTTTATTCAATGGTGTTCCTTTGTAAAAAGATGAATTAGAAAAATAAAAAAAATGTGTTCAACAAATTTAGTCGATGTCACTTAGGCTATAATTCCCCATTGAATTCCATTATTCTTATTTTGTTCGATCATAATTTTAAACTAGTTGTGTGACATATGTCGGTTACATCTATCTAATTTGTCGATCGTTCTCCAAATCAACTCTTTGCAATGATTCCAACATATTACCATTTATTCGTGACACACATTTACTTGGAAACTTCGAGTTTTAGACACTTACTAGATAGTTGTGTCGTAACATTGTTTCAGGATTCAAAGAAGATCCCACAAAACCTTCTGTTCCTAAGTGGAACAGCCACAAACCATACAAAGGAGGATTCGTTGAGGAAATGGAAGGAAATATTCCAAATTACAATAGCTCGTCAACGATTATAGAACATATGCAGACGTACAAAAAGTACGATGCAACGTATTGGAAGAACCTAGATGAAGGTTGTAAATCTCAACTAATTCAAGCTGGTCATCATTTTGAGAGACCTGTAGTTTACAGTTTCAAGAAGCAACTATGATGTAACTAGAATGTATATAATAGCATTTGAGAACTATTCATTCGAGAATAGTTTTTCATTTCCTAAGTCACCCTGTAAAAGTTTACGATTTGAATGAGTTCATTTAATTCTGACTGGCGGAACGCACAAACAACCGTCTTGGTAAATGTAGATGTGGTATACATATCTTGCCAATGAGCCGCAGTTTCCGAGGACATTCTCGTCACAAGCAGTTTTTTGTCATCAAATTTAATTTTCAATGATTGTTATATTCATTGTTCAACTATTTTTATTGTGTTAAATAAGAAATGAATGAACCACAAAATGTTTCGAAAAATAACGGCTGCTCCGCACCTTTCCATCGCTCCAAAGCAGTTTCAAACTCGATTCTTTTAGAATTTCAAGAAATGCAAAAAGTATAGCATGAAAAAAGTTAGCTTCAGACCCCACGGTAGCAACTCATCGGTTTCAACACCCGTAGCTATCCAAATTAATACTAAGATACTTATAAGCACAAAAATATTTTCAGACAAATAGCCTCTCAGCATTTAAAGTGGTTCGGTTAGATTCTGAAATAATCAATATTTATATTATTAGTTTTATTGATTTTATTTTTACAGTGAAAACCTCCAATGCTGAGTGATATTAAACTTTGTGTACCTTATTACTTTCGGAAATGGCTTAAAATAGTTAGTGATAGATTTTAACACCATCAATTATGATAAATTTGCCTTATTATTATTGAAAAACCGTAATAAGAAATACTCGTAAATAACTCACAGCTAACTTAGTCTTAAATAATGAAAATCACTCGTCCAAATGGCTAAATTTTCTAAGCATGTAATTTTCTATTAGTTTTCATCTGATGGGCAATACTGTGGATGGTTTAATAAGCCTACAATACTAATTACTATATATTTTTATAGCTTAGGACATTTTTTCAATGAAACTTGTAGGATTCCAAGTCATTAAGTGAAGCTTCTCGAGAAAAAAGTGTGCTTTTAAATATGTTATCTTAGTTGTGACTTCCCAACATGCCGATTGTTCTGCAAAGCACCTCATTGATATTAGTCCATCCGTTTGCCCTCTATTTGTGACACACATTCATGTAAAACTTCGAGTCTTATATACTTGAACAGGCATTTTTGTCGTTTCCTTATTTCAGGATTTAGAGGAGCTCCCACAAAACCGTCTGGTGTTAAGTGGAAAAATGACACTCCATACGAAGGAGGAAGAGGCTTGAATTCTTACGACATCGTTGAAAAAATGGAGAAGAATTCAAACTATAATAGCCCGTCAACTCTTGTAGAACGTATGCAGACGTATGAAGATTATGATTCATCGTACGGTTACGATAATGATCAGCACATAGAGGGTAGTGTTCCATGGTACGGAGACGAAGCTTATACAGTAAATGAAAACCCCATGGACGACCTGGAGCCAGATATTTCATATAGCAACGACGAACAACAACGTTCTAGTAAGTTCTATGTATGATTTGTCAAGGAAGAGTGTAGATGTGAGAAAAAACTGATCATTTGTCAGTTGACAATATTTGAAATGATAAATATAAGTCGCCTAAATAGCGAAACATTACACTTTCGTAATGCTCCCCTAACTGCCTTGTCGAATTTGAAGCTTGCTCTCCAAGTACTTCAAAAATCTTTCAGATCAGAGTCGAGCGATTTTTGAAAATTTCCATCGAACCGACATCAAGCTGTTAGAATGAGTTTAGAGGAAAGAATGAACTTGATAATATCCTCATTTTCAATTGCTTGTAACTCACGCATGAGATAGTTCGAAAAGATTCGAAAAAAAATTCACAAGTAAAAAGTATTTAGGTGGGTTCTTTTTTATATAAGTAGAAATCAACCCGACCTATATAGAAATCTCCAAAGATCAGTAGTTTGTGCAGATATGACAGGACGGGGAGGCTCCGATATGGATTTGAGCGATATACGCTGGGTTTTTAAGCTTAGAGGGGAACTCCTTAACCTGAATGGTGCTCCGATGCGCAGCAAGAGGAGCCCATTGTGCTCCATGTGTAATTTCCGGGAAAGGGAGGATTTGTATCATTTTTCGGGCATTCGCCCGATACTTGATGAATACAGGAGAAAAGTTCTCTCCAAATCCTGTCTTACCCGAGAAGAGATTCTCAATATCCTGAATAGTAGCGGAGAGTGGGATAAGGTGGCCAAATACTGTAAATTAAGTTGGACTTATCGGAAATTTCTGATTTCAGAGTTTAATTTTGATTAAAGGTAACTGTGTCTATATAATTATTTACCTGATATGCTTTACATGTTTGTTTGAAACTTAAACTTTGAGTCCATTTATTTTCAATTACTCCCTATTATAATTTTATTGACGAATCCCGAGCAGACGTGCTACATTCCTCTATAAGATATAGTTCATGAGAAGTGTATTTTATTTTTATTCATTTTTGTACAATAAAGCTTTCTTCTTCTTCATCAACTCGACCTTCGGCAACCCACATGCCGTAAAGCTAGGACGTCATCATTCTTACATGTACGTTACTTACAAAGTATTCATATTGTACATATTATTAGCTGGGCGTTCATATCTATTCTCGTAAGATATACATCTTGCATTCTTATTATGGGTATGTATTCTACTGATCAGGCTGTGGACATAATTTATACATTTTTGTAACCTCCACGAATCTCCAGTTTCGTATCTTGTTTTCGGATACTTTGTAAATAGGCATGCTCATGTCTACATGTATGCAGCATATCTTGCATACATAAGAGGTTTGTTCCAACAACAGATGCAAACCACAGTGCGAGCCTTCAAGATTACAAAAACAAACTGTTGATGAACTATATTGGTACAGTTGGTCCATCCAACATCCACTCAAGCTACCTTACTTTCACGTTACGGCCATTAATGCTGTTCGTCATGGGGTTAGGCGTTTCAGTTGCCTAAGGTTCCCTTTGTTAACAGGTAGGGACGGTGCCCTCAGTGCCGACAGTTTCCATCCACCAACAGACCGCTGCCAACGCGCCTGTTTGTTGGAACAGTAGCTAGCATTACCGCACAAGCGCCAGTTGAAAACTGTTAACATTAAGTTAATGGCTGGTCTTGATGGAAAATAACATTCAACCAGTCAGGGAAACAGTCCACGATGGGACACAAACAGTACGACATCGTAGTATTTCTCTACCCCTCACATTTCTGGCAGTGGAGAAGAACGATTTTCACGTATAGTTGACGAATATTGAACAACTATACTAAATTTGTCATGAATCTATTATTAACTCGTTCTATTGTTCCTCATATTCCCTAATAATTACTATTTTCCCAGTTTTGGACAACAATCTTTATTCATCTCATAAAATCAACAATTAGACATTCATCATCAGATGATTTAGGATTTCGGTAGGAATGGAATCAGTGAACAACATTTTGGGGACTAAATCAGCTCCAATACTGAAGACGGTGATAATGTAGTGGTTATAGATAATTCCTGTTTCCCTATAAGATGGCCCAGAGCCTTTAAAGCTTCCAGATATCCTTTTGATGTCGCAAACTAATCAACCCATGTAATAAAAATAAGTTCACTCCTCTTTGTTATTAGGAAAACTTTGTGCTATCACCTGCGAAGAATCATCAATTGTGTGGCAGGAAAAACACATTCATTACTTACATCCTCAAATCAAAGAAAGATTGGATTTTTAGCCTCTTTATCAATTTTATACTTACATCATTTCGTCTGCACTCGTTCATTTCCAAGTTCTACATCTGTTCATTTTCTGCGCATGTTAATGTTATAAAAACCACAATGTTCCAGATCATAGCTAATAAACAATAGTTTGCTAAAAATATATAAATTAACAATTTTTATCTGTTTTTAAGTAGTTTTGCTTTATTGTTTTTTAAAAACGAACCTTTTTAATCGAACAAAAAAAATGTCTTTACCCCCTCAAGAGTTATTGGTTAACATTTCGTTTTTTGTTTTTAGATCCGTCCGTTTGGCTTCCACCATATGCCGTCCACCGTGCCTTTTTTTGAAACTACTTCACCAAAGTTTACGAAATTCCTCTAGAAAATCCTAGTTTTTGAAGCGACCCTTATAATTGGTCGGATAATCAATTCCTATTTTTCAAATGGGCGGATTCAGATTCCGCTTTCAATTTCATGACGATTTGACCCTTCATTGGATGTTTTCGGCTGTGCTAACCCGTTCAACGAGCGTCCATAGCCATTTAAATTGCCCAAACATAAACGTTAGCAAGAACGATACATCAATTTTCATTGTTTCTCAATGATGATTCAATTGGTTGTATCTCTCTTTTCATTCGACTAAGTTTGAACGATTATGATCTTGAATTACGATTAAAGGAGGGGGATGGATGGGGAGATTTTATCTTGCCATAACCTGATACCCTGCTCTACTCAAATAAATGTAATTGAATTCATAAATGGGTTTTCAGAGACAAAAAACAAGGAAAAAATAGATTTAAATCAGTTGACAGATGAAGCTGAACAGTATGACAAGTACATGGAACCTGCTGATCATGAATACGAAAATTTTGGTAAAGCCGCCCTGAACACCGCAAACGTTAGATTACCTTTTTTAGAGCCGCTCCTAGAGTATCAATTCACTGTTTTATTCACAGTAAGCCCAATTTTGATCTTGAAGCTCAATAAATTTTAATAAATATGATAATCGTATCTGGTCTCTACATGAGGAATCGTGTGTTCTTTGTCGTTAGTTAAACCGATTGATATGATTACGTTTCCTACACTAAATGGGTGACGAGTATTGTGTAACCAGCCTGTATATCACGTAATGACTTATTTCATTCTGGTACGTGATACAAAAATGATAACTCATAAAATGAGCACATGATACGAAGATGAAACATACAAGGTACCTTACACCCGGTTATGGATTAGCACCACCCATCTATGCCAACGCTGAAGGTGAAATCAGGGGGCTAAAATATTTAAAAGTCAGATAACTTTCGAGGTCTTTGATGTTCGTTAAGGACGTCCCCTCAATAAATCTAATGAGCCCACTCGGACCGTCTAGCGTTCATCCATTTGCTCTGTAGTTTCTGAAATTTGGACAGGAAAAAGGACGAAGGGAAATTTGTGTTGAGGTTTTTGACATTTTCTTGTCGAAGTTACACATCTGATGTAATCGTGAACGAGTTTGAAGATAACTTCTGAAGATAAGTTTGAAGATAACTTAGCAAATCGCGGAAATCGATCGGCTAATCTAATTTTACTGTCACCATGTTTTCAAGAGTTCCTTTCGAAATCGAGTGTTTCATAACTTTTGTTACATATTTGCGAACAAGTGATACGTAAGTATATGTTTTATTTCATCTTGACAAATATATGTGTTCCCATTCGTGTGTTTTCGTTCCTGCTTATTGCACTCTATCAGTTACTTAAACATCACATTTTTTGGCGAAAGACCAGTGAAATTCCAGTGTTAGGGTTATACAACGAAAAAGTCATTTTACTGTCTTTGGAGCATCTGTAATTTGGAACATCTGTCTTTAGAAGTCAATTAATTAATGACCATTTTCATTCCTATGAAATTGAAATTTGAACGAAGCTCTTCTTAAGGAACCTAGAATACAATTAGTATAGATGGTCCTCTGTTACAATAATCTGTAGTATTTTGGTTTATTAATTTCAAAAATGAGCCTTTGTATTCGACCACTAAAGAAAAATTTAAACCTCCCTCAAAAGTTATTGGTTTACCTTTGAAGATACGTAGGTTAAATATGAAAAATAAAACCGTTCGTCGGCCTAATGAAGTAACACATAAGAAGTTCACATAATTTGGCTCAAGAATCCAACATCAGTCCGGTATGTGGCCGTGATATCAGCATCTTGATCAACCGCCCCTATCTGATTATATTCAAGGATTGATC
The DNA here is from genome assembly GCA_031894815.1 of Creontiades dilutus. NCBI lineage: Eukaryota > Metazoa > Arthropoda > Insecta > Hemiptera > Miridae > Creontiades > Creontiades dilutus. The sequence goes on along the minus strand of JAVIWC010005520.1, from coordinate 559,172 downwards.
TATCTAAACATCGAAATCTTTCAAGGTAAGAGGACATTAAGATAGAAATTAGTTCCCTGAATTGGATGAGACCACTCGGGTTGCTATACATCACCCATTCGCTCACCAATTGAAAACAAACATCTTCGAGTAATGAAAATCGGTCGTCCATGTTCAGGTAGACGGCCGGCCAAAACGCCGGGCTGCAAAGCCAGCTCAACGGGAGGCCTGAGCTACACCCCCTGGCTGGCAGCTGCCCACGTGGTTTGAATGCAAACAAGGTATGAAGGCACGAGATGTCGAGTTTAGGTAACATCCAATGAGCATAGATTAGTGATTTACGAAGAAGGGCTAACGAATACAGAAATAATATAGCTACTATTTTCAGCATTTTAGATCGGTAGATTATGAAACATTTCGATTAAACCCAAACTTTCGAACTATCGAATCGCTGTTGAGCAATGTCGGTTTAACTTACGCGTTCTCAGTGGCTGGCTTACATTTTATTCGAGTTTCAACAAAAATAAAATAAATTAAATAAATAAAAAACCTGTTAGCTATCAGCAAATCTCCGAGTCATCCTAAATTACTACAGTTCACATTCAATTTTTATATTATCTTTGGGAAATGATTGCAGTGGATTGATAGATACATTCATGTTACGGACATAAGGCAGTTGTGCACAACAAACTTGGCAGAATCTTTTTGGTACAAGAGACATTAAGCTTAACATGGAAATTTTGCAACTCCATCACTATATCCATTATTATATTCATTTTAGAATTAAAGAAATAAATCTTTTCACCGCTAAAACGTACGTCGTTTCCTCTTAGTGTAGTGGAACTGTTTGTTTTTGGTAGTAATAATTTAATCCATTTTTTTCTAAAGAAGCCTATGTCCATACAGATATACTTTCATAGTGTTCCATAGACTCCGTTTAACAATTTTTTTAAACCATCAGTTGCCTACCTAGTAGGGCTTTCTAATACAACAATATTATACCTTTGCAGGCATCCCCCCCCCCCCCCCCCCCCCGAGAACTCCGTTTTTTTTTTTAGAAAGTCCCAAACAGGACTTTACCAAAGTGCATTTTTGTGTATTTTAAATTATTTATTCCGAAATATATATATATCGAAAAAACATTTCTTAAAATATTTTCAAAGACGATAATTCTTTATTTCTATAGAGCTTACAAATACAAACTCCTAATTTAAGTCACGTTGACATTTTTGTTCGCTATTCATAATAGGGGACATTTCAAGTTGCTAAGTTGGCAGCGTAGCGGGCTGCCGCTATTACGAGGTTTGGTGGTTTGGTTGGGACTGGGGTTGGATTTTTGAGTTTGTGTCAGTCGTCAAGTGTGGTAGCATCGTAGCATCTCGTGAGTTGACTGAGTTGTGTAGTGTGTGATGGTGGTTGTTTGACTGCAAACAAACTTAAAATATCCTTACAACCTTTCGCATAATCATGAAGAAGTTAAGTAGAACAGTTTTATTATGTATTTGTATAATTAAAAATTAGGAGAAAGAGGCTTAAATGTAGTAAGAAGGTAAAGCAAAATTCAAGGGCCAAAAACGGTAGAGGACAGACACGGCCATGGGTTTAGCTTTACTTTTAGCGACACGTCGGAAACACTTTCTAAACCATTTCTACGAAGTTAATAGATGACTAAATACACTTTAAAAGTTTTTCCGAGTTTTGCTTTTATATTTTAAGGTGACGTCAGATAAATATCTAATCGTAACCAAGTTGAAGTTCATTTAGCATATGAATCAGTATCATTTCAAAGGAATAAACAAATGATTTAATCGTTAAGTACTTATAATTAGAATCATAATTACATAACATGTATATCAAAGTACTACTATCTCGTAGGTAAAGGTATTAATAAACATGTATTGTTGGGGGGGGGGGGGGGTTGCTAAAAATAAACACAAGTTTCACTTGTGCCCCCCCCTCCCCGGGAAACTATCCTGGAGCCCGCCCCTGTACCTTTGCGTAATAATTTGCAGTGGTTTTTGCTGTCGTGTTCGACAAGGTGTCAGTCACCTCGGTTCGCATTTAACGGGTGCGGTGAGTGAGCGCCTCACGAATGTCAATGATGCGTTCTCTGAGCAGACCGTTCCTTTCATACATCAACATCCGTTCGCGATCCAACGATTACAATTACAGATGATTCTCATGAGCCTCAATAAGATGGATCGATCCCAAAGGGTACAAGAAGGTAGCTCGGAAAAGGAGCGGTCTCCAACAGATCGGGGCAGCCGGCGCTGGGAAAATCAACATTATTTGTTAGTTATACATGAGAATCAATGTAATGATGCTCGTAAAGGAAGGTTAGTACTTTTGAATTGATCCTTTTCTTGTCGAGGATTCAGGAGTTCTTCATCTTAAAAAATAAAGTGGAATTAGTATTACATTGAATGTTTGGTGTATCTGATGACGTCTTAATTTGGCCTCGTTCAAGGCAATAAAGAAGAAAGTTGATTTCTTCTTACTACGTTTGATGGTGATGAGCAAGAATTTATACAGCCTGACTATAATTTTTGTAATTCTACATTAGGTATTATAAGCACAAAGATCATTAAGTAGTGGTAGCGTATCATAAATGATCTTATGCAAAGTAGGATTCGGTTCCAATGGAATTATTCACGCAGGTTCCATCATTTATATAATATGCGGGCGAATTTGAATGGTATTTGTATAGTGAGGGTGTTTTCAGAGTTTTACTTAGTTGGCTAACTCACGTGTCATTAAAACTTCTTTCGGTGTGATAATCACCCCTTGAGGAAGATTGAGTTTGTATATTGACAATCGTGTATAGTAAGAGAACTTATTTGCTGATTTTTTTAACTCTAAAATATTCGAAATGTCTCAACTTGGGTCAATATGCTAGTCTGAGTCCACTTTCATCAGTTGAGCTAACTCAGTCTCTAATCTTTTTAATAATCTAACTTTGATGTGGAAAAACTAAACGAAAAACGCTGCAAATTCTTTCACTGGGGTTTATTACAATTGGCTTGCGTTCATGATTTGAATTTCTACTAAGCTTTGGAGTGTGCGTGTTTCACAGGTGATAGAGTGAATATTGAATTTCTGGAGGCACACAAATATGATCAACTGAACAATCCAAATAGGTATTTTGGTTGAGAACAGATTTACGTGCTCTATGCATATCTCCTGAAATTCAATAATCGCTCTATCACCTGTGAAACACGCCCACTCCAAAGCTTAGTATACATTCAAATCATGAACGCAAACCAATTGAATGATAAACCCCAGTGAAAGAATTTGCAGCGTTTTTTTATGGTTATCAGAATGCTTCAACCCGTGTATCGGCTGCAAAGCCTTTTAGGAGTTCACTCCAGTATCCACATTCACTACATCACTACATCCCTAGGTTACTGATATTAACACAAAAACAATAATAAACCAAAATAACGCAAATGTTGGCACCATAAATCGGTCCATACATCGGGAATGGTTTGAGCTACGGACCTGGGGAGGGGCTCATTCGATTCCTCTTGGGAAGTTCTTCAAAAAGGGTACAAATTTAGGCCGCCTTCACGTTTTTGGTGGTTTTTAAGGATTTACAAAACTTTGACATCCCTTAAAGGGCACTTTAAATTGAGTGAGAGAGCTGGCTCAAGAATTGGGCGTCGTTGGACCACCATGGATTTTTCCGGAAAATATCAGCTTTTTTGCTCCAGCCGTTGGGAGAAAGCCTTTGAAACGTAAACCATGAAATTTTCAGGGGGGGGGTTAGAATTTTTTTCCAAGAACGAATACAATGGTTTATTATTGAATAATAAACCACTATAATCTGTATAAAAGCTGAACATATGCTGAGAAAACTAATTTTTTCAAATTCTACCATGGTTACCAATCAATGGAATACTTTTTGGATATGTTCGCTTTGCGAAGACGTTTGATAAAATGTACGAAATGTAATTCGCATTCGAAAGCATAATGATGGAGAGGTCCACTCAAGACTGCTCATTTTACCAAAGCAAAAATATCATGAAAATTTTGAAGCTTGTGGGTTTTGACCGTAAACCTAGTGTTGCCGTTGTTGATAACTCCAAATAAGTACTGAATCCCTACCAATCTTAAATTGACAAACGTACAAAAGATCATGTGAAAACGTAAGTCCGTTAGAACGGAAGCGGACTTTCGTGATCACTGTGATTAGAAACTAACCATTCGGGATTTAACTTTTAACTTAACCCTTCACTTGTGAACACAAGAACCGAAGGTATGGAAGGTTTGGTATAAACCAAAATCGATTGACTTAAGACCCATGAGCTACGCTCATTGTACTTCTTAGCAGTTCACTACGAAAAATAACTCATAAGAATGTTTATTTCAAGTTTTACGTCAGAGGTTGATTGTAAAAAATAAAAGTGTAATCATTAGTTTCTCCGTTCGTGTCGAAAAATTGTTAAAGCTTAACTTTGTTGATCCTGAAAGTAAACAAAATGGCGGAGTGGAGAAGCTCCGTATAAATTTGCGAGAGACCAGGCGACGACCGAATCCCCCTATTACCCTTTATAAATATTTAAAACAGTATCATCACCTCACTTCGGCTGGAACAACTTCCACCCTGTTCTTTCACAAACACTTTGCCGGAAAATAACCTCGATTTCGGATGATGGATTTTAAGTTCTTTTGCCTGTACTCAGGGATATTGAGCGTTTTACGAAGAATCTGTCTACTAGCAATCATTTTGATTGATAATTGCCAATAATCTTCACAAAGGCAAGTGAGGGCAACATCTTTTCAAGGAGTAGAATTTGAGCTTCTCAAGAAAAAAATTACCCCCAACACGTCTCATCAGTATTATGATGAAATGTTTGTCTGATTTTTACAGAAAAAAATTTAAAAACAAAAACGTTGGATCCAAGCTTGTCTGTTTGACAGCTATACAGCTATTGACAGTCTTTTTGTCGTGTAAATAAGTAAATTTGGTAAATGATTTTTTCTAATTTCAATGCTTCATTGTTCCCAAATTATTAAACACATAATTAACATGTTATAGAACTTATTTTAGGTAGTTGATCGGGGTAAGATTACAATTATTTCAGGGCGGTTTGTTATTTGAAATTTATAAATACTAATTACGGATTGTTTTTACTATTCGTGAGCAAGGAAATTTCAAAAAATATAGCGGGGACGTTTTAAACGAGGCATTGTAAGGGGAAGAATCTTCTGGAGCTAATGGGTTGATATGGTCACGGTTGTTTCGGATGAAGTTGGTGGTATGTTTGGTGAGAAGTTCGATGTGTAGGGAGATATTGAAATCATAATAAATTGTTTTGTTTCTGTCGTAAGGTGGAGTGTGGATAATTCGATGCTGAAGGGTTGCGTTTTATTGTTGTTCAATTCGACGGAATTCTGATTTTGAACATGTCCCCCAAATTGGAAGGGCGTAAGTCCAAAAAGGACGAATGAGGGTCAACTATATCATAACTTCGTTTTGGATTTGTACGGTAAGGGTTATCTATTATTGTCTTCAGCTGGTTGGTTCGGATTTTTAATTTTCGGAGTAGCAGAGTGATGTGGTTGTGGAAAGGAGTTGATCCAATTTTAGGCCAAGATATCGGTGAGAAATAGATGAGGGGGTGGTTTCGTTGAGATAAGTCAAGGGTTGATTTGTAAAATACTTTTTACAGGTATATGTTACGGTTTTTGATTTGTTCGGGTTTATTTTGAGCCGCCACTTGGTACACCACTGGCCACGATTCTCATTAAACTGTTGTAATCGAGCCGTTGCAGATTCAGAGTCTGGGCGCTAACAGCATACACTAAATCGTCAGCATTGAGTGCGGAGAAATCAGGCGAATTAGGGAGCGACAGATCTTGGCAATACAGCGTATACAGGTATGGTGAAAGACAACCTCCCTGGGGAACCCCTGCACGTATGGGTCTAATCGTAGAGGATTGACCTTGAACAGACACGTGAAATTTTAGACCAGTCAAGCAGTGTGTCATCACGCTGAATAAGTTGTTTGGCAAATGAAGTGAAGAAAATTATTTTAAATGAAAACGCTGCAAATCAGAAGTTCATTATTTCTGTATTAGATGGTCCTTCTAAGTAAATCACTTATCAATAATTTGTACTAGACGTAGTCAGGGGTAAATGATCTTAACCCGACACCTCGCGCCTTCATACCTTGCAATTGCATGCAAGACGAAAATACATGAGCGGACGCCAGCCAAGCGGTCTAGCTCAGACCTCCCGTTGAACAGCACTGCAGCCCAGCTCTATAGCACGACCACCTACCTGACCTTTTACGATCAACGTCAGACATGCTAAGCACAGTACCACAGCAGAATTTAATAATGGAATATTAAATAAACAATAAATATTATTATACTATTGAATAATAGGTAATAGACATTCTGTCTATAATGTCTGACATTCCATTCAATCGCTGCTCATATTGCTTATATTACTGTCTTCCTCGATTCTTTTTCGTTCGATTAAGAACTTTGTTCTTGTTTTGAAACATATTTCAGCTCATTCTCATATTAAGGGTAAGGGAGAGTAACAATCTTTGTCCCGTTGAAAAAATAAAGTTTGCACCTAGAGAACCCGCAATCTTACAAGAAAGTTTTTCGATAAAATCGCTAGATGCATAAACTAATTCTCTTGAATATCCTGCAACTTGAGTTTCCAATTAAATCATAAGCTTTGTGACGTATGAGAGTGGTTAACTGGTGTGCTACTCGCAATTCAGGCGCTCCTCATGCACAACCTACTAAAATTTTCAACCAATTTTGGTTTATTATTCAATAATAAAACATTGTAATCGCTCTTGAAAAGAAAAATGCTAACCCCCCCTGAAAATTTCATGGTTCACGTTTCAAAGGGTGTAGAATCCGAATCTGCTATAAAAAATTTTCCGTCCGTCCGCCGTACGCACGATTTCTCCCTAACGGCTGAAGCAAAAAAGCTGAAATTTTCAGGAAAAATCCATGTTGGTCCGGCGACGCCCCAATTCTTGAGCCGGCTCTCTCACTTAGTTTTAAGTGCCCTTTAAGGGTTGTCAAAGTTTTGTAAAATCCCAAAAAACCTCAAAAAAAGTCAAGGCGGCCCAAATTTGTACTCTTTTTGAAGAACACTCCACGAGGAATAGAATGAGCCCCTCCCCAGGTCCGTAGGTCAAACCATTCCCGATCTATGGCCCGATTTATGGTGCCAACATTCGCGTTAATTTGGTTTATTATTGATTTTGTGTTGCTATCAGTAACCTAGTGACGTAGTGATGTAGTTATGTAGTAATGTGGATACTGGAGTAAACTCCTAAAAGGCTTTGTAGCCGATACACGGGTTGAAGCATTCCAATAACCATAAAAAAAATGCTGCAAATTCTTCTACTGGGGTTTATTATTCAATTGGCTTGCATTCAAATTTGAATTTCATTAACCCAGGTGATAGAGCGATTATTGAATTTCAGGATATATGCATAGAGCACGTAAATCTGTTCTCAACCAAAATACCTATTTGGATTGTTCAGTTGATCGTGTTCGTGTGCCTTGAAATTCAATAATCAGTTTCACCTGTAAACACGCACACTCCAAAGCTTTTAGACGTTCAAATGATGAACGCATTAATTGAATAATAAACCCCAGTTTTGCAGCGTTTTTGTTCTTCTTCATAGAACTTGGTATGGTTATAAAAACTATTTATAAGTGTTAATAATTAGTTTATAGGTGTGATCATACAAAAAACGGACAATGAGACCATGTAGTGAATTACCTACCAGTACGCATTCATAAAGTTTTGGGCGAACTATACAAAAATTGTGCGTGTTTATTTATGTGATCTGTGTCGTAGGTATATGAGTTTCAATTGAATGCACAAACTTGGTCCCATGCATTGGTAATGCGTAGTGAAACGTTTAATACACCAGAAGCATCAGAACACATTTTTGTAAATATACGATGCAATTTGTCCGAGAACAAGGCGCGGCTCACAGAACTCCTGGATAAAAACTTTCTTTAATTCATAAAGAAGGTGAAGGGAATGAAGTTGAGGATTAGGACGAGAAAAGGGAGAATTTATACGCTATAAGTGAGGACGGCGAGGTATGAGGACCTCCTGCGTGGAATAACCAGTACACTAGTAGAACAGTTTCGTAATTGAAAAGCACGTCGGCAGGCAGGTGCCTCATCATACCTTTTATGCAAATGTACCATCCTTCCCTTACATTCGAGCTTATGATTGCTTTTTCGAAGCGTGCGAAGGTGGGATAGTCCCTAGTCCATTTCGGCGCCAGAACACGTTGAGTCCCCCAGATTGAGCGCGGAGGCTCTGAATCGCATTAGTGTCCATTAAAATTCATTGGGATCTTGAGGATAAGGCCTGGAAAAGCGGCGACCCCTCACAACAAGGTTCATATTGAGCGGCCGTTAGTTTCTCCTTAAAGACCGGAGAGCGACCGGTCACTTAGTTTTCTTCAGTTTTAGGTCTCCCGATTGACTCTCAAGGGACGGATCTTAAAGTTCGTGTGGTTTCGCTTTAATACAAGACAACATTGAGAAACGGCTGCTCATTACTTTATTTCAGTCGTGTATGCTCGAATACAAAACTTATATTAAGCCTGAGCATAGAAGCAGTGTCACCCACATTCGTACAGCAAACTCGTCAAATATTCAGTTGCCTAAACTTTGTATTGTACGTGCAAAAATTATGCTTACAATAAAGTTTCATAGCTCCTTTACACTCATAAAGTTAACCCTGACACTTTCAGCAGTTGTGCCCATTTTATAAAGATGATTTTGAGTAGGTATAATCAAGGAAACATAGAGGCTTCTTTCATATTTGAAGATTTTTGATTATTGCAATGAGAATTACAAACCACCACAAGCTCGTATGAACTTATTTGGTTAGTGGGCAAAAATAATTTCCTTTCAAATTTTGTAAGATATTTTGACTTACATTTTCTTTCAATAAAATAATATTCTATTCTATGCTCTATATTAAAATTTTTCATTCTGCACCTTCCTTTAAGAGTTTGAAAATACATACGAAAGATGTATGTGGGTCATTTCATTCATTCATGTGGGTCAAAATTACGATCACATTTATGTCACTGATTAGTATTGCCAACAAATCTCAACTAAATACAGTTTTGTAAGTGTTTTAAAATTTTCTCCTATGTGGATGTACATGTTTCATGGAGAAGTATGTAAAAGTTTTGCCTATAGGACCCAGGAGAAAATACCAAAGTCCGTATTTCTCACTCCCTACAGCTGTCACTAACCAGAGGTATACAAGTTCCATCGCCACTACTCAGCGAAATATTTATTGAGGCTGTTATATATGAAAGATCTACAATGGATGCCTCAGGAAAGAATTGGATCAAATCAAGGAGTCTCAGAGAATCAGCCCATTATTTCAGTGTCACACGGTTTTTCCTCACTCCCTTCAATATTTTGAAAAGTAGCCCCCAACTGACAGGAAAGGGAAATTTTTAACTCTCACTTCCTACTCCAATAATATTCTGACTGTGCCAAGTGAAACTTGATCGCACTTGTTGTTGGAAGTTCGTTGGCAACATTTTGGTTCAACCAATTTCAATTGATTTGTGGCCTGTTAAGGCGGTGAGAGGCTCTAACCTCACTCCCTGCAATATCCAGCCAACAGCCCCTTAAATTGTAGGGAGTGAGATCTGCTTGCAGCAAGTGCGATTTTGGATAGGAAACCTTAGTATTTACTGTAGCTAAAATTAAGCTTATTTGTGCTATTCCACTCACCTAAATTAAAAGACTTGAGCCGCGATTCCCATGGAGGTTGGAGGATAAAGAGAGGAAAATATAGTAGGTGGTCTATACCTCACTCCTTACAAAAGTTTCTTTTTAATGGCGTATCAGCAGTACGGTTCAAGATTAAGTGTGCTCACTTGGGCAATATGCCGAGAGAACCACAGTGATTGATTAGGATCAAGAAAATTGATCAAGTTTCACATGTTTCTCTTTGGAAAAGTCGATACCCAAATGTGACCGAAATTTTGAGATGACCCATGTAGGTACTTAAGTTTCGTCATAGTCATCTTTTAACCGAATTTTCCAAGTTAATAGTTGTGAACCACACGACAAAATTTAAGAAAATGATAGATAAATTGTGCAATTTTTTGTTCTCCTCTATCTTTCTCAATAAGGTAGGTAGCTTCGCTCTGTATTTCAATTCCAAAACTCTAAAAAAGAAATAACTTTAGAGCTCACTCAGCTGTGGTTCCTTAGAAAGAATTATACTTTTTCTGAATCAGAGGGGTTAATTTTCAGATTAGAAGTCAACCTGAACTGTTTCACGTTTTGCCTTTTTACACATACTTTAAACGTTGTGCAAATTACAATGATCGAAAATTGGTACGGCTAAGCAACAGATTTTTCTCTTCGATTCTATAGAAAAAGGTTCCTTTTGAAATTATATTTGACGACAATGAAAAGTTCAATAAGTTCAGCTTCGAAAAAATGCAGTGCAGGGATGTACCAGAACACCGTTTTAGGAGAACGGGAAGTAACATTTAACTCTACGATGATTCGTCAAATTGTGTTCATTAAATTTTGTGAGTTCATGATAAATCATTCCGTGAACTTTCTTTACTTTTAGAGATAAACGCTGAATCAAAGGGTTTTCGTGTTTACAAATGCTCACAGTGGCCCATCGCATGTTGTTACCACGCAGGTAACTACATAGCACCTAATTTATATATATTGGTACATTTAGTGCACCTGTGTTGGTGATTGGTCGGGAGTCGCATGTCTTCAACTCCAGAATGATTCCAACCCAAAAACATGTCTAGATTCAATTCGTGTTGAAAATCATAATTGGAGTGTGACGATGAGGGAAGTTGCCACTGTACTTACCGTTGAAAAAATCGAGATTACGCTCGTTGTTTGTCAAAAAGCGGGAAAAAACTCTCGGGGAAAAAAGGGTATCATCGACGGCGGAAAGATTTGATAGAAAAACTTCCGCGACGTACAAGTTAGAACCAAAGTTTTCTGCTTTGTAACTGTTGCCAACCGTAATTGGTCACTATACAGGGTGTCCCAGTAACTACGCTCCCCCCGCTTATTTTCTCTAACTGTGGACGAAACAAAATCGGACCAACGCGTAGAGTTCAAAAATGACAAAATTGCGCAGCACTCAACCGCGAAACCATGCGCAACCAAGATCAACTTTGTTTTTTCAAATGGAAACCTCCATTTTTTATTGCAGATTCGAATTCTACGGAAAATTTCATGAACATTTGGATCCTCAATCGATTTTTTTGACCGGGCGCAACCCGCTCAGCGAGCCCTCAAAGATGCGATGCGCCAAAGTTGAGATGAAGATGTGGCACACGAATTTTAATTGTTTTTCAACGCTGATTCACGTGGTGCTATCCATTTTGTGCTATTCATTCTTTGTGAGTAGGAAATCATCGATATTCTTCTGAAGGGTAATGAATCAATCCCGATTAGGTGTTAAAAAAATAGTAAAGCAACAGGTAACTTTTACACATCACAAAATTTCGCAAAGAATTTTCAGTCTTCTAAAAACATATTTAAAATAATTATTGATAAATTAATAAGTTGTTCCGAACATTGATGATAACTCACAAAATATCAGCTAAAGGAAGCAATATTACCTATGCGTCATCTGTTGTACATCGCAAGGTGAAAAAATTATTGAAACAATTAAGCAATAAATTGTTCGAATTGAGCTCCTCCTGCAGTAACGCACGCCCCTGCTCTGAGTAGAAATTTTGTCATTTTCTTCGTTCTCATCGAAAATTATCAACATATTGATTGTGCACCGTGAACGGGATCACGCTCCAATTGGATACGGTAGTTTCGCATTATGTAAACAGCAATGTCTAGCTGCAAAAAGGCAAAAAGGAGAAATAATTCGTGAAGGGAACAATACTCGAAAAAGATTCCATGGAAAATCGATGATTTCCTCCTAATAAAGTGACTTTTTTGGCTGTAAATGCAGTAAAATGAAATCAAATCAAGAAAAGGATATCAACACTCGATTCAGCGTTGAAAAACAGTGCTTAGTCATATGCCACACTTGAGGACTACCTTCATCTTAATTTTGGCGCAACGCATCTTTTAGCGCTCGCTGAACGGGTTGCGCGCGGTCAAAAAAATCGATTGAGGATCCAAATGTTCATGAAAATTTCCGTAGAATTCAAATCTCGACACCGTTAGAAAGAGCGTTGAATTTTCTATCTATTTGATGTCAGAAAACTTTTTTTAAATTGAAGATGTGCGATTGCTGAGCGAAATGGCAGTTTTGTCAAGAACTTGAAATTGCCTGTTTTTCATCTCGCCTAGAAACCCCATGAATTCTTGACGCAGAACCTGGTAAAACGTGCGCCAAAATGACAGCTTTCCAACGGTGTAGTCGTTTTGGTTTTTAAAAGTATTTTTAGTTAAGGAAATGGTGTTTAACTGCAGATAAACGTGTGTTTTCTGTTAAAATTGAGGTTTTTCCAAATGTCTCGAAGATGAATGCAACTCATCGCAGTCGGAAATGAGTTGTAGAACACGTAGGCGTCGGATTGTGCATAAGTCCTGGGACACCCTGTATCACTAAAAAAGACCTAATGTTTGAAAATTGGGAAAGCTACGGAGGAGGCATTGTCTTGGTCAGGGGCCAGGATATGCAATGACCCGCACGACTCTCCGGTCTTGAAGGAGGGGTTGGTTTGTGCGCCGTGTGTAATCAACCCCTATCTGATTTGGCCGTGGCATTGGTTGTTGCAGTGTTGACATTTTTGTTTTTTCTGACCAAATTCAGTTTTAGTAAAATGTTATTGACTCGAACATGTTATCCAGTTGTAGGACAATGGTAAGATGTTGAGGTTTAAATCGAGTTCATTTAAAGAGTTAGAGCTTAAAGAAGATTGTTAAGATATAAACCAAAAAATAAATATTTAAAAATGAAAAATGAAAATGAATTTACTTGATGAATGAAAACGTTCGTTTGTGATCAGCGTCTGCGGCATTTCTATGCTGTCCAGCCAAAGTCAGGATAATCGAAGATCCGAGAGACAGCTAATGTTTGCGTTATTTTACGATTGATTGCGATGATTTGGTTTCAGTTGAGTGGCTATACCACAAGTGAGTATGTTGACATGATTTTTTTGTACAGTTTTGCCAATGGTAGCGCTTCTGAAGCAGCAAGGGAGTCACACTCCTCCTGTGTACAACTCACACCTTAGCGAACACGTCGGATAGTATGAGGGAAAAATATTGGTAGATGATATTGTTTATGTCACTGATCCTTCTTTATCAAGTAAACTATCTGTTTTTTATCTACTAATTGTTTTTTGTCGAGAAAAGTTACGTATATTCCGTTACCAACCTTTTTTCGTCGAGACTTTTGGAAAAACCTCAATTTTAACAGAAAACACTTGTTTTTCTGCAGTTAAACACCATTTCCATAACTAAAAATATTTTTTAAAACCAAAACGACTGCACCGTTGAAAAGCTGACATTTTGGCGCACGTTTTACCAGGCCTGCACAGTTCTGCGTCAAGCATTCATGGGGTTTCTAGGAAAAACAGGCGATTTTAAAATTTTGACAAAACTGCCATTTCGAGCAGCAATCGCACATCTTATTGCAATTTTAAAAACGTTTTTTGACATCAAATAGGTAGAAAATTCAACGCTCTTTCCAACGGTGTCATCAGATTTGAGCTATCTCCACAATTGAGGGAGTTATTACAGTTTTAATGATTTAAGATCGAAAACACGAAAAAAATCTTAAATCGCGAATAGCTCGGAAACGAGGCATCTGGCAAAAAATCGTTCAGACGCATTTTAGGTCGGAAATAAGTTGTAGAACACGTAGGAGTCGGATTGTGCATAACTCCTGGGACACCCTGTATATTATTTATTATGTTCATATCAGTATAGTTGGTAACTATCTGCCCTAAAGATGGTGAATTATGACACCACTTCTTATGTCCAATTAATAGCACAGTAAATATCTACTTCACGCCTGTCACTTCAAGAACTTAGATAGTAGTTTAATACATGATTGGCTGCAGCTCTCAGAATTTTTTCTCCTAGAATCATTATTTACATAGTTAGGTACAACAAATCGTGCTTAGCAGCGCTCATTAAGCACTATTGTTGTGGGAACAAAGAAGATAAACGATTACATGCTGTAAAAACAATACTAATTATTTAATAAATGTTTATTATATTTTAACGCTTTTGATGACCCCCCTCTATCTATCAAACGACTCCCCCTATCCTTGACTTCTGTTGAGGAAAAGATCTTTCCGCATCATCAATATAGCTACTTATTCGAGTATACAAAACCATATGTTCATATGCTCATCTGCTGTCAGAGAACTTATCAAAGTCTTCATTTATCTCTCCCGGTGCTTTGTTCTGTAAAGTTAACTTGAAAATACGATTACATTGATCCCATTTATATCAAGTTTATCAATTCTTTGAAGAGCTGTGCAGCTTGGTGCAGTCAACTGGTACAGTAAAGTAGAAGTAGTTCCTACTTCAGTTTAGATGATTCTACATTTTATTGAAGTCGGTATGATGGATTTTCTACAGAAAACGATCGAAACTCAGAAACTTCCAGATCGTGAAAACAAGAAAAAATGGGCTTTCAATAATTGTGTGTGGCGCGCATTTTCTTGAACAAGGTCACCTTAAAATGTGGTTGTCTAAATCAGATCAGGTCAGACTGGAAAATCCCAATCGGTTCGGGCTTTGAAACTACTTGAAAATGACAGCCCACATGCCTAGGCCAAAATAAAAACCTCAAAAAACTTTTCAGTTTTTGCCCCAAAGCATTTATCAGTATAAAGCGATCGGAATAGCTGGAAGATGGTACCAACTGGGCACCAAGAAGTCCACGTGAGAAAGAACGGTTTTTTTATACCAATTTTATGTCCATCTATGACTTTGATACGTAAATTGACAAATATTCAGGGGGAGGGGAGGTTTTATATTTATCATTACATTGGTTATTATATTTTTTGTATACAATTACAAATCCCTTTTATTGGAAGTAAGGAATCAAAAACATCATAGTTATTCGAAGATTTTCCTCAACGTATGTAGCTAATAGATAGAGTTAGTAGCTGTAATTTATTATTATAATATGTTGTAAGAGAGTGAGTTATGACTAAGCCCTCGCATTCAAGACCAAACTGTTTTGTCGGAAGAGTAGATCACTGTACCTGCGTGCAACCCACCCTTATGTGTGACACCCAACATACCTGTTACAGATCAAATTTATGGCACAGGCACGCACAATGACGACTCCAACCGCTTTAATAGCAGATACAACCAAACAGAGGAGTCGATCACTGTATCTGCGTGCTAGTTTCAACATACAGTGATCATAGTTTCAGGTACCTGAATATAACTCACCTTATTCACCAAACAACGAAAATTGAGGGGGCGAACACCATAGCAAAGCCAGACATAGGTGCGATCGGATGCTCGAATCCCCGAGTCACATTGTTCCTTTGTAATATGTGCAGTCCTGCAACAAATTAAATATGTACAATCAATAACTAGAAATCAGGTAATTTAAAGAAGAGGGTAATACCTATGCCTAAATCAAATTAAGATCATTAGGTAGTAACCTAAATATTCATTATTATTGTGAACTTGTGATAATAATATCAACTGGGAACAATAACATGGAATTTTCGTCGCTTTAGGTAAAAATGAACTCGTTGAATTTACTGTCCCCTGATATCGAATTTATAAAACCAATTATCTACCCTATAAATACACTGTATTGTAGTACAGTATTTATCCAGGCTTTAAATAAATTTGACGGTCATACATACGCACCTTATGTATAAATGGGAAATAAATACATAACACATGTACGAGTAAATAGATAACCACTTCCATTCTGCAATTCGAAATAGGAGAGGAAGGTCCATGCAATTGAATCAATGAAGGTTTCACGGTGACGTTAGCAGTGGTCTTGGACAATGGCTATAAACCAAACCTACACTGGGCTGAACTAAATGAATGGCTCTTATTGATCAGATAACGAGGGTGATTTATGGCACACATGCTGGTGCGTTCCCGGGGGTTAGAACCCTAGCTAATTCGCTCAACCCTCCCAGTTGGGAATCCCATCTAAATTTGGCCCAGGTCCAAGATCGACCTTTAAACCTACCCTCTCGTGTATTCAGCTCTCTTTGATACTAATTTCAAGCGATTATCGATGACTTAATCAATTTGCGCTATTTCCAGGCCCGATGAGATGAAACCACGTCGTATTCTTAAATTTAATTACTGTTATCATAATGGCTGGTCGTTTGTGATTCATCGCAAGTTATGGTATGTTCTTACCAAGATTACCACAAGTTTATGCACTTGTAAGTAATCCGTTGACTACTAATGGTTATTACCAGGCTTGAATTGCCATTTTCTCAACATTATCTCCCTCGATAGGTACGAATTTGGTATCATGCTTCAAACTGATACCAATCAATGATTCTAAGCATAACACAAAACCGTCGATATAACAACAACTGTATTTCATGGCAGTTGCCACCGTTGTTAGCACTACTGACAATGATAATTCCAACAGAGAGAAACATGTTGCGGTAAAAATCAGATTTTTTGAAAGTTGTAAATTGATGAAGAGCACTTGGAGTCAACGACTCATGTTTAATGAAAAATGCAGTAGTTCATACATACGAATCATGAATAGATCGCAGTATAGACCCAGTTTAGGAGGTGAGATAAGGGAAAAGGGACATGTCGAGAACGCGTGGCTAGTTCTAGCGTGAAGGCGAAAACGACGTAGTAATTTTAACGCATCGTTTAACTCAAGTGGCGATAAACATTGTTAATTGATGGCTCTAGAGATGGTTGCAGTAGAGACCCCAAGGATCAGTACTTACCTTCAGTAGAGCAACTATTACCTACAATTCGAGCAAACAAGTTTCTACTTTATCTACAGAAAACTCTAAGGAAGTAGGTAAGTTCCGTTAGTTGCGAATTATGTATTCCAACGCAGTAGGCCCATTACCATGCACCATAACAGTGATCCTACTACGACCTCAGCTTCCTTACGCTGTTAGTACCCAGCATAACTCTCGATTGGGATGTGATTTGATTTTGACTTTAGGAAGAATTCCCGTTAATATCGAATAATGAAACTCGAATATATAGAAATTGATGAATTTAAGAAATATTTTTCTTAAATTCATCAATTTCTATATATTCGAGTATATTATACTGTATGTTGCACCATTACAGGCATTTTGATATCAGCTTTTATTTCCTACATTTGGATGAAAAAAGAATGGAGTTGGCGGAGTTATATTTAAGAATAAGTCACCCAACTGTCTTTGGGACATTAAGGTGTCCATTACAAGGTATTAATTTATCTATTTATTTATTTATGTATATAGTACGGGACAAGCCCAATTGGCAGAGGAAGATATAATTAAGATAATGATAAATATGTTGACAAGACAAATAAGATAATGAATAAATATAATATGAAACAAAAAAATAGCGAAATTGGAACAGATAGCCCAGAAGATGGAGGGGGGGGAAATACATAAAAGGGAACAGGGACACTACCCACCAGTTGAGGCACAGCCCACAACACACTGCAAAGCAACACCCTGCGTGACCATCACACCCTCTCGGCACCACGGCCAACACACTTCCTTTTTATCACATTTAAGGAGTCAGAGAAGAACTCTAGCTCTTCAATGAGGGGTCGGTCGGTGAAGCAGGTAATTGGTCGCGCTGAAGTCGACGAAGAATGGTGCACAGTGTCGCGTGGCATACTGGGGGAATCCAAATCCGATCTTGGCCAGCAAAGCAGAGGAGTCAACCTGGCCTCTGATGAGCTTACAGAAGAATGCCAAATCAGCAGATGCTCGACGCTCCAGGAGTGTGGCAAGGGCGAAGGTCGACAGAATCTGAGCATAATCTACCAGCGACATAGGGATGTGCAGTTTGAAAGCTAAATAACGCAGAAATCTACACTGCACACCCACGACCTGGCCAATGTGTACGGCGTATTGCGGAGACCAGACCACCGCCCCATACTCCAGCACTGCGAGGACGAGAGCTCTGTAGAGGGCCACTATCCTGTCAACCGGTACGAATTTCCCTGGTGTTCCCCTTCAGGAAATCCAGTGCCCGCAAAGCCCTGTTGCAAAGCTAGTCAATATGCTCCCCGACGCCCCTCGCCCGAGCTAATGGAACTCCCTCCACATTGTACTGGAACAATGCAGAGTCAGTTGATTACATTGATCAGTAATTTACGTAGAACATTACCCTTATCTAAACATTTATTCTTATCGCCTATACCCTTTACCTTTATGCTTTATACTAAGTGAACCTCAGTGGAATAATTTGCAAAGCCAAAGACAAAGACAAAGATTCATTATTGAAAGTAATAAACCAAAAGGATACAGTAAAGTAAAAGTAAAGAAAACAAGGAATTCCACCTTGGATTTTCGTCCGACTAACCGGAGATGTCGCGGACGTCGCAAGCCGTTCGGAACTAGCTCTGACGATTTCGCCTGCGGCTTCCCATTGCCTCACGCCCCTGGGTTGGGAGCGATTTGGATTCACGTGATACCGAGATCAGAGGTGAACTGTCTAACGACAGAACAGGTATGCAACACTTGATAGGATTTTGGTCCTAATCATTGGTGCCTGCCGGATTCGAACCGGGCTAATCAGTACTCCCACTGAAAGTAAACAGCCAAAGGACTGATACCTTAGCTCGCTCGGACAACCTGTCCCCCTTCATTTTGTCTTTAGTCATTACTTACGGCGTGATACATGGATCGCATCAGACCTCCCGCAGCTTTTATGTATTGTAATCAATTTTGCGATGTGTTCAAAATTTAATCCCCGACTTGATAACGTTAAGTAATATCCACTCGATAATATGTTTCTCTTCCCGTCCTGATACAACTCAAATATGTAAATTACAATAAAAATATGTTTCACGGTTACAGTATTATGAATAATTTTTCTCATAACCGTATCAGTGATAGTAATTTATTTTTGATGACTATGGGACCACCTAGGATAGCGATTGTGTTCAAATATCAGGCTACTCGACTTAAAACTCTATTGTAATCAAGTTGTTCGCTTCAGCGAACTTGTTTATTGTTCATTAGAAGTCAAAATTGGTGTCTCGGTCAGATATTCTCTGAATTCATTTTATGAGCTGTTATTCTATATAGTTCTGATGTCGGGTGTTGGTACTCATTTGTAAAATATATTGTTCTGAACAATTTTCCGTGAAAGTGTTCTCTCTTGGAGTTATTTTGAAGTTCCATTATTCTGTTAATTCTCTCTCTAATAATTACAATTTATTGTTGTTAGGGTTTGAGAATATAATAAAAGTTACATTTAGGATATTCATAAAACATTTTTTGGTAACTGCAATGGAATAGAATTTTTACTGCTGATTCCTTTAGCCTCTTTCAGCACATACTCCCACGATCCGAAGTATCGGTAACCGTGATTTTGTGTGCCTTGCGAATCCGTTCTCTCGGGCTCGTTTAATTGTGGAAAAGGAAGTTCCCGGAGTAAACATCGGATCCGATATCGAGAGAACCAAATGAAATGAAGTGTGCAGAGTAAATATTGAGGGCAAAAGGAGGACGGGGATGAAGCTCGTCCAATCAGACCGAAACGTTCCTTCGCCGACTTAGCATTAGAATTTGAACTCGCGTATATAAGAACCGAAAATTCAATCAACGACCAACAAGCAGGAAGTGCTGGGAACCAGATCGCGGAAATTCCAAAGGAAAGAAAAACCGCATATCGAGTTATTCATAGGAAGAAAAAAAGTTTATTGATCTACTATAACCGGATGCGGCAGGCCCTTCAATTTATCAAAATAGGATCTTCATTTACTAGATCTCGCTCAACGGGAAACATATAATCCGTAGGTTTCGACCAAAGATCAAAGGCATAAGAGTAGACTAAGTTCTGTTTTTGACTTTACGATCTACAACTGGTATCATGAATTATTTTTGCAAGGGAAGGCGTAATAACAAGTTGCCATCATTACGGATATGATTCAGCCGGGTTTCCGTGGAAATCAAAGAAATGTATTGATTCAGTTTCATACAGGCACAACAAAACAGATCTGATCTCATTTTGAAGACAAATTTTGGAAGAATCACATGGGTATTTCTCCTCAAAACGTATCTATTCATTCGTGAATCTGAAAACGTCAGTGCATTTTGTTTGGAGTTGATTCGATCCTGAAATATTTGGTTCTGATGTTGCTCTCCCATTACGAGCGATACTTTCCTGCGATTTTCTGCAAATAATGACTTTCAACAAGACAAAAAGGAGGATGAACAAGAAAAACACAATACTCATGTAATTCAACATGTCCAGGGGGGGGGGGGGGGGGGGGGGGTCCACATTTTTTTGCGTTACATTCACATTATTATTTTCAAAAAATGACTCTCATAGAGACATCTTAATCCTGCAGATTACCTTAAAATGCAATCAAAATCGGATGAGAACTGCAGGAATTAGGGTTTTTACACGGAGCCACGGACATACAGACACACACGTGACAAAAGTTATTCATTATAATCTAAAACGCAAATTGCAAGTAGTGAAAAATTTCTTCTTTCCAAAATAAAATTAAGTTAGGCGGTCTCGGAATCAAAATCCCAACCAAATTTGAATGTTAACCTGTCTTTACAAGTTAAAAATCTTCTTTTAAATTGTCACAATCGAATCGGCTGTTTTAACTGCAATCGAATTTTGTTTTTAAGAGTTTCTTTTCAGATTGAGCTTCCAATAACTTGTGTACATCGGCGGTGCTTTGTTTTATCTCGTCAGTTATCCCATTAGTGGGTACCACCGTCTGCATAGTATGTTGCACCATTGCAGGTTTTTAGATATTAGCTCTTATTACATTTTGAGGGATTAGCAAAGTACTGGTGTTCGCGGAGTTATATTTATAGGAAGTCATCCAATTGACTCTGGGACAGTTAGAAATCAATTAGAAGGTATGACGACACATTAATTAGCTGAAACGCCCTTGTGGTTCATTTCTTTCTTAATCAATCTATGGTGCTGAAATATGAATTGAGCTCTTATCAAGGCATCAAGGTACGGAGGAGCGAGGTTCTGAGTTAAGATAATGTACCACCGACAACGTCTAATAAACACAAATGAGTGATTCAGGTGAGAGGGTCATCTAATATAGCAATAATAAGCCTTTCTGTATTAATTTGGAGCATTTTTCACCTTACCTCTCAACAGTGAAAATAAAGCAGAGTTGTTTTTACAGTGGGGTATGGTAGAAAAACTATGCGGATATTTTACAAAAAGAGAAACATAAGTTGGATTAGGGTAAATTTATTGTTATGCAGGAGCATAACTTGAGAAAAATAAAGGTAGGCACGTTCAACTATTGAACAAACCATAAAATATACCTAATAACTCCGAACAACCCCTGAAAATTGGTGACAGAACAACTTTTTAGAACACTTAGTAAACACAATAAAACACATCACTTAACGTTTAAATTAACATTTATAACAACACTATAAATATTGAAACAACTTGAGGTTGATAAAATACTGTCTCTAAATAAATCGTGACGTTCAGGTAGACTCAAAAATAAAATACGATTGAACTTAAAAACATCTGACTTTATCAAAAGTCTGAAATTGTTTGGACTGTTTGTGGGAATGGAACGACGAGACACTTTCTTTGGAAAGTGATGGCTTTGAGCCGCTAGGAGGTAAAACCCTCCGTAACCAATGGGCTGTATAACGGATCAGTGGAAAACAGGGGGAAATGGATCCACGTCAAATAACTCGTGGTTAAACCAATTGCCATCAACGACCCTTTGACGTAACCGTCCGTCTGATGAGATCCTGTGAGTGCAATGTACTCAACGGTATCGACGCCTTTTCATAGTCACTTATTAGTTTATTAGTAGCTATTTTTACATAAAAACCACATAAGCTAGGTAGTTGATACGTATCAGGTAATTATGTATTGCTCATTAGAATTATATTTTAATTCGGATTATTATGAAGAAGAAAACTCCTCCAGATGGATCAGTAGCCTACCCTCGTCAATTGGCATGTGCCCATCGTACATGCCGTTAAAAATATCGTTAAAATTTGGTGGGATTCGAATTCGAAATTCCGTTGGAAAGAACATAAAATTATCTATCGTCTCAGTGTTTAATAATAATTTTTTAAAAGGAACTAAGGGGTAAAAATGAGCCTGAAAAGTAAATTTTGCCAAATTTTGAAAAAAAATTCTTTTTTTAATGGCTCATTAGTCCCCCTTAATTTTATTGATAAGCCTGTAAGCTTAAAAAATGCGCAAAAGTCTCAGCTTTCCAATGTTATATTCAATTTTTAGGTTTTAGAGGGAACTTTTTTGAGGAAATTGAGATTTTATGCAAAAAACGTGTATTTTCAAGCGAATTTGATGTGACCGAACGGGTGTGTGGATCTACCTTTGACCGTTAATCACATTATCATACTCAACATTTTGCTCGTGACGATGTTTGTATCAAACGATAAGAAGAATAAAATCATAACAAACAACGGGATCAAACCTCACGAAATCAGGAAGAACGGGAGACATTTAACAGTTGATTTACATCAATTCATTCCGCGGATGCTCTCACTCAAACTTAAGTTTTTTAGGTAATGCCGTTGACATGATACATTCTACACCCAGAAAAAGAAAAAAGTTTTAGTTATGTAGGTTTTATTCTCTTTTTTTATCTTTTTTTTTTTTTTTTTTTTTAATCCTCAAATGTGCTTGAAAATACACGTTTTTTTGCATAAAATCTCAATTTCCTCAAAAAAGTTCCCTCTAAAACCTAAAAATTGAATATACCATTGGAAAGCTGAGACTTTTGCGCATTTTTTAAGCTTACAGGCTCAAACGTATCATTAAAATTAAGGGGGACTAATAAGCCATTAAAAAAAGAATTTTTTTCAAAATTTGGCAAAATTTACTTTTCAGGCTCATTTTTACCCCTTAGTTCCTTTTAAAAAATTATTATTAAACACTGAGACGATAGATAATTTTATGTTCTTTCCAACGGCATACTTGGATTTGCAAATACTTTGAAAACGCCGGAGTTACGGCCGTTTTAGTGACGTTTGTTCGAAAACACGAAAAAAATCTTGAAAGTGAAATACCTCAAAAACGAAGCCTCTAAAAAAAATCTCTAAGAGGCACTTTTTGTTGGAAACTAGTTGTAGAATACGTCTGCCAAGATTTTTGGATCATACGCTGTACACCCTGTATACTGGTAGGCTCCGAAGCAAAATCGCTGGAGACACTTTCCATCGGAAATGAATTGTGGAAGTGACCCATGAAGTTTGTCGTCCTTAAAGTGGAACGCCCTGTATATGCTCACTTTGAAATATTCAACACCGAGGATGCGGAGGAAAATCCAGAAAAGAAAACTTCTGATATCGCTTCATCTATGGATCAGAATAAGAAGTCTTTAACTTGCCCGATATTCTACCCCAGTTTAGCAAGTGATGCCACGTTTCACTGAGTTCGGTTCCGTGTCGAAAAATGCTGTCACTGACTTTCCTTGATGTAAAGCATTTCCTCACGTTTCACCCCCTTTATTTCTTCACAATAAATTCTCTTTATCAATTCACCCCGCGAATGTCGGAGAGGGGCGTCCAGCCTAAATGTATTTCTTCACCCCATAAAACTTAATTTTCTCCTTTTCGTCGCGGATCTCCGATCTTGTTATTTTTCTGTTCTTCTCCCACTGCGCATTACTTCCACTTCATGACGGACCATCTATTAAATTGTATTTTCAGTCGAATATCCTTAGTTGTCGACTTTTAAATAACAAAAATCGATACCAAACTCCGTCACATTGATTTTGGACATTATTAGCTCACAATTTTTATTTACGAGTAGATGATTTTGACAACTTAGGCAAGTTTTTATTATTAATCTTCAGGTAAAACATAACAAGTTTAAAAAACTAACAAAAACTAACAAGTTTTCGTTAGAAATTACAAAGTTAAAAAGCCTTGCAAATTCCCAGTGAAAAAATTTGCAGCGTTTTTTTATTGAACCTCAATACCCCCCAATAAAATAAAAACATCTATAATTTAACAAGTCCTTTGGCACTCGTATTGCGTTAAAACTTCCCCAAATCCAAATTTAAACGATGTAGCCAAAGGTAGACAGATGTAGAGGAGGCACACAAATATCATCAAATGATCAATCCAAATAGGTGTTTTGGATGAGAACCGATTTACGTGGTCTATGCATATCTCCTGAAATTCAATAATCGATCTATCACCTGTGAAACACGCACACTCCTAAGCTTAGTAAGATTCAAATCATGAACGCAAGCCAATTGAATAATAAACCCCAGTGAAAGAATACTTATTTGCCCCAGTAATAATATTGAATAATAAAACCCAGTAATAATATTGAATAATATTTACCTATATATTATCAGATTGATTCAACCCGTGTATCGGCTACTAACTACACTACAAGTATTCACATCGGCTATCACTCCAGTATCCACATTCACTACAACTCGACGCTATCGGCCGGACATCACTAGGTTACAAACAAACAATAATAAACCAAAAAACGCAAATGTTGGCACCATAAATCGGGCCATACAGGGAATGGTTTGACCTACGGACCTGGAGAGGGGCTCATTCGATTCCTGACGGTATGTTCTTAAAATAAGTTTACATTCATGCCGCTTGGACTTGTTTTGAGGTTTCTAGGGATTTTACAAAACTTTGACAGCCCTTAAAGGGCACTTTAAATTGAGTGAGAGAGCGGGCTCAAGAATTGGGGCGTCGTCGGACCAAAATGGATTTTTCCTGAAAATTTCAGATTTTTTGCTCCAGCCGTTTGCGAGAAATCGTGCGTACGGTGTACGGCGTACGGCGGACGGACGGAAAATGTTTTATTGCAGATTCGGATTCTACACCCTTTGAAACGTAAAAAATGAAATTTTCAGGGGGGTTAGAATTTTCTTTTTTCCAGAGCGATTACAATGGTTTATTACTCAATAAACTTGCTGTCAGTCCTAGGATTTACTCTCAAGTACTGCACTTAATCCTCACTAAATTACTGAAATACGTCCCACGTATCGTGTTAAGAGCAGAATATGGGAAAATGCACCCCCAGTTGTCTCCTGTAGAAGACCCATGACGCCCGAATCTATTATTTTTAGGCTATTTAGAGGGTTTGATAAACCTTTGAAACGCAACGAATTAATATCCGAGACGAGCTCCGAAAATAAATGCCAACTGAAATAGACACTCCGGTGGCTCCGTCATAAATAATGTAATTTTCGTTGGGAAGCTCGAGGACCCCCCTCTCTCGTCTTTATTGGATTTAACATCTTCAATGATGCGCTTCTGAGCATGAAATTGTTGGAAGTCCATTGTTGACTTCGGGAAAATAGCTGAACACTTCTGTTTGTACATTTCAGTCTCTAGTAGTGTCATATAAATGTGAAGTAGCAATCAATGTATTTAATTAAGCGAATTATTTCACTTTCCGGAACATCTCAACATGTCACTTCCTTACAGCATTCAACTTCTCTTTATGTGCAAAAAGTTGAAACAATTTTTACTCCAAAATTAAAATTTTCAGTTGCCTTTCGCGTTGCAGATCTTGCTTATAAATTGTGTTTCGAGTGTTCAGGCAACTTATAAAAAGTAGAAAATACATTCATGTTTGTTTGCAAAGGGGGACAGGTTGTCCGAGCGAGCTAAGGCATCAGTCCTTTGGCTGTTGACTTTCAGTGGGAGTACTGATTAACCCGGTTCGAATCCGGCAGGCACCAATGATTAATTAGGGCCAAAATCCCATCAAGTGTTGTATACCTGTCCTGTCATTAGACAGATCTCGATATCATGTGAATCCAAATCTCTCCCAACCCAGGGGCGTGAGGCAATGGGAAGCCACGGGCGAAATCGTCAGACCTAGTTCCGATCCTCTCTAGAGGACGGCTGGCGACACCTCCGGGTAGTCGGACGAAAATCCAATGTGAAATTCCTTGTTTACTTTACTTCAATTACTTTGTTTGTTTTCCAAGAGAACTAGTGGACTAGGAATCCCAACTTTTTTACATTGTATGAGCAATGAGATCGATAGGCGTTGTGCGGATCCGAGTGATCCTCACATCTCGACCCCAGGAGTTCCTCCGATTCTGCCTTCTTTGCCTTCCAAGTCCTCGCCAGCCTGCTTAGATAAGCTGCCCGTTGCTCTTCCTATTCCCTGGTCATCTTTGAATAAAGAAGAATATTCTTCTCACGATTCCGCGGTTTATGTACCCTTCACAGGTGAAGAAGTTGAAGAAGTGAGAGAGTTGGCTAAAGAATTGGGGCGTTGTCGGACCAACATGGATTTAATAATAAATAAAATCCGAAAGCAAACAATTTTTTCTAGCAAGTGGATTTTGGGTGAAAAACGTCGATATCACGGCGTAAACCCACGTTTTACCAATTTAAACGTGATTTTCATCAAAACATTCCAAGCGAAAAATCGTTTTTGCATTGTTGTTGTGGTTTTTGTTTTGTTGAAAAGCTGGGATTCCGGGAAAGATCTTCCTGGAAAGCGTGAGTTACAAACCTGTTCATCATAAGCGACAGAAAACATGGAAAAAAGTAGTTTTTCCATCAACTCTCAAAATTTGATCTTCAGACGAACTTGACACTTCTTACGTCATGTCGCATTTTTTTATTTTAGTACTTTACTAGGAAATTTAGTGCTCTTTCCAAATGCATCAGATTGATTTTCGAGTGTAGTTTAAGTCCGTATTAGTGAATCAAGGTCGGAAACTTGAAAAAAAAACTTGAAGGGAAATGAAAAGGCTCTAAAATCTAAGAAAGGAAAACTCTGAGAAGAGTTTTTTGTTGGAAATGAGCTCCAAAATTGATCCCTGGATTTTAAATCACTAACTCTGATGAATTTCTGAATAAAATGCACAGAGTTCTTTGTTAGTTTTGATATTCCTTTGGATAAAAATCCAAACGTTTTACTGCTCTGCCGTGACCTTCCGACTTTGTTGGAAGGGAGTTGGAAGTTTAGTGGGTCGTCGTGGTGAGAAGCTGGATGTCATAGTTGCCTCTATAGACTACTTGCTCAGTGTCAATATTAAACCTCAGTCCGCCCACAACGTCTCCACTGAGACAGAAACGTATTTGATTAGGTCAATCCGCCTTTTGCGTCATGACAAGTAAGTCAACGTTACATCGTGCTTTTCGTGACAAGGTCACATCTCGCGTGAGATTCTGCGAACTATTACGCAAAGATATTTTAAAGGCATTTCGATCATTTCTGCAGGTTGAATGTGAATGATCATACTGGAAAAAATGAGTTCACAGCGACTAATTCATCACCAGAGGGGGGGGGGAGTATTTTTGATTATATGCAAAACTCTCAGGAAAGTCTAACAAACCACAAGTCTTTCGCACCACCAGATGCCGCATTTCGGTTTGATTTCTTAACAGACTCATGGCATATTTCACGTCAAACAGCGCTGCAAAACTGGTATATTACAAATCTTTACTTTGCAGCGTCACAGCTAAGGTAACGGTACCGGTAGTGGCCACAGTTAAGAATTTTTTTCTTTAGTTTTGACAATTATTGTGGGCCAACAGTAGTACTGACTTTCTTCAGGACTCATTTAGAATATTCCACTCTTCCCTAATATATCCATTGCCTAAAACTATCAAAAGAACAATTTTTTCTATTTTTTATTAATTTTTTCTCACACCTTTATTTTGATCTAGTAGTGGCCACATCAAATTACGAAATTTCCAGTAGTGGCCACGTGCATGTCTCAGTAGTGGCCACTGGACATTTTGCCCTCCTTACGTGTTTAATATCATTAAATTCAATACCAGATGAACAAAATTGATTCTATCCAGTAGAAGCTCTAGGATACAGCCCAACAAACGAGGAAACTAGGGACGGTCATATTGAGAAGTTTACCACAATTTCCAATGATGCTCTGCGCACTCCTAGTTCAACCTCTGACTACAAGATGACATGAGCTGTACCTCCTGCAAGTTTGAAGCCACTAGGAGACCGGGAATCCTTATTTCTCAAATACAAACTTTAAAATGGCCACTACTGGAGCAGTGGCCACTACCGGTGCCGTAGATGCAGATTGAAACACTTCAAAAACTCTTGAATTCTCAAAGTATGTAGCAGTATGTGTTCCGTATGCATTCAGTCAACAAAGTAAAACACAAGAGATCAGCTTTAAAAAGAGCTGAATTAGAGCGAGAGAAAGAATCTCACGTCCTTTAAATGTATGAACGCATTATTATAATGAAAAAAATAGGAAGAGAAACAAATTGAGGACCAAGAGTGGTTCTCATTTATATAGAAGCGAACAATAAGTTGAATAATACATAGAAAATAAATTATGAATACAAAAATGGTGTAATAAATTATAAATAAGCAATAAATGATATATAACAGTGCGTTCATGTTAGTTGAAGCCTTTAGCTCAACACCCTCGATGTCCTCTTTTTAGGAGTCTCATATGTACGAGTATCACGAACCCAAGGTCTCCAGAAGGAAATTTGATGGTCAATTTTCGCCTTAGACTTCATTTAAGTGAAAATAATCTTGAAACTCTCAATTCAAATGCAATGAGCTACTTCATAAAAGGTGGGATGTACCGATGCATTGAATAGGCGAAATGCCTCTGTCAATAAAGATTGTTTTGATTGATTGATTTGAGTTACTTCATAAAATTTTTTGGAAAGATGATATGAATGATAATTAAAACTACAGGTATGTAGGTACATTTGTAGATATTGTTAGCCCATGACACTCATACACAAGTGTGTATTACTTCTGTATAAGACACTTGCTCTACGTAGATCATTGGTAGAATAAAATGATCATTATTAAATGCAGGAAGGAAATTGATTTTCCTAATGTTGGTTGCTGCAAAAATGTGTCATTGTGTCCAAGAACTGTGATTGTTCTATCTGTATTTTGTAAAAACAAACGGTTCCATGTATGTTCCCTATTAAGTTCTTATAGGATGAGAGGGCTTTGGAGAGCAATAAAATATTTGCGTTTTTGACCGAACGTTTATTCCGGAGCTGTATAAAGCTTCCACAACAACATTTCCGCATTTGGATTGATTTCCGTTTTTGATCTAATTAATGTGTTGAGTGCCGTTGTTGCACATAAATTTGTCGTCTATTAACTTGTTTCGTTGTGTTTTGTTGCAAAATCAAATCGAAAGCAGGGAAAAAGGATGAGTTCAGCTCAGATAAAGAGATCTCCAAAGTTTGGAACAAATCTGAAGAATTAGTCATAATTGCTTCATTAGGCTGCGCCAAACATTTTTAGTTCTGGGCGAGCTCAATCATTATTTCGCAATCAATCCCTATAAAATATATAAGATACAGTCAATAAACGTAAGTGCTCTCAATTTTTGAAAGAAATCGACCTATAAATCTTGAGTTATTCCAGAAAAATCCACCTTCGCGCATGAGCACATGCTACTATTGATCAGACTGCAGTGAAATCGATAGCTGTTTGACAAATCAGTCTATAAGTCGCTACTGTTTCACCATAAACATCAGGTAAACAAGCAGACATAAAAAGTTGATCAGAAAGTTATGGAACGCCAAATGCAAGTGAGAATTTGGACTTTCGAGGACAACATTTTTATTAAATTCTTGTCCGAACACCATTGATAAGGAGAGAGCTAAATAATTGAAAACTACATAGCTTGTTACAGAAAAAGAGTCAAGATCCATCATGGGATTACCTGTCAGATGTAGTTACATTCTGTTCAATGTACCGATCAATAAACTAATTTTTCGATATCACGAATGTTCGAACTTGCTGTCACGCGAACGGAATTTATATCTTTCAGGGGAAACCAGCTTACTTTCCCGATGTAGACGACAATAATCTAAGTTATCTTAAAAGCTCGCTCAATCCAGGGAGGGGGTTGTTTATTCCTTGTCCTGTTATCGAGAAATTCTGTTCAATTCCATAATTAAACACGCAGAGCAAACAAATTCCTCATAAGGGAACAAGCTCGAACAAAATGACGAGTTACCAGCCTAACGTCATTTGTTGCCTCTCCTTAAATTAACAGAACGAGCTCAGCACACGCTCCTTGCAACTTTTTAATTAAAATATCCCTCCTATTTCATTTGACGTTTATTAGAGAGCTGTCCCCCCTTCGTAGTGTATAGGTAATGAGTTTTCTAATAAGGTGTCTCTCTAGGAGGTTAGGAGACCGAAGAGTGATGAGCCACGCTTCCAGTAGGGCAGGTTCCATTTGCATTTACCGTTAATTTGTCATGGTCTTGGAAGATAATGATGATCCTGTAGAAACTATTTTTTGATTTCAGAGTTGATACCTACCAGGAGTTATTTTCAAATTGATTAACATCAGACTTAGGTTAAGAACAAAAACGGACTTAATACGTCACCTGATTCAAGCACAAATTAAAGTATAGAGACGATATTATTCAATCAAAAATTTGGATTATTGTGCCTAAAAAATAGTAGATTATAGGTTTAAATTGAGAATGCGTCTTCGCATCCAGAATTCCGGAATCAATCAACCACCAACCAGAATTTCTGCAATAGTGTAGAGCTTAGATCGCAAAATAGTTCCAATGCTAGTCTCTCACCTGAAATAAACTGTACATCATAATTGTATGCAATAATCTGCCGGATCGATTCCTACCCGAATCTGAAGCAAATCGTCGAATTAAACGGATGAAATTGATAGTACTGCTGGCCAAGGCTTAGGGAACTAAAGAGGTTCAGATTGGGAATTTAATTTCTTGTTAAATCTAGAAAGAAATGGGCTTTTTGAAGGTGAGACGAAATCAATTAAGGCCTTCCCATTCCAACTGTCAAGGTTCGAAGAGTGTCTTGTTGAAGTTGAATGACAGCATTGTTGGACTCGAAATTATCGGAGGGAGGAAAAATGTACACGAAGTAATTAATATTGTTTAGAACAGAGGTGATCGAGTTCGCATTCACATAAACATGAATTTGCATTTACTCTCAGGGGATGTATTCATATCATAACAAATATTGATGAGATATATGAAATATATTTGCAATAAGTGAAAATTCACAAAAAGTGATACTTATATGACACAATATGTCATATTATGTTCACAATAAGTGAAAATGTCCACAAATTGAAATATTCAGAACTCTGAATCCCATTGAATTTATCAATTCCTAATCACCGCGTTGAATTTCACGGAAGTGTATTTCACACCATCTATGAATAAAAGTAAAATTTAGAATTTCACACAATAGTATCAAGAGAACAATTTGGTCTATTCATATTCTACATAATGAATTTCACGGGACTCGAGCGCTTCATCGAAATCCCCTTTATAAACGTGAATATCGAGGCATTTACAGGGAAAATAAAGATGTTGACCAAGTTACTTAGTTATTAAGCACCAAATCATTTATAAGCATCAAAATTAAACGGTTCGTTTTGGTTTAAAAAAAACCGGTGCAAATTTTTCACTGCACCAAATCATTTATAAGCATCAAAAGTAAACGGTTCGTTTAGGTTAAAAAAAGTTATGCCCAAACTCAATTATTAATTAGCATTAGTGACGTAGATACTGGAGGAGTGGCAATCAGAAATAATTCACAATCATCGATTAAATTGTAATTGTATATGGAGATGAGTGGTACTCAACGAAATACTTTGATTACGAAAAATTGTCTTGCATCCCTCCAGCTGGCTCTTCTATTGTCTCTCTGATTATGTACTGCTGACAGACATCAGCTCATTTTCATACGGCAACAATCTGTCATTCAATTACAAGGATTAGGCTGAAACGAAAAACCGTATCTCACTAAATGATGACGCAAACTGTGTGGTAAGGATGATTCGATGAAGGCGTGAGATGACGTTCAATTCCGAGCAGGTGATGCTGCAGGCCGATTTGGTATTGCTACGTCTCGTTGTATCGTTTCATGCAGAAGATCGAAAGTTGGTTTTCCATTAATATTATTACAATTGAGTCAACTGTGGCAACTGCGCATGCGCAATCGTATATTCAATTATAAAGACCAAATACATATTCAGCTTAATTATTCAACTGCGTTTAATTCAATACTTATCTGAGATTTTTCTGAATGGCTAGCAAAAAGTTGGATACAACTTTCGTCTGACTTCCTTTATAATGTGCCCATGGCCAATTCCACAATTCGGTGCCACAGATATCGCTGGAAGCATTGTCCTTAACTAAACGCTGTGGTCCCCATCAATCCCTTCCATAATCAGTAAGATTGTACTTGTTGTTACTTTTATTGTTACTTCAATAGTTCCATCACAATTTATCATAAACTATTTCCAAATGTGGGTGTAATAATAAGTGAGGAAGCTATGCATCCCACCCAACTTGGCAGATGTCATTGTGTCTATTCATAATTTGCATATTCAAAGGTGAAGCAACCGAAATAAATGAAGACGGTGGATTCGTACTAAAACCAAACAGTTGAGCAAATCACAACACAGCGTGGCGTTTGTGATTGATTCACGAGAAGCGAGCTGTCCAAGATGGTTTATTTACGGCCAAGATCGGTGTCCCAATCACTATAATTAAACTGAATGACAATCGGCCTCGTAATGAGTCGCTATTGTGGGCAATAGCTGTTCATCTAATGGAACCCTATTGTCAAGAGCTTTCTTCGGCTTCTTGCGGCAACCAAAACAGAGGCTCGTGGGCGAAGGCTTCGGAATTTCACGCCGTTTTCCTCGTACCTACTGACAACTAGGACTTTTTTTCTTTGTGTCCTGAGATGAAGAATTTAGCGGAGTTTACAGTTTCAGTAGGTACATAACGAACTTCCATTGTGCTCGGAGACCACCAGCCCGACGATGAGGCCGCGTGCCACAGTAACGAGTTACTTATGTATTTTGTGTCAAGTTCGTTTCATACTTTCGTAAGCGTTGGATACCGCAAGTAAGGTCTATCAATAAGCTAAGCGGTATTTTACTATAACGGTTGTTTATCCACACTTATTTTCGCTCCCAGAAAACTACCTCGCTCAACCCTCAGGACTACTGAATGAGTACTTGAGCCTCTTTTCTCAATTTATAATTCTTCGGCACAGTTGTGAGATGGATTAATCTAAATTTCTATTTAAAAAAGTAAATATCGATATTTTGGTGAAAAATGAATTACGTGAGTTGGTAAATTTCAGATTTTGTTAGTTCATCATTTTTAATTTAGAATTCTCTTTGCTGTTTTCTACATCATTAGTCTAAGCATAACAATGCAATTGACAGCGGACCATCTAGAAGGTGGATCATACAAACCCAGGAATTTTCATGAAAACCTGAGCTTTAGGGGAGAAAATAATTAAGGTGGTCACATAGTTAATCATACCTGATGTTCAGACAGAGTAAGAGTGTACATTAAATAAATTGAACTACCGATTAACCCTAAACTTCAAGTGTTTATTAATGAGAACGAAAATACGAATACATTTTCCTCATAATATAAACTCGAAGGTTCTAATGGAGGATCTAGAGAGTGAAAAACCGATAATAAAGAAATCAGTAATATCTCTTTTGGTTCATTGATGTTAACAACAAATTGTTTAACAAATTTTATATTGAGGAAAACGATACCCTACTATCCTTGGTGCAGCTATACGTAAATTCCAAGATATGAAGACCCAGCTGAAGGACCCTTGTGACTAATTTTGTTATTAAACGATCTACTTTGCTAAACTGTATTGACTAAACTATAATAATCCGGACTAGTAGGCAGGTGTTTTATCTGATCTTGTCAAATTTTAATTGCACTATTCGTGGATTTCTACGTCGTGTTCATGTACACTGTATATTATACAGTGTATTGCACCGTAGTTGGTATTTTGATGTCAGCTTTTGTTGTGTTCATCGGGAATAGTGAAGGTTGGTATTCACGGAGTTATATTTTAGACAAAGTCATCCTTCTGTCTTTGGGATATCGATAAGTCATTGAGAATGTATGGTGACACAGTAATCAGCTGAAGGACAATTGAGGGTAATTTCATTTCTAATCTTCCTGAAATATAAAATTTAATGGGGTTCTTTTTATGGCACCCAAGGAATTACAAGGTTTGGAAAAGCGAGGCAATGAGTTACATTTAGTTTCTGAAGAAGGTGCCCTTTAAGAGTTGTCAAAGTTTTGTAAAATCCCTAAAAACCTCAAAAAAGTCGAGGGGGCCTAAATTTGGACTTTTTTTTGAAGGACTTTCCATAAGGAATCGAATGAGCCCCTCCCCAGGTCCGTAGCTCAAACCATTCCCGATGTATGGTCCGATTTATGGTTCCAACATTAGCGTTTTTTTGGTTTATTATTGTTTTTGTTTTGATCCACTAACCTAGTGACGTATTGAATGTGGATACTGTAGTCAACTCCTAAAAGGGTTTATAGCCGATACACTGGTTGAAGCATCCTGATATGCATGCTCCGTCTTACGAAATTTAAAACTTTTCCATTGTAATCGCTCTTGAAAAACGCTGCTAATTCTTTCACTGGGGTTTATTATTCAATGATTCCTGATTTGAATTTCTACTAAGCTTTGGAGTGTACGTGTTTCACAGGTGATAGAGCGATTATTGAATTTCAGGAAGCACACAAATATGATCAACTGATCATCCAAATACCTAGGTATTTTGGTTGAGAACCGATTTAAGTGCTCAATGCATTTATCCTGAAATTCAATAATCGCTCTTTCACCTGTGAAACACGCCCACTCCAAAGCTTAGTACAAATTCAAATCATGAATCATTGAATAATAAACCCCAGTGAAAGAATTGGCAGCGTTTTTCTGCTTGACTCCTACTACACATATCGCTGAAAGTGTTCGTGTTGATATTTGAAGTGTAGGGATGCCTTTACAGAACGGTTTGGTACATTTCTTATTCTTGAAAAAAAAACGTGTTGACATGTTTTTGACGTTTCCATCGGAAAAACGATCTAAACGCGGGTTTAAAAGCTGTTCCAAAAACCGCTCAACGCTCCACAAAAGCGCCCCAATAGCTGAGTCACCGACGATGAATGAATGTACGGAGATTTATCACTTCTTTTGTGCGGTTCCTCCATTTTCGAGGCGGTAAAAACTGCATTCTCTCCTGACTTGATATACGTGATACCGGTTTCTGCTCCAGAACCTACCCTAACTTTGAAATACTGGTCTACTTATTCAAATACTAACAAAGATACGTAAAATCGTCTCTCCCAAATTTCTGAAATTGAAAATAATAAATTCGCATTTCAATCCCCCAACTTTGGTTTGCTGAATAAATTTAATGAAATAAATGAACTTATAATCATCATAATGTAAG
Source organism: Creontiades dilutus (assembly GCA_031894815.1). Taxonomy (NCBI): domain Eukaryota; kingdom Metazoa; phylum Arthropoda; class Insecta; order Hemiptera; family Miridae; genus Creontiades; species Creontiades dilutus. The sequence goes on along the minus strand of JAVIWC010005520.1, from coordinate 523,816 downwards.
ATTTCAACTCATAAATGAAACTTAGTGAAACCGACAATAGGCAAACAAAATTTGGGTCTTACATTTTCTAAGCGTTACCAATGTACTTTACCATAACCATGAAGTCATCAGCCACTTTCCAAGAGATTTGCAATGAATCAGATCTTTCAGTTCATTATCATTTACCACTATCACTAAATTGTTAATGTAAAAACGGTTCGTATTGTTCTCGATAAATACTCATTTGTTCCATCAATCTGATGGTGAATCAAATAACTAGGTTATTAAAGTTTATGGTAGCTCTTCAATGGTACAAGAAATTCACGTTTATGCAAGCGCGTACTCTACTTCTAAACTTTTAATTCTCAATTCGTAAGTTGGTCCATAAGTTCGTACGCCAATAGTAAAATATCTCTCTTGTAAGCATCTCACTCTATTTTGATCAATTGTTTTCCATTCGTCCATAATCGATCAAAGTAGGTAAGTAAAATTAGTATGGGCAGATTTATAAACGTAATCTGGCAAAGTCAAATCTTTTATCAAAATTGACGTACCTGTAACTGAGTTTCCCATGGTGAATTCTGAATAGCGAAAGCTATTGAGAATTAACATTTTCACCACTGATTACACAGCCCCACAAAAAAAAAGTTCTGAACTAATATTCTGATTAGGTTTTCCGTACGGATTTTGATGTGGTAAAAACGAATCTAAAGTCAGAATTGCCGTTAACCCCTCAAAATGTTGCGCTACGGCGAAAAACCCTTCAAAAATGTCGATTTTTTCAGCAAAAACTTGAACAAGCTGATAAAAAAAAATTAAAAAGTTAAATAGTAAGGTCAGATTCCGCTCACAGCATGGATTTAAGGAATTGGTATCGAATCTGACAACAAAAACGTTTTGAATGGTCCTGCTTAGACCATAAACCTCCATAAACCCCCCCCCTCACAAGGGGAAAAATATTTTCCTTCATTAAAAATTTAAATTTGATGTATATTCTTATGTTTCTTGGGTCAGTAAAACTGAAAGTACTACCAGAAAAAAAAATTTATTCCTAGAATCAAATGAGCCCTCCCCAGGTCCGTAGGTCAAACCATTCCCGATTTATGGCCCGATTTACGGTGCCAACATTCGCGTTATTTTGGTTTATTATAGTTTTTCTGTTGATATCAGTAACCTAGTGACGTAGTGATGTAGTAATGTGGATACTGGAGTGAACTCCTAAAAGGCTTTGTAGCCGATACACGGGTCAAAGCATTCTGATAATCATCGTTTGCCACTGTTGGGGAACTTATCGTCCAGCCCTTCGTCACTACCGGGACGGTGCAGTTCTTATCGTTAAGTGGCTTGTGATCTTTGGGAGCACGAACGCCCACGCTCAGCTACCTACGTTTGTAGATACATCTAATTCTTCTCATCAACTAAGGTAACGGTACCGGTAGTGGCCACAGTTAAGAATTTTTTTCTTTAGTTTTGACAATTGTGGGCCAACAGTAGTACTGACTTTCTTCAGGACTCATTTAGAATATAGCCCGACTCTTCCCTAACATATCCATTGCCTAAAACTATCAAAAGAACAATTTTTTCTATTTTTTATTAATTTTTTCTCACACCTTTATTTTGATCTAGTAGTTGCCACATCAAATTACGAAATTTCCAGTAGTGGTCACGTGCATGTCTCAGTAGTGGCCAATTGACATTTTGCCCTCCTTACGTGTTTAATATCATTAAATTCAATACCAGATGAACAAAATTGATTCTATCCTCTAGGATACAGCCCAACAAACGAGGAAACTAGGGACGGTCATATTGAGAAGTTTACACAATTTCCAATGATGCTCTGCGCACAGTTCAACCTCTGAAAAGATGACATGAGCTGTAACGGTCATCGTTTGCAAGTTCGAAACATATCGCCAGCCCTAGGACCGGGAATCCTTATTATCGTCAAATATAAACTTTGGGAGCACGAATTACATGGAGCAGTGGCCACTATGTAGATACATCGTTATTCCTTAACGATTACTGACATCTGGCAAACAACCTTCAACGTAACATTTAAACCATCCCCAAATGTTCTCTGCAAGTAAGCACCTAAAACACTAAAACAGGAGGTAAACAACGATGTGGGCACATACGTGGGCGGCTGTATTGTAACTGTAAGGAGTCTTTATGTTCACCCATATCCGCGAAACTGCTCCTCACGTTCTCATTTCGCGCTCAGCGTGAATTTCAATTTCATTCCTTTGTGGTTAAGTAATTTCGACTGTCATTAAATGAATAACATTAACTCAACATTGTGGGAGTCGTCAATTTTTTTTAGCGGAAAGGAAGTAACAACGCGTAGGCGAACAAAAAAACTCCGAAGACGTTATTGCGGGGAATACCCCCGCGGAAGTGCACCTTCCCTCTTCTATAGATAAAAAAGTAACTGCCTCGAAGATAAGTAAATAGTCTGGGTGTAAGCGATAAGGTCGTAAACGTCGGACGAGATGTGATGTCGGGAAGAAATGCGAGCTTAATAACGCCGGTAGCGGTCGGTTACCGCAACTGATATCGAGAAACGAGTTAGTAGTCCTGCGCTTCACCGCACCACCTGTCGCTGTTTTACAACGTGAGCCGTCGGAGCGTCATGCGCGAGCCTCGAGTTGGAACATTCTGAGCAATCAAGCGAAGAAAGTTGCCCTTCGAGAATCCTAAAAGCATTCTCCGATTCCAAAGATAAGGTTTGCATTTCCGCTGATGAGGCATTTATAGGCTACTATCCTATTAGCAGGGCGTGGCTAGGTTTTCGGTGCACAGCTTACCGCTCCAAATAGGATACTGTTTATAATTTTACTACTTTGTAATTCAAATCAAGTCGTTAATGTTTCATTGCTGCCAACTCGTAAGTAGCCTTTGGCGCATGCTCAAATGTAACGTCCATCATTTTCTCGTAGAGTATTTGATCGAATTCGGTCAAACATGGAAGATAGTGCGATAGAGAAGATGAGCACCCATCATGCGATTTTTGCAGATGATTAAGCGAATGATTTTTTTCCTCGATTTTCTTTGAAAACAATGTCAAACAAATAGAAAACCCGTTTGAACATTATTAGCGGAGAAACCCGCATGTTCCCACGGATTATGCAATTCATGTCTATTTTCAAGCATTGGGTAACTAAAGTTTTCCAGTTTTCACGATTGTCCACCGCTGATGAAATGGCCGTCAGCAACCATAATAGCAAAAGTTCGGGTACCAATCAAATCGGTTGCGAAGGATATCCCCGTTTATGAAGTAGAAGAATGTTTTGGAGGTTCTGACCTAACGTATGTTGCGCTTTGCTAGGTATTGATCATTTTAAGACTGCTCCTCAAGATCGGTTCGGATGTTTGGCCGTCCGTTAGGTATATAGGTAAGTAAGGTATACACGTAAATACATAAAGACTGCGAGTTTTATATACGGGATTCACGTACTATTACGTGGTATAAAGTACGGACTCACGTCTATGATATGTTGTTTTCTTTCATAAAATCATATAGATAAATTATAATGCCAGCCACTTTCCTCGAGGATTGTCTTTAAGTTGCTTATACTTCCCTGAATATGATCAAGAGTGCTATTTGAGCCTTCTGGTGAGTAGGGCACTCCAGAATCATTGGTTCTCTGGTCTCTTCCTTCATGAGGGATTGCTGACATATAGGAGAACTAGCCTCTTACACCTGATTTCGGTATCCATTGGTATTCTAATGCCTGTAGCCTTAGTCTGAAAATTGTTTTGTAAAACGACTTTAGTTCGACATCGAAAATGTTATCAAACATGGAACATTCTTTTTGGGGGGAGGGAAAAAATGACCAATACCGTTCCCCATCTCGATACACCTGTTTCTCTCCCCAGCTTGTGAGGGAGGGGTTCTTAGAGGAGCATTCAATTTAATGAGCAATTGAAAATCTTTTAACGATCTTTTTAAAATCTTTTAACAGGCTTGGAGTTTCAAAACCTTTTAAATTTGCCAGGCTGTTCTTCTACACTTGAATTTCCTAAACCTTGCAGGGAATCAGAAAGTTGCTCCAGATATTTGTTTTAAAAAATCATGTTACTAATCACAAATCCTAGTTTTAAAACGAACAGCAGGTTTGTTACAGTGTTTACTTTAACTTAAAAAGGCTGAGCAACTGCAGGAGCACTGTAGTACTATGTAGTATGCATAGACCACGTAAATCAGTTTTCAACCAAAACACCTATTTGGATTGATCAGTTGATGATATTTTGGTGCCTCCTCTACATCAGTCTACCTTTGGCTACATCCTTGAAATTTGGATTTGGGGAAGTTTTAACGCAATACGAGTTCTAAAGGACTTGATAAATTATTGATGTTTATATTGTGGGGGGTATTGAGGTTCAATAAAAAAAACGCTGCAAACTCTTTCACTGGGGTTCATTATTCGATTGGCTTGCGTTCATGATATGAATTTCTAAGCTTTGGAGTGTGCGTGTTTCACAGGTGATAGAGCGATTATTGAGTTTCAGGATATATGTATAGAGCACGTAAATCTGTTCTCGACCAAAATACCTATTTGGATTGTTCAGTTGATCGTATTTGTGTGCCTCCTGAAATTCAATTATCGCTCTATCACCTGTGAAACACGCACACTCCAAAGCTTAGTAGAAATTCAAATCATGAACGCAAGCTAATTGAATAATAAACCCCAGTGAAAGAATTTGCATCGTTTTTCATAAGCTATTATACATTTTATACGACATCGATGGAATTAACAGCGTATACTGAACAACAGAATTGTTGCTCAAAATTGTAGATATTTATTCATGGTTCAAAAGCGTAAATAAGCTAATTTTCCGGGACGATTCTTCCACTATGATTTTGAGTCGAATAGTGGGTGTCTGATGACTATACTCTGATTGGTACTTCTGCAAATTGTACACTAGGAATTCAACTTCAGGGTGATACTGAATACCTAAACGAAACTCTCTCGTAGCAATAGATGGCGGTAGCAGAATAGTCGGCACGACTTCTATTCACATTATACATTCGGAGAACCTTCAAAATCATAGACATCATAACCACTTGACGGCAAGACGGCGCGGAAGTTGTCATTTAAGGAAAATGGCGAAGGATAGGGCCGCTTAATAAAGCCTTCCGACCCTTCGGGCTCTAGAAGTACATGCAAAGTGGTTGGACCTTGCGAGATTTGTAAATTCGAAGCGGCGTTTCCCCTACCACTTGGAGAGCCGAAGTCGTGATGCTTGCGTTAAGGCTTCGGAGTATCACGACTCCTACTTTTTCCACAATAGATCTTCACCTAACCAGGAGTATAATTGTCTAGTCCGTTCCGGCGCTTTCCACACCCCCCGAGGTAATTTATGCTGAATAATCCGTTTCAATACGGCAAGTTCTACTTATACCGAACACACTTTGTATTAGTACGTCCCTTTGAGCAAGGTTACGTCAGTAGAGGGACGACTAATAGATTGTTCCAGGGTGGATTGTCCAAACTAAACATAAGAAAAAAGATAACTGAACAAAAGCTGCCCAGAATGCAACTCTTGATCGATTTTGATGGTTATTTTAGATTTGGTCCCACTTTTGCCATAGTTTACTACGAATTTCGGATTTTACCACGGAAAAACGGAGTTAGAGGAGCTTTTTTTTTTTTAATTATTTGGTGAGGAATTCGGAAGGCCGATTCATTTAAGCGATCCTCAAACCTGCTTACAGTAGCAGGCAATTTTGTTATATTCGAAGTTTATCTTTCGATTAAGAATTTGGTTCAGGTAAGTTTAGCTCTAGTGAGAAAATACTCATTGTATGGTTATAATTATGTTTGTAACTGAGATCATAATATATTTTTATATTATAAAAACCAGACGTAGGGACGTCGCGGTACTTACCAATATGCTTTACCACAAGCATTCAGATAAAATAACCCTCGTGGCTCTTTTGGTAGGGATATTGCTCGTCGGAAAAATGTTCATTTAGGATAGAAGTGGGATTGCTGTCCTTAAATTGATGTACAAAGCATTCTGTTATAATGTCAAGTCCAGGGGCGGCTCCAGGATATTTTCTCGGGGGGGGGGGGGACACACAAGTGAAACTTGTTTTTAATTTTAGCAAACTCCCCCCCCCCCCCCAACAATACATGTTTATTAATACCTTTACCTACGAGATAGTAATACTTTGATATACATGTTATGTAATTATGATTCTAATTATCAAAATACACAAAAATGCACTTTAATAAATTCCTGTTTGGGACTTTCTAAAAAACCGAGTTCTCAGTTGGGGCATGGCCAAGTTACGCTCAAAACAAAAGCTGCATAGCTAATGGCTGATTGCGTGAATCACACGGTCGTACCTCTTCAAAATATGAGTGATTGAACCTTCGATCTTTTTGAAACCGACTTGCGAAAATGTGACCTGGAACATCTATTGATGGTGTGAAGGAGATACGATTCAAGAAGATAACACTTTTTAGAATAACTCCCGAAATTTACAGGAACATTTACTGTTGAACGAATAATATTTGACAAGCTACCTACTTATTTCAAAAACGCACGAGTTCATTAAAGCATCAGAAATAAACGTTTGACTGTGAAGAACAGCGAAGATAATAACTTAGGCAAAAACAACTCCACGAAACAAAGTAATAGCATGAAATGTTATTACATTGTATTCATCAAATAAACATGTCAGAACGGCAGGAGGCAAAATTGCAAGACAGAAGACAAAATTATTCCAAGACCTAACGTATCAAAAGTTCTGGGACATGTACCTAAGGTTATAGAATAATAAATGAAACAAAAAAAACTTGCAGAGTGATTGAACATCGAATTTAATTCTTCGTATCTATCTCTTGAATTCATCACATCACTTCGTATTGCAAAATGTTTGAAGAATTTCTTTGCACATTTGGAAAGGGCAGAATAGGATGAAAAAACGTCTGCCAATTGGGTGTGGCACATAGCTTCCTCGTATCCATAACATGACTGTGTAGATCATTGAAAATTATTATTGACTAAAAACTTCGTTCAATTAGGAGAAGTAAATATTGAATTAGGGTAAATTTAATGTTATGCAGGAGCATAACTTGAGAAAATAAAGGTAGGCATGTTCAACTATTGAACAAACTATAAAATATACCTAATAATAAAAATTGACATTGACGCTGAATGGATAGATGACTGAAGTGATAAATAATTATCATGACATTTCTAAAATCCTTGTGGCAAGGATTTCACGTTTGCGCATGCGTAGAGGCTACTATTGATACGGGGGTCATCAAACCGAAACCTAACGTACACCCCAACCCGCACAATCCCTGAAAATTTCATCAAAATCGGACTATAACTTCGTGCAGTTTTGCCCGTAACAAGGTTTTGCTGACAGACAGACAGACACACGAACCAAAATTGTCCAGTACGGTCTAAAACGCAAAATGCGAGTGGAATTTTAGATTTTGGAGACAAAAAAAATTTCACATTCCGAAAGTGAAAACAATGCTTCCGCTACCTTGGTAGACTCGGAAGCAATAGAGAAATGGTTGATGGATCTGAAAAACGTACCTTGTCCATAGCATTGAATTAGTGTGGCCAACGTATGTGATGGGATAATGTGTAGTTGAACAATTTCTAGCACAGTTTGTACTCTCCACCATATTAGAATATTACCCTTTCGTGGTACTCGTGAACGTCCAGAGAGAAGCGGTCGAAAGACACTCAACTTAATGTGTCACTTTGTATTCCTCTTCTGCCTCCATATTCGTCCCACAAGCAATTTAGGTTTGCTTTATCTTTTGCCACATAAGTTGATCATCGTCTGTTCTTTCAGTTACAATGCAATATCGATATTTCGTTTATTGTTTACAATAATAAATCTTTGTGTCGACCAAGAAAACCAAGCGACCCCTTCCTTCATGGAAATGAACAGAATGTGATTAAATTTTGGACAAATGTCAGAGATAAATGAATGTGGAGGGGTGATGTATCACTTTATTTTATTGGTGAGCTTTAAAAATCGATGGGTACCAGCCAGTTCATCCGTTCTTCCTTTATAAGGGCATAAATCGTCCCAGCAGGAAAAAACACGTCAACTCGACAGCGAATGAGATTTTATTGGTTTTAACATTAGTGAAAAATCCCCTTCTAAACTACAATAATTTAACCAGCTGTAATAATCACAGTAGAGTTGAGGGTACGGATGCCTGATAAATTTTGCTACTTATCAATCAAACAGGAAGAATCCCATTATATTGAGTTTAATCAATTTTCTTCCTGTAAGCCATCCTAAAAACTTGAGTATTTAATTGTGTCAGAAAAGCGGTAGCCAATGCGCATTCTCAAATATAGTTGCCACATGTTCGCAGTTGTCTTCGTTTACTGTTAATGAAATGAGCCCAAACGCCTTCATCAGTTTCACTCCAAAAATGGATCTAGTAATGAGTGAAATAGCCACAACGCCCGAGTGATGGTGTTGAATACTTGCAATTAGCAACATCAAGAATAGGAATGACGGTTGACTACCAAGTAAACAGTTTGGTTCAATGACCTAAGACCTAAGGAGAAGAACAATATATCGCTGAAGTAGTAAACTTATGTGTTAATTTTTATAGTTTTACGAGGAGGAAAAAGAAAACGGTTTAAAGGAATCTGTTTAGTTATTGGAGTAGCTAACCCTCTTACGCTAATATATCTTGACAGGAGCTCGCTCGCATTTATAATATTGTTTAGACAGATGTAGACCTAAGGTCAGCGTACCAAGTGTGCGGTCCAGACTTGACCTCGTCTGCCCCGGGTGAATCAAGATTTCGCTCGCGATGAGTAGACGAAGTGAAACAATAACGGATGACCTCTACCACTCTCTTCGCTCGATAGCTTGACCAGTTTGCTCGAACTTGAAACGGACCAGCTGCTGTTTCGAAAACCATTAATAGCTCCTCAACAGGCCACTGGCCTATCAGTATGATTTAAAAACGATGAATTCATAATCGAAGGCTCAACACTTGGGAGTAAATCACTCAAATTTTCCGTTTAATCTACTACATACTAATTTAATTAAATTAACCACTACATATTAGTTTAATTTAACCTAAATACTAATCCACTGTTCCAATCTCAAGAAGTGAAGACCTCACTTAGTATATCTAGGTAAACACTCCTGGATCTGAGTAACTTCCGCACACGAGTAATACTGGAGCTAAATGTGTTTTAAACCAATTAAAAATCTAACAAACAGATCACTAATATATAATTTCACTGAATTGGATAGAAATATGAGCTTTATTTGTATAGGTCAAATCATCGTTTCAAGAGCTAGGTGAAAATGTATTACATGTGTAGAGTGAAAGCATAACTTGTGAATTGATGGATATCTATTTAGTATAATGTTATTTCTTCTATTTAATTTAAATGCGTGTTTATTGTTAAGTCGTTGATTTACATCTTCGGATACTGGTCTCCACATAATAAAAGAAGAAACGGACGAACATTAAAATCAAATATGAGGCACACCATCACTAATGTTCTTACGTATTATTACTGAGAAGAAACTTTGTGTTTTATTTTTAAGTTTAATATTGAATTAATAAATTTTTTTATTAAAAAAAAACTTTATTTTACTAATTACTCACGAGGACCATGTTATTTCAGTCCGAACAATCGCTATTTTATTTCATCGAAATTAGTCATGAACTCGCACGATTTATACGGAATGTAACAAGGATTTCACGTTTGCGGTCATGAAACCTATAGGATGTTGGTCGAAAATTTCATCAAAGGGTCAAAGACTATAACTTTGTGTAGTTTTGCCCGTAGCAAGGATTTGCTGACAGACAGACAGACACACAGACTGACACGGAACCAAAGTTGTTCAGAAAGGTCTAAAACGCAAAATGCGAGAGGATTTTTGATTTTGGAGGCACAACAAAATTTTCACATTCCGAAAGTGAAAACAATGCTTCCGCATATCTTGAAACTCGGAAGCTCGGACGAACTTAAAATCAAATGGAGGCACACCATCACTAATGAAAGTCTAGGAGAAATTCAAATCTCAAACTGCGTTTTTTTTCTTATAATTCATTTATTCATTATCCATATGTTTATTCAGTTTCAAAAAACTAGAGCCATATGGTGGTTTTCTAAGATAGTTGTAAATCACCACTATTTTCGCACTACCATACCGTTATCCAAAAACGAACAGAAGAGAGATTTCAGGCTTAAAGGCTGAAGTGCACATTCACATCGACGTGGAATCTTCGGTAAGCATTGTAAAGCGGGTAGATGATCATGAAATTCAATGTCTTATTTTTTTGAGATTAATCAGATTTTCAATCGAAGCTGATCTTTGCCAGAAGCCCCCCCCCCCCTCCAACACTGTTTTTTGCCAATCCAGACGCACTGAATTGTAAATCATTTGTCTGTAAACGTAGCTGTATGAAGAGTTACAAGCTAGCTCTATCCGTGGTCAGACCCGAACACTTTGCCCCTCTAGGTCGCTTCGAGAACCTCGAAATGAAGCGGAACGTATGACGATGATGTCCGCTGAACCAAGGGTTGCCAGGTAGCACTTGGATTTGGTAGTCCAGTTGTAAGCAGGGTCGCCGTTACAGCCATCACAATCCAATTTTATCAATTCTTCAACAACCGATCTTGGCAACCTGTCGCCATCCATCCTCAGAATTCTAAGAAACTTGGGAAACTTAGGCCGTGGAGGAACACAACCGACTCGCCCACACTCCAGCCTCAAGAAATGCAACAGAGTACCTCTGGCTAAGTGGTGTAGGTCTTTCAAAAACGAGACTAAACATTCTCTATCTTCTCACTACACCACAATCCATAAATCTCTGCAGTATATTCAAGGACTCGCTGCACTGTTAATTCGAACATTATCATCTTGGAGTCACATAATACAACCCCATGCTTCCACAAAATGTACTTGGTGCTTGCTACGGCCATTTCACTCTTTGACATTGCTCTATCAGCATTTTGCCAGAATTTGCGGTAGCTGCCAAATTAAATCCCCCAGGTAGTGGAACTTACGAAAATACTCCAACTGGACTCCATCGCAGATCACAGTGTTCATTATTCGCATACCATCTCGGCAGACCACCATCGCCTTCTTCTTAGTACAATTAATGAATAAGACCATTGACATCGCAATAGTCTTTAAGTAACTACATTAGCGTGATGAAAACAATAATTCAGACAAATAAAAGAATTGATCGTCGAAGGATTATTAAAAAATAGATATATCTAAATGCTGGAAAGTATTAAACAAAGGTACACTGTCAAGGAGGACCATATGCGGCCCTCACATTCTTAGTTTTATTAGAATTGGATGAAAACTGTCGAAATAGAGCATGTTACAAGGATTTGCGGACTCACTACAGACAGACACGAAACGAGTGGTAGAATCGTATAACACGTAAAAGGCGATAACAAATTTTATGATTTTGGAAGAGAAATATTATCATCCCCCGCATATGAAAACAAACAAACGAGGAAACTAGGGACGGTCATATTGAGTTTTGATAGCATATGAAAACAATGACGCTACATGTAGCTATGTCAGATCGAACATTTAAATTTTGAAGTGGAAAGAAATGCAGGGTTTTTGGGGTAAAACAAAATGCCCATAAAAGGTTGTTTTCCTCCTCTACTAAATCTAATTTCTAATCTATGCATACATTGAAGCAGCAATTTAGTATGAGAACTAATTAGAATTGCGTCCCAAATTTCCAAAGTTTCTACCCACTAAGTTACAGTTAGTAGTGTAAAAAGCGGATAAATTGGCTGTAGGACTCTCTCAACTGTTCGGGGGCTATCGTTGGATAAAATTCCTATGGAGCCTGTATGCCGAATTGCTGATTCGGAGGGAAAATTGCTTAGAAATAGGACATAAAACTTGGCGCAAAACTTTTATTGTGGAACACCATCAAGAACACATCATTTACATTTTCAATTCTTGATGTTTTCTGTTGTTAGAAACAGTAACCTCATCTCGCTCAAAAAGTCGATAAGTCGAATGAAATGCTCTCCCTCTATTACTATCATCCAAAGGCAATCAGCTCAAGTCAGCAACCAAGCTCTTTTCTACTTCTCGGTATCTCGATCGGCAGAAAGGGTTTTAATCCATCAGAGAATTAGACGGAAAATAAATTAACTGTAGCCCCCCAGAGGGCTTGAGGGGTGAGATAATATCGTTCGAATCTACTTCCGAATTGAATCCTGCGGCTGACAAGTGAAGAAAATCTATACTAACGGAATTAATTCAATAAACCAAGTAATATTTCGAGGGAATTGCATTAAAAGTCTTTTTTAATGCAATTAACCGTTGAAACTTTCGTTAATAAATCACTCTCTAGCCACAATGGTTTGGATAATTATTTTTCCATTTTCATTGCACCATGCGTCAAGAAAAGAAGGCTGTTTATAATCTACGGCAATAATTTCGAGGGAATAAATAACGAATAAGATTTTGCGAACGATGAGTCGGTCAACTGGAACGGTGAGAATGATAAACGGGCAAAAACAAACGTGGTGGGTAATTTATTACGTCCGTTTACAGTTTGTTTATGTGTATGTAGTAAAATCCTAGTAGACGAGTACAGTTACTCTGATCAGCAATTGAGATACTCGTGTGAGGTAATGTTTTTGCCAATCCAAGTACAAATGCCTTTGGTTTATGAACCTTTATAAAAAAAGAAACCAAACTAACATCGGGGAACTAAATTCTATACCCATTAATGTTATAATAACAAGCCATAACGTAACCACTTAAGGATACTTATTCAAAATATATTGAACATTTCGGTGTACTAACAAGTCTGTAAATGGTTACCTATATGTCGTTAAAACCGGTGATAGATATTTATCTGTTTATAAAATCAAATTAGACACTCTCGCCAACAACCCAACTTGAATATGTTATTATCAGTTCTTGAAAAACTCGAATTGTAATTCGTGATTGCTTGCACAGAAAACAAAAAATACTTTTTTTCAACACTTAGAATTTCCAAAACGCCCGTACTACCTTTTTTATTCTATTCGTTAACCTCATTTTTTATATTCTATTAGAATTTGAAGAATGTGAAATTAAATGAAAATTTATAGGAACAATGAAAGATGCTAGGTATTTCTTGAAATTTTTTCAAGCAGTATTCGAGTTAGTCGTATTCCGCATGTCATAAATCGTTTCTTGTATGTCTTGTAATGCATGTGGTTGTCATATTAGCACAAACATATTATATTCCACGTTGTATATCTTTTGTCATATGTTGTTTGTAGATTTCGTTTGTCGTCGAAGTTTGTTGACTATACGATGCAACTGGAAGGAGCTGAAATATATTTTTATTATACCTATCGTTGGAAAGCTGAGATTTTGTTGCGTATTTTAGGACCATAGCCTAAAATTCACCTCTGGATCACAGGGACATCTGAATGGAGATATTCGAAATTCGAAAATTTTCCCTCTTCAAGTTCACTTTTTTACCGTTCAGCTTATGCGAAACTTTCTGCTTGTTCGTCAGGGAAAATTCAACGCTTTTCCCAGCGGTCTAGTCAAATTTAAGGTAAAATGTTCAAATAAGGGACATATGACAATTTTAGTGAATTAAGGTAGGAAATAAGAAACTAATTTCATAACTGAAATAACTCGAAAACTAAGGGAAATAAATAATTGTTATAGGACAACTTTTATTGCAAATTACTTGGAATCAACAAATTGGGTTGTGGCAGGTTTCAAAGTTTATCACTCTGTATGTGAAATTGTTAGTTATAGGTCTACATAGTGCAACATACTAGTAATAGATATATTAGAAACGAACACTGCATAGCTGAAATTGGTTACAATCAGTATTTTAATGATGAACAACATTTCATTAAGAATCATATCGTTGCAAAGATTTCCTAAGTTACCTATTTGAAGATTGTTCTCTCTCTGGTGTGTTTTGTCCTTTGGTTTGGTTTATTTTTTCAATAACGAACCATTGTATCAATCAAGAAAAAAAAACAGGTTTTAACCCCTCCCGATCCTCCCCAAAGTTGTTAGTTTGCATTTCAAGATACACAGATTCTAAAAATCGAATTGGAAAAATTGGTCCGCCCTTCATGCACCGCACTCCGTCAGAACCTTTTCTCCGAAACTACAGAAAAAAAGTTAACAAAATTCGGCTCAAAAATCCGAAATCGATCTGAGAAAGTGTCTGTTATCTCGACTTCTTGCCCAATCAACAGTAACAGATTATAATTAAGAATTAACTATCGATAAATCGAAATCTCGAGATCTTTCATCGTAAAAGGGTAAATTTTTACCTGATTCAGATAGAAATTAGTTCCAAGAATCGAATGAGGCCGCTAGAGTACAATTATCCATTCACCCACTCTTCTAAAAAACCTTTTGGGAAGACGGTCGGGTTGCAGCCATAAAACGTAAGGTCAAATTTGACGGAGACCGTGTGGCTGGCGCAAGCCCAAGTATAACGTCTTATGCTACACGATTATAGAACCTGTAACGCCATCTCCCAAGCTTCAATTAAGTTGAGGAGAACAAGCGGAAGCATTCTTGTTGCCTGCATTCATTTTATCGTGTTAAGCTTCAGTTGGGTTTCCACGCATGTTTCCCAGTAGAAACATACATCTAAGAAGTCTGATCGTCCGGTGATCCGCGTAGGAATGTTACAGAACACTTAAATAACAAATCTTTATTTAGTAATAATTACTATTTTATTTAAATTGAAATTTTTCTCAGCATTTTTCGTCTGTTTACTATAAATTTAGAGAGAGGAGGCAGGAGACGTATTCGGATCAGCCTGCGGTTATTTGATGCGACTCCAATTTGAGTAGAACTATTCCTCTCTCGTAAAGCAGGAACTCCAGAAATTGATGATCAAACTTGTAGAAAAATCACATTTTTCAAACGTTGACCAGATAAAATTCATAAACTTTGTTCGTGTACGAATTTATTCAAAAGCGTAACCGTTCAAAATAAAAATTATTACGAATGTTGGTTTATAAACTCACAAAATTAACCATTATGGAGCTCAGAAAACATGTGATGTGAGTATCAAATGGAACTCTGCCAGTCCAATAACGAAAACAGCAGTGAAACAGGAGTCAATATTGGCTGACCACATTTCCAACTATCCGAACGATTGGGGAAATGATTACAAGAATTAATTAGTTAGATACAAATAGCAAAGAACAAAACGTTATATCCATAAATCAGTGAATTGTGGGAGAGCAGGAGACATAAAGAACTTCATTTTACTTGCAAATCAACTTTTACTCTAGGGAGTAACAGTACAAACTATGGTTGTACCCAACAGATGTAATCCAGTGCTTTATTATTCAATACATAGAATCTACACGCATTCATTCCGAAGGCTTTGACCGAGGAAGACATTTATTTACCTATGAATAATGTTCGCACTTTCACAATATCCAGCATTCCCTTGTTGATTCTTTGCATGATCATTTATGCATGCGCAGGCTCGAGCGAGCAAATTTATTTATGGCCGCTAATACAGTCATTTATGGGACCGAATCCTGTTATAATTTGTAGGGTCCCACAATTTATAACGGGGGTCCGGAGGTGTGAAGGGACTTTTGTTTTTGTTTAGCCCGATGCAGGTAGTCGAAGATAGCCTATTCCCATTAGTGAATGTCGGAAACCTGTCTCAGAATCATATTTTTAGCTCTAGACAAATCTCCAACACCTCCCGCCCACTATAAATAGTGCACTACTTAGGAAACGTCTGGGTAACTTGCAGGACGGCACCCAACCCTACGTCGGCCCGCACCTCCCCTTGATGCCAACTTCTCCGAACTTTCTCTTAGAATAAACAATTCATTCATATGGCTTCACGTGACTGTTCAGGCGCCGACTTGTCACTTCTTGGGCCGTGCATCTTCCTCGTTCTTTTGATCTACACCCAGGAAATCTCTTTCGTCACAGTGGATTGGGGGTGATTTCACCTGAAACGTCCATTATTTTCGTATATTCTTCAAAAGATATAACGAGGAATGAAATATTGCGAATCCAGAGAAAACAAGATTCATTTGGGTTTTGGTCCATCAATTGAGTCGATTTTGTCGTCTTCAATACTCATAACTAAATTAGATTGGTTTGAGGTTTTTGTCATTGACAGCTCTATTTTTATAGAAATTTACCCTCGAGAGGTTTTTACTGTAGAATGAAGGAGTGTTAGATTAATTCAAAGTTTTCATAAAACATAATGTTTTGAAAGTTATGTGGTGCTATGATATTGGTGTAGAATGGATCATTTCCCATAGATATCTAGAGAACTGTTGATCTAGGGCGGAGGGCATAACATCAACTGTCTAGGATTCCCCAACATTATGATTGTGAGTTATTGTATGAGGATGGAGCTTCTCCTTACCTCATTGTAAGGAATATTAACTTTTAGGAGGATGCCCTATGTGCCTTTAGAGAATTCATCGTTCTTGTAAAGTAACAATCTTGTTGACGGCAATCAAGTTTCTTCGGTAGAAGAATGGAAAAGAGTGCTCGGCATTTTATTAACCCTTTCCCTGCAAACCACCATGTTTCCCCAAAAGCATAAATTGCCTTATGCCAGATTAGCATTGACAGGGCAGTTCTATGCATCAAGTCGAAATATGGAGAATTATAACAATAGGAATCTTACAAATAAATTTGATTCGCTCACACAAACGACGATTCTACAATTATTGATTTATAGAACTTCATTTCAAAATAACTCCCTTATCTGCTGATATACATTTATAAAAAAATTATATTAAAGATTCCTTTTTTATAACAGATTCGATCAGATCACGGTCGTTTGTTCGTGATTTATTTTACACAATTATTTTGTTACTTCCGTTCTCTAGATCGTCGTTGGAAGGAAATGACGTGGTTTAAAGCAGAAAACCAATGATTGTGATCTCTAAGAATGTTCATGGTGGTCGATGTCCAACCCTATCAACTTCCTGTGACTTTTCTCTACAAGTGGAAGTGACGTATAAAGTTAAAAGGCAGTGAGTCCTAGCGTGTTCGGACGCGACTGTTGTGGTTACATCGGGCGTAACCCGCCTGTGGGAAGATCCCAATTTAGATTGCAAAGGGGGTCCCCGGAACAATAATTCTCAACGTGTGACTCAGCTAATAGAATTTCAAAAAAGATAGTTGTACATACGACCAGATAAACGTGGCTGTGGGAGATTTATTAGCTCAAACTAGGCGGAAATATGGCTTTTGCTATGAAAATGTATCTTCGTGGACATGGAAAGTCCAGGCTGTATTAAGGGACCATTGTCGACGAGGTATCTTTATTTTATGAAGGTAGTTACGTGCGTTATGACCAAATCAATATTCAGATGGAAACTGAAGTAAAATTTAGTTGGAAGACCAATTTGAAGGTCAAATTTAACGTAGCCCACTATAAGAAAAGATGCCATAGTGAACAAGAGGTCGGAAGTCTCCGAATTTCCCATATTCTAGAGCAGTTATGGTTGGTACTCAATAAATTTAAAAGGTGAAGTGAACGGATGAAAAATACATGCTTTGTTAACAAATTACAATTAAAATACGCGAAAACCTTGGGTGTAAAAAGGCTCTTCTTATGAACTACCCTAGCATATACGCAACTCCACATAGAATACGAATAATTGTATGAAACCAAGTTGTTCATTTTTCGTAGAGGTTAGAGTAATAGACATACCTAACTGTGAAGTTAGACAACGTGAAATGTGTCCTGAAAATCTGCCCTAGGTTTTAGGGAGTACAACCTCAAAAGCTCAAACTTTGTTATAATTTGATGGAATATCTCAGGTCAGAAAGAGCGAACATGACGCGAAAGGAAACCGGTGCTCGGCAGGATTCAGTGATTTCCCGAGGGCGCTGTTTGAAGCGTTCATCACCGGTAACTTCAGCAACTGCAGAAGACAGCAAGCTCCCTGTTATCTCAAATATAGAACAATTTGTCAAAGGAAAAATCACATTGACTAGAGTGAACTGCGCCATTCCGCCTACTTTTGATCCATCAGGTTGATCTTTACGGTGGATGGAAACTAATAAGATCTACAAAAACTGTGAAGTTGGTGTTACCATCACGAAATGGACTTTTTTTTCTCTTCTTTTACTTCTTTTATGTGGTACTGGTATAAAACCATTCAACCATACATATTATATAAATTATAGTAAAGTAATTATATAAAGTAGTATGTTACTTCTAGTATAAGTTAACATTTACATTCGTAACAAAATCATAAAATGCGCGTTAAATGCTCTCAATACTTATACTGATGATATTCTCAGTCGAAGTGCTGTTGAACTTGGCTTTCCATGGACATTTTGGAGAAGAGGATTCTTCCTGGTGAGTTGTAGTGGAGGCAGATGAAGAGGATGTGTTCAAGGGTTTCCACCTCTTCGGAACAGGCCCGGCAGCCAGGGCTTTGAACCCTTCCACCATATGGAGGTACTTATTCGTGAGGCAGTGGTCTGTTCGGATTCTTCCTATTGTTTTATAATATTTCCTAGGCTTACTGCTGTTGACCTTAGCGAACCACGTGCGCTTTTGAACAGTGTTGAACATGTTTATGAGTGTCTTCCTTTGTGGTACGTTATGTGGAAATGTTGCCATTCTTGGGAGTATCGCTCTCGGATACTCCAGTGTAGGTCGGTGGGTGGTAATATATGAATAGGGTTGCTCGGGATTAGATCAGCAGCTCGTTTAGCGGTAGAGTCCGCAATTTCATAGCCAGGTATGCCAATGTGGACCTTAATCCGCAGGAAGTGAACCTGCGTTCATTCGAACTTAGCTCGTCAACTTGCTTTAATATTTCGGCTTCGAGTTTGATCATTTTGGACATTGTGTTGATGTTTTCAAGTTTGACGAATTCACTCTATGAATCGGAGATGATGGTTGCATGTGGCGTGCTGCAAGCATTCTCCATATACAAACAAAAGTCCTTATAGTATGGCGTAAAGCTCCGATGAACAAACCAAACTCCTGTCCATGAGTCGGAAGCCTTTTTGAACGTTTGCTGTTGAGTAGAAAAATTCATAACCCACTGTAGAGTTGATCCTCGATCCGTCAGTGTTAATTTACCGGCCATCCGGCCATTTCTCTCTTGGGGTTTCGCACACCATTCTGATTTTGTCCATATTATGACGTGAGGTGGGTTCGACAATGCAGCGTACGGTAGCGAATACATTTCTGGCCGTACCTAAGAAACTATCCAGGGTTACCTCCATCTGAACGGCGAGAAAGCTGTTGCAACGTAGTGGTGCTACCTTTTTTCCCAATATTATTCTATTAGCACGGACTTCTCTACCAGAAAATCCCGACGAAACAAAAAATTCCTATAAAAACGCAGCGTATTCTTTCACTGTGGAAAATTATTCAATGATTCATGATTTTAATTTCTACCAAGCTTTGGAGTGAGCGTGTTTCACAGGTGACAGATCGATTTTTGAATTTCAGGAGGCACACAAATATGATCAACTTAGATGCATAGAGCACTTAAATCGGTTCTCAACCAAAATACCTATTTGGATTGATCAGTTTAGTAGAAATTCAAATCATGAATCATTGAAAAATAAACCCCAGTGAAAGAATTTGCTGCGTTTTTTCAAGAGCGATTACAATAGAAAAATATTATATTTGGAAATTTTAAATTTCGTAAGACGGAGCATGCATATCAGAATGCTTCAACCCGTGTATCGGCTATAAACCCTTTTGGAGTTCACTCCAGTGTCCACATTTACTACATCGTTAGGTTACTGCGATCAAAACAAAACAAAACAAAAAAAAAACTTTTGAGTTTGTTTTGATCGCAGTAACCTAATGATGTAGTGAATGTGGATGCAAATGTTGGCACCATAAATCGGGCCGTACATCGGGAATGGTTTGAGCTACGGACCTGGGGAGGGGCTCATTCGATTCCTCATGGAAAGTTCTTTAAAAATAAGTCCAAATTAAGAGCGCCTCGACTTTTTTTGAGGTTTTAGGGATTTTACAAAACTTTGACAACCCTTAAGGGCACTTTTATTGCAGACTCGGATTCTACACCCTTTGAAACATAAACCATGAAATTTTCAGGGGGTTAACTTTTTTTTTCAAGAGCGATTACAATGGTTTATTATTGAATAATAAATCAAAAATCGTTGGTCATCTGAGAAGAGCACTGATGAATGGAAGAAATATGAAGAATTTAATGAAAAATTTAAAGTGAACTACATCTCAGAAATTACCATCATTCGTGGTAATAAGCTGGCTGTACGGACAGACAGACAAACCAAAACTAAATCCAGGTCAATTAAAGGGTCTGCAGGTTGTAGTTCACATTGCGAAATCTTCTAAAAAAACTACTCCAATCATTTCAGCTCTTCAAATTGTAATGGAATCCTCACACTAAGAAATTGGATTTATTATAACCGTTGGAAGTTGTGTTTTGTTCTTTCTTCTTTTATTCTATATTCAGTTGGCTGGTGCGTTTAGCAGTAATGGGCCAATGATCTGTGAGGAAGTGATAGCTAAAAAAGAAATAATAAAACTTGGTTTTGTTCAAAGAACTTTTGAGGTGCATTGTGTACAATAAAAACATGAGCTTGGTCGGAAAAATCTACAATGTTGGCCTCCGCCTGTACGATGTAAGGTTTTCCCAATTTCGAAAGTTTTTTTTCTGTCATGTGAACTAAGAATCAGAATCTAATGAACCTGATTTTGTTTATTCAAAAAATATGAAAAATGAACCTGTCCGATTCCAAATTACGTCAACACCCACCAGAGCACGAGATTAAAACTTGAATCGGAGACATCACTAATCTTAATGTTTGCAGGTAGCTGTATTTTTATTTGAATTCGTCATTCTAGCCACTTCTTTTTCATCCAACGGTTTCTCATTTTACCATGGAGGGTATCACACCTATGTATTCAGGTAAAATAGTAATTGTTATAAACTGATTCTCTTACTCCCTTATTGCTATTTATGGAACTCTTATTTCTAATACCTATCATTTCTGACTTATGTTAGCCACTCTCTTGTAGCCTCAAGTGTGTAACACGTCTAATGAACATTTAACCATTTTTGTAATCCAACATATAGCCATCAAATACCTAGTGATTTGTAATTTCGGAATACATTTTGATGGCGAAATTAATTCAAGATGAACATCGATGCCCCGAGTTTTCTTTTTAAAGTTCCACATTTCCTTTTTTTCAAACTTTCTTGTATTACTTCGTACCAGCCTAAAAACAAGGCCCCGCTTTATCACTGGTTTCGCATATCGCTACAATTACTTTTATGGTAGCTAACGGCTAACGCTTTCAAGCATCCAGATGGTTAGCCCTACGAAAACCTCGTTTCAACATTTTGAAGAATCGTTACAAAACTACGTGTTTCAAAAGAATTAAGTGTGATTTAGCCCCAGTATCTTCTGATCACCGGTAATTGCGTGGAGGGCACCTACTAATCCTTATGGCCGCCCGATCTTTGCACCACATTAGGTGAGAATCCGAACAGTCGAAAATTAAAATTAAGTGGACTTCGTGTAGGAATTCTACTGGAAGTCCATGTTGAAAATCATATTGACGAATCGTTCTGAAAAATTCCTTGAAGGCAACAAAGACATTTTATATTTACGTATTTTTATATACTGATTTAGAATAATTTGTCGCAAAATGAAGCCTTACATTTCTTATCAGAGGATTAATTTAAAAACCATTAGCTCTTAAGTAATAATTTTACAAGAGATAATACAAGTAGTAATTCATTTTTTCATCGTCAGTATTTGGTATTTTTTCTGTTATTACTCATTAATGATGTCACCAGAGTTTCAACTTTATTAACTATACTATTAAATTCAATATAAATTATTCAGCATTAAAAAAACACAAGGGTTTATACTAGAAGACGTATTTTGTTTTCACAAAATTAAAAGATTTACAAATTTAAATCGATTTCGATGATTAGAACATCATAAGTAACAATAACTGTTAACATATGAGTATTACAGTATTACCATCGAAATCGATTTAACTCAGTAACTCTTGTATTTTGTGGGAATGGACTACGTTTTCCTATACAAACTTTTATTTTAACATGGAACATGTTTTTAGCCGGGCCTATCTAGTAAAAAAGCGTTATACAGAAACCGTTATACAGAAAGTGTCACGAAATTGTTCTGATAGTTTTCACGTACAACCGAGCTGTTTCTAGGGAAATGAAAGTTGTTCAGTTTTCGACGGACGAAAATCGTTCTCCATTCGTTGGAAAGCTCTCGATTTATCACGCAGGCCCTGCGTACTTGTTGTTGGTATTTATGTCGTGATTTAATTTTATGTATGTTATTATATAGATGTAGTAAACAATGCCGCTTGTTTTCTTATTGTCACTTGGTTGTCATGTTGGTTAGAGTAGACGCTCACCGGAATAGAAAAATACCTACATCATATAAGTTACCATCGTGGGTAAACCGTTCAATTACAAATTGAAGCTAAAAACATGTTCCATGTATTGTGATGTTAGCCACTAAGGCTCAAAGCAGGTACGAGGCGCGGAGCGCCGAGTTTTTCAATAAAATTATGTTGCGAATGATTTAGAGCATATCAGCATAAAGCATTTTGAATTGTTTGACCTTTTCAATTGCGATTTTCGGTATCTAATATACATATCATTCGTTTTTCACCAATAATAGTCGAACAAAGATATTTTTGATATTTCGGAATAATATCTTATTCACAAGTTATGTATATTTAAACAAGTATGTACTTTACTTAGAGGATTCTTCTAAGATTCATAAAATAAGGAACATGCTGTAGTTGATTTTTCCCAGGGATGTTAAAAAGGGTGGTATCAAATAGTGGAGATTAATTGAGATTAGTGGGCTGCTATGAAAATTAATTTACATTCTATTTGGAAAGTAAAATCCGCTAAAGAGTTAGGAAATTTTAATTGATGAATGTAGTAATTACATTTATTATTACTATTTACAATCGTTATTTTTATTTATTATTCGTAACGCATTCATGGGCAAGTGGAGCTATATCTTTCATTTCGTTCCATAGTGCGTGGTTCTTTGAAAGTGTTCTTGGATGAAGATGTAACACACAATAAATTTATTATGCTTATATCGCTGGTCGCAGTTTAAAAAATATAAAAATGATTTTTTCTGTGGCCCTCATTTATATTCATCGTCAACAGGTAATAATTGTAACCTCATAAAGAGTGTAGATTCGTATCGTATACTTGTTCAATGATGCTGGGAGCGAGAAAGGTGAAAAATTGGACGGAATGCTGGAAAGACAGTATTTTATTGGGCGGAGATGTAGATTACATCCGAGAAGCTCAGTCCGTTGGCGGACACATTAATTCATGACGGACCAACTTCGATAGCGTCTCCGGTTTTCCGAGCTGAGTTTATCAACGTTGGGTGTCTCGATCGGCGATAACCGCCGAGTTTACGTTTACACTCCGCTCTGTGCGATTGGACGGAACAAATACGAGTAAGAATAATTGAGAGGGTCGTTGTTAGTAATGTGGGAATCGTTTGGCCAACAACTCGACTATCATACGTGAAAGAAAGATAATAATTCCTAAGGTTTCCTGGGGCTTTAAGATCAACTTTCAACGAGGGCTGACCACCGGCAACTTGCAAAGAGGTGTTTGTCTACTCTCAACTCGTTGGCAACCACCAGGGACAGTGGCAAACGATTCTAATGTAGGAGGCATAGTTGTTTAGTAAATGGTTCTATGTGTCCTAGCATAGCATTTATTATTTTAAATATTTAATATTGTAGTTGAACAAAATTGTTTAACCTTTCCAAATTCTCTGTTTTCAACGTATCCTGATAAGTAGATTCCAAAAATAATTTTTTTTTCAAAATTATACCTTCCTTGTACGCCGTATACAGGGTGGAAGCGGATAAGTGGCGACATTTTCTTTCTGTTAATTTGCATAAAAAATGTAGTAAACCCCGCCAATCAAAATTTTCTATCTCAACCCATTCTCTAGTTATAATTTTTTAAAGGTTTTTTTTTCATAAAACCACGTTTCTTGACATAAAAACCCAAGTTTCTCCACTTTAAAAGAACTTTTTTCTTCTTTTGACCACATTTTCGGATTCAACGTGAAATTTACTTTACGACCAATGCACATTCATAATCATAAACGAACGCCTAAGGACCGCAATTGTAGTTCGAACATTGAAAATTTACAAAACGCATCCCTTCTGTTGAAAGGTTTGTTTACATGGAGAGTTCGTTCGAACAGGACGACGCGTTCCCAATCTGTTCGTTCTCTCCCATCGCACGGGAGCCTTTTCGATTCATTCCATCCACCTTTCATTGTTTAGATAGTTTTGTTTCAAGATTGTGCAATCATGCTACAGTCTCCAAACGTCCGCTCGTACGAACACGTTCCAACTAGTACTGCTATTGTTATCAGAGTAAGCTGGTGAGGTAAAACTCTGCAGCACCAGATTTCATATCAAAAGGCCACATTGTAATCGTATAGTAACAATTTTTATACCCCTCTTCAAACTGTCATGTTTCGTTACAAGGTGAGTAGACTCCAAATCTGCAATGTCAGTCCGCCATAGCCTTATGAGCCGCGGAAGGCCTTAGAATTGATGTAATCAATCCGTTCTCTCACACATGGACTCCATTCAGGGTCTAGTTGGTCCTAACTTCTAGCCATCTCGATCGCCTCACTTGTGTAGCTGACAGGGACCAAAAACTTTTTTTTTAGCAGACTTAGACAAGTGGGGTATCAAATCCACGTCATTTTGAATGTCGAATTGATTGAGATGGGTCCCAGACCAGACCTAGCTTATCCGAAAACTGGTGTAAAGTTCCATTGTTTGTAAATTATTTCATTGAAGACTAATGACTTTGTCTAGTGTAATGAGCGAGGCGCTCAACTCCTTTCTCTTATAGGTACCCACCTTTGTAAGCTTGCCCTTATAACTTATGTTGAGACACATGGCAACAGATGAAACTATCACTTATCCAAAGGCTGTTAATAGTGAGATTTTGTAAATGGTATTCTCGTAATGTAATCAAGTCAATGTTGAACAGTTGTATTAATTGTTGATGGCAATTTAGGATCAAGCCGATCATAACCACATCGTTGACAAATATTAGTACTGTGAAAGTAAGACCATTCAATTTTCGGAACATGAAATCTTCATCAAATTTCATATGTTTGGTACGAATCTAGCTTTTTCTCGATCTGGACTACTGTGCAGCTTTTCCATAGTAATTTTTTTCTCAAAAAACCATACGATTTATTTTTCATATTCCTTGATAACTGTAAAACTTTGTCATCTATTCAAATTTTGACATGGAAACAA
Organism: Creontiades dilutus; assembly: GCA_031894815.1. Taxonomy (NCBI): domain Eukaryota; kingdom Metazoa; phylum Arthropoda; class Insecta; order Hemiptera; family Miridae; genus Creontiades; species Creontiades dilutus. The sequence continues at coordinate 498,512 of JAVIWC010005520.1, read as the reverse complement.
CGAGGTCTGAAGAAATGGAAAAGTCTAATTTGGAAATTCTCATTCAAGAATAAGTATTGCAGTAAAAGTATTGGCTTAGTAAGGAAAGTCCACCAATCTGCCATAGAGTCTTTGTCGTACCCGGATTTGTCGCTCTCCCTCAACTTTCAGCTTTACCTAAACTTTCAATCACTCAATTTAAAGTTTAGCAGTTTCTAAAGCTCTAGCTGACAACAAGGAAATTAAGCCGTTGGATCAAATTCACGACTGATATTCAATCTTGAGATTTATTGGACGTATTTTTAATTTTAACTGTGTTGTAGAAATGAATAAATTAATATAAATTATAATTCTCTTGAATGATGGAACAAATATTGTGACGCCCCCTGGTATTTTGTAACGGACTAAGTCACTCGCGACGAATTTGTGGGAACACATTTCAAATAAAAACGGAGTAAGATATTACCACGAAAGTAAAGAGTTACACTGTTGAATCGATTTCGACGGTTAGGTCATCATCAGACAGTACATTAGATATACTCCAATATACTCCAATTCCACTACATTTATTATCCTATCCAGCCATTAGGTGAAAGTGGAATATGATAGTGAATCGTTTCATCTCAAATCCATAAAAGTACCTGTTGATTGCATAACGAAAACTTTTTCATTTAGTTTATTGTGAGGAACATACTTTGGGTTAACATTTCGTCAACAAAGAATATGATGAACTTTAGTGAAAGAACTTCCAGCGTTCCATTTTAAATTTAGGAGAACGGGTTGTTGGAGCTTTTCAAAAATTTTTCTTTATTGTCTTGGAAATCTATATTTGGACGTTTCGCCCAGACAACGTAAGCTTCTTCAGCATGTATTTTCTAACAATAGTTTTGTCAATCCTCGGATTCATTAGAATCGTCGTCTACTCATCGATATCATCTTTTACTGCATGCTGAAGGCTTTGCACATCCTATTGGCCGGGTATGTTCAGCTTTATGTTGTTTGACTTGAATGCCAATTTTGAAAAAGAAAGTTAATGGGAAGTGAAGATCAACCGTTATTGTAAGAAAATACATGAATGAAGAAGCCCACGTTGTCTGGGCGAAACGTCCAAATACAGATTTCCAAGACAATAAAGAAAATTTTTTGAAGAGCTCCACCAACCCGTTCAATAAGAAAAATGGTCAATCCATGCCTCACCAACTCAAATAATTTAGGAGAAGGTAAGTCAAGTTCGGGGTAACTGCTTACGACATTGCATTCACATTAAATGAAATCATCTCATTTTCTATTCGCGGAACGGAGTCAGCGGAATTTGTTGGAGGCGGCGGGCGAGAAATGCGATTAGTTTCTCGTTAATGACAACATGTCGGAGTCCCCGACTGTCACTGAACGTGATTGATGGGCTCAACCTCATCCCAGCGGCGGCGAGCGATCCGCCACTTTGAAGACCAATTCGAAAAGAAGGGGCTAGTCTCGGGGGAATAGTATTATTTCCACTCATTTAAGCGTTACAAGTTGCAACACACCCATCAATCATCGCAAGTGCTCAGAAGCGGCGGCCGGAAGGAGGAGCTTAGCACCAACTATAAAGTAAAGAGGCCATAAAAGGATACTGAGCGTTTTCTTTATAGACTCTCCCCCTTCGGGGGGGGAAACGTTTTGATTTATACACGACGTAATAATAACGTTTTATACCGGTAGTTTCATAAATGGATTGATTGGATGGATCCGGAATTGTTTTTCTAGGTGTCTACGTATTATGTTTCGACATACTCCAATAACAGCAACTCCTATATCCGCTAAACGGGTATACTCGTAATACAGAGTCCTCAAAGTGTAAAGGATTTTCCCATGAAAGCGGTCGTGCAACAGCCCTGTGTAGGTATAAAGCGGTTACCGACGCTCCTTCGTAACGTTTACCTCACAGTTGCCACAATTTTCATAGCAGTGTAACAGGAAAAAGGTGATAGAGCGATTAATGAATTTCAGGAGGTATGCATAGAGCACGTAAATCTGTTCTCAACCAAAAAACCTATTTGGATTGTTCAGTTGATCGTATTTGTGTGCCTCCTGAAATTCAATAATCACTCTATCACCTGTGAAACACACACACTCCAAAGCTTAGTAGAAATTCAAATCATGAACGCAAGCCAATTGAATAATAAACCCCAGTGAAAGAATTTGCAGCGTTTTTCACAGGTGGTAGAGCAATTATTGAATTTCAGGAGGCACACAAATATGATCAACTGATCAATCCAAATAGGTATTTTGGTTAACAACCGATTTACGTGCTATAATAATAATAAACCCCAGTAATATTATTGAATAATATTTACCTATATATATTATCAGCGTTTCATGCATATCAGAATGCTTCAACCCGTGTATCGGCTATAAACTTCAAGTATCCGCATCGGCAATCACTCCAGTATCCACATTCACTTCAACTCGACGCTATCGGCATCACTGGGTTACAAACAAACAATAATAAACCAAAAAACGGAAATGTTGGCACCATAAATCGGGCCATACATCGGAAATGGTTTGACCTACGGACCTGCGGAGGGGCTCATTCGATTCCTCATGGTATGTTCTTCAAATAGTTAAATATTTAGGCCGATTCGACTTGTTTTGAGGTTTTTAGGGATTTTACAAAACTTTGACAGCCCTTAAAGGGCACTTTAAATTGAATGAGAGCTCGCTCAAGAATTGGGGCGTCGTCGGACCAAGATGGATTTTCCTGAAAATTTCAGATCTTTTGCTCCAGCCGTTTTGGAGAAATCGTGCGTACGGCGTACGGCGGAGGGACGGAAAAATTTGTATTGCACATTCGGATTCTACACCCTTTGAAACGTAAACCATGAAATTTTCAGGGGGGTTAGAATTTTTTTTCCAGAGCGATTACAATGGTTTATTATTGAATAATAAACCAAAAGGTGAAATAATTTGAGCAGGAGTTTGTAAAGAGTGCTCACTTAGATCCTCAAATGTATAGAGAAAGGCATTAGGCTAGTTATCGTAAAATTATTGAACACTCATTCGTAGAAATACTTTTTAAGATTACAAAAAGAAGAAAACCCTCTTGGAAGGATACTACTTATCGACTGTCAATTGGATTAACTATTACAGTAGTAACTAGCAATTGCGCGAGTCGTACGGGTTAAGATTACAAAGAACAGTTTCTCATGATATTACCGAAATTTATTTATTAGTATGAAAAAGCCCTTTATCTAGGCCCTTTTTCTCAAATAATAGTCAATCTTTTACATCGAATTTTTTAAATTGGAATTTCAATACGACCGTTAAGAAATAACAATGGAAATTATAAAGAACACTGGCATTTTCATTCTTTTTTTCGAAACCTTTGGAGATATTGTGAATGTCCATCTAAATATTATGCTAATTCCCGGGCTTAAAGTTTGTATTAGGTATTTTTGAGTATTTTAAAAACGAAATCGTGGCGATACATAGCTGAATCCGATAAACAGGAGCATAAGTGGTGAAACAAGTCGTTTTTAATCATGGTTGTTGGTTGTGGTGTGACCACTTTCATTCAAGACGTCAAATTGGAGCGTATATGTTTATTTTTATTTTTCGAAACGTTTCGTCCCGCTATGGGGACTTCTTCAGTCCTGCATACAGCATAAAACATACGTTAGTGTTCACTAGGGCCTATTTTTTATCTCATATATCTCTATCATGATTGTTATTCTTAATAAAATTAAATATTTCTTACCTGTCATTATGTTATATTAAAGTTTATGTATCCAACCAACATCATAGTAGTCAACATTCATATGTTATTGTTGGAGTGATTTTCTCCTATAGGGAAACTTACACACTTAACAAACTTAACTCTTTCCCTATAGGAGAAAATCACTCCAACAATAACATATGAATGTTGACTACTATGATGCTGGTTCGATACATAAACTTTAATATAACTTAATGACAAGTAAGAAATATTTAATTTTATTAAGAATGACAATCATGATAGAGATATTTCCTGTGATCATCAGTAACAAAATATAACCCTGACCCCACTGAACACTGACGTACGTTTTATGCTGTATGCAGGACTGAAGAAGTCCCCATAGCGGGACGAAACGTTTCCAAAAAGAAAAATAAACATATACGCTCCAATTTGATGTCTTGAAGTCGTTTTTAAGAAACGCGATTTTCTGAAAATGGTAGTTGTTCAAGCTATGAGGTCATCCTTTGGCGTTCCAACCCTGCAAACTCGTGTTGTGAAAACCGTAAGGGTGGAAAAGGAGAATAATATAGCTTTTAGGGTGCCTCGTAAGAGAACAATAAGGACCGTAGCTAACTATTAATCGGCATGATTATTTCAAACGAAATAACAACGGCAAAGAAGTGAGGAATTGAGCGAGGGGCCTCGCCCCGGCAGTATAGCAGTACTGTGCCAAAAGTACTGAGAAGCTCCAAATGCTGTCGCTACGTTTCACAACATTCGATCTGTTAGAAACGTAATCCCAGAACTGAATCTTTAAAACGATTAAAGAGAATGGAAGTACTTTCAAACGCCACTCTATATTTTATTAACTTCCCATTATTAAGAAGAAAATGACAACTCAAGAGACATGAGTGCCTTGTCATTCAATAGTAACTACTGAGCGAGGAAACTGCTAACATTTAAAACTCAAGCTAAGTCCACAAAACTGTTGTTGGTAGTTTCATTGTGGTATGAGCCAATTCATATAACTATTCAAATCGTATTACTTCTATAACTTCGTTTTTATTAGAACCAGGCTTCTCATAATGTGCCTTACTCCCTTTTGAGATCTCATTCTTCGTTCTTCCCTTCGGTGCATCTATTTGTAAGAAATAAAACTACTTATACCGCTGGTTTCTTAATTGACCACATACCGTATTTCGAAAGTTTTCAATAAGAGCGACTCATGTATTATGAAGAAATGCCGGTCCTCAGATTAAAAAGGAATCTTAATTGACGTTTTAAGTAACAAAATTATGCTCGGTGTTTTACTCCTCGTCGGAAGTCAAAAACCCCACTGGGCCCGGTATACTTATTTAATTAATTAATTCTTATGATAGAAGAGCTTTTATGTCTAAGTCGTTAAATGAATAATGGAACGGGGCTAAAGAAGTGTGCAAATTTAATTGGATCGTTTACCCTTCTCACTCATTGCAACACGGAGTTATAATACAAACTGAAGCACAAAATAAGACAAACCAAACAAAATTATCGTACCAAGTGCAATGTCAATAAAGTTTATAAAGGTCCTTATAGAGGTTAAACAACTCAACTGCCTTTACTTTAAAATTGCATGTGGGTTATCTTACTTAATGCACTTCTCACTAAAAATTATGGTGTTAAATTAATTTACAGCCACGGTTAATGGTTCAACAGTCACAATTCCTAAGAGACTATCTGGGGAGTGATCCGTGCAATCCCAGAAACTCTCATCAAATTTGGCTAGTTTAAACGTGTTGTGTCTGAAAAAGAAATTTCGTTTTCATTAGTTTATTGATCCAACCACAGGGGAATTCAGGGGAGATCACTTTGGGTACATTCTCTCTTCTATTCTAATTTCATGCAGATTTAGGAAATAAGATTGCTGAAAATCAGTTAGTGTAGAAGTCCACGTTTTGGCACGCTCCTGTAACCTGTTATGGTGTGACAAGGGGGGGGGGGGGGGGGATTCATATTACAAACACAGACAACTTTCAAATTAAATTCGAACTATGATTTCATACAGTCCAGGCAGGAGAGGGGCAATGAGAATTAGACAAACCACAAACAGCCAATGACCCTAATGGCTCAGAAAGTGAAAACTCTTTAAAAAGAAGTAGATATTGGACTTCTAAGGATAATGTTTATTGAATTTCAGGTAGGCACACAAATATGATCAGCTGAACAATCCAAATAGGTATTTTGGTTGAGAACAGATTTACGGGCTCTATGCGTATTTCCTGAAATTCAATAATCGCTCTATCACCTGTGAAACACGCACACTCAAAAGCTTAGTAGAAATTCAAATCATGAACGCAAGCCAATTGAATAATAAACCCCAGTGAAAGAATTTGCAGCGTTTTAATAGAAAATCATGTTTAACCCTACCTAAAATTAAAGGAAATGGGCTCACTCCCATATTCGAGTTGAGGGCGCTTGGAACGGCCAGATGGGAAACTGCCAGTTATCAAGAAGGCGATAACAGAACTCGAAAAACGCAAATCTTGGCCGCATTAATCATGCCATAAATCGGGAAGTTTGACCTACAGACCTGGGAAGGGGCTCATTCGATTCCTCATGGAAAGTTCTACAAAACAAGTCCACATTTAGGCCGCCTTGATGTTTTTTGAGGTTTTTAGGGATTTTACAAAACTTTGACATTTGAGTTAAAAGCTGGCTAAAGAATTGCTGTCGGACCAAATTAAGGATTTTTCCTGAAAATTTCAGCTTTTTTGCTTCAGCCGTTTGGGAGAAATCGTGCGTACAGCGTACGGACGGAAAATTTTTATTGCAGATTTGGATTCCAGACCCTTTGAAACGTAAACCATGAAATTTTCAGGGGGGTTAGAAATTTTTTTTTCGAACGATAGATGCGTTTATTATTGAATAATAAACCAAAAGTAGATATTGGATTTTTAAGGATAATTTTTTTTTTATAACTTCAGTAACTATCATGATTTTCTATTGTTCGGTTGTTCGGAGTAGAAACGAGATATTATGAAGTGGCGATATTGGAAAACTTTTTGTTAAGATGGGTGCTCGTGCCCCAGCCAATTTTTCAATACCCTAGTTGAAAATTTCTCTGATGATTCCAACAAAATTATATTTCCTATACAGGGTGTCCAAAAACAATCCCCCTCCCCCCCCCCCTCCTGGCTTAATATTTTTTAATCTGCAAGTCTTTTGCCAAGGATCGGAAACAAGTATGTGCATGTTGCGCAACGTACACCAACTTTGTTTATTCGAACGAGTACCCCCATTTTATATAACAGATTGGGATTCTGCGCTCGATTCCATAAAAATTTTAAAAAAGTGGGTGAAGGCACTATTGCCACACTTTTGGGTTTGCCAAAATTTTTAGCACAATTTGAAACTTGCTAACCCAGCTCTCTCACTGAGCGGCCTGCGAGCTCGGGTTTTCGATTATCCTGACTTTGGCTGGACAGCTTGGAAATGCCGAAGACGTTGATCACGAACGAACGTTTTCATTCATTAAGTTCATTTTAATTTTTCATTTTAAATATTTATTTTTTAATTTAAATCTTAACAGTATTGTATAAACTCTAACTCTTTGTATGAACTCAATTTAAACCCCAATATCTTACCATTGTCCAAAACGGCTAAAGAATTGGGGCGTTGTCGACCAACATGGATTTTTCCTGAAAATTTCAGATGTTTTGGTCCAGCCGTTTGGGAGAAATCTTGCGTACGGCGTATCACCTAATTACGTCGGACGGAAAATTTTTTATTGCAGATTTGGATTCCACCCTTTGAAACGTAAACCATGAAATTTTCAGGGGGGTTAGAAATTTTTTTTTCGAGAGCGATTACTATGGTTTATTATTGAATAGGATTTTTAAGGATAATTTTTTTTTTATAACCAGTAACTATCATGATTTTCTATTGTTCGGTTGTTCGGAGTAGAAACGAGATATTATGAAGTGGCGATATTGGAAAACTTTTTGTTAAGATGGACTGTTACGAAAGTTAGATTTTTGTTAATTCAATACAACTTGTTCCTTTTAATCGGCATTGTTCTCTTCGATTTATTACGGTTTGTTCAACTTCATGCTGAAATGCTCAGCTTCACAAAGATAATGAGAGAAGAAAACGGTTCCATGAGTGAAGTGGAATAAACGATAGACGCGTAGGCAGACTGGTATGTCGGAAAACATAATAGAACTGCATTTTTGGGAATTAAGATTTTTTTTTTTTTTTTTTTTTTCAAGCAGATTGTAATGAGGTTTTTGTGTCCATCTATTTGTATTTATGTATACTCGTACTTCAGAACACAGGCATTTTGGTATGCTCTTTGCCAGGAAATAATCATGAAGAACGCAGAGACGATAAACTGTAGGGTAGACAAATCGAATCATCAAAATCGATTTTGTGATCGATTTCACAATCGGCAGTCCAAATTAATCGAGACCAAAAAAATCTATTATAATTTTTATTTTATTTTATGGTTCACTTTTAAACTTTTAAGATGTCTAGATTGAAGAAATTCAATGTCCGTCCGCCGTTTCAAGCATAACCTTTTCAAGCCTCAAAAATGGTACAAGTGATATTGAACTATTGATCAAAATTTCTATTCATTTGTACTAATAATACTTCAGGAGCCGACATGAGTACCCGCAAGGTTTTCAGCTTTATCGGACAAAAGCTGTGGTTGTTTTCCAACTTTTTTCGTCAAAATCGGAAATTAAGTAATTTTCTCAAAAAACCGTAAAATTGAAGATAAAACCTGAAGTTGTGTAATTTATAGTTCGAATATCATCAATCATGCGATAATTGTCGCCTGCGCATACGCAAATGAGGTATATTTGAAACACCCTTAACTTCTCTAAAAATCGTCCGAATGATTGGAAATTTAGAAAAAAACTCCTCTTGAGAAAAAAGGAGCTCTTTCCGTGATTTTCAACAATATAGATACTTATTATTTCCAAATGAATAAAAATTGATTTAACCTCTTGAAAAATTGATTATTCGTTGACAAAAATGTATGGTTGATTAAAATCGAGCCATTAAAATCGAAAATTGTGATAGAAATGGTTAGTTGGCTCCTTCCCGATATGAATCAGACGTTTCCCAGCGTCTGGTTCATCTTCTGAGCCTGGCGTAGCATTATCTATGCATCCAGCTCATTGGGAGGGGCATCTAAACCATTCCATCACCTCAAAAAATTATTTCCAACCCTAATATACTGGCTCTAGAAATTTAAAGTGATTGTGCGGGAGCAGCAATAGTGTAGTCGCCACTGATCCGGTCAGGGAACTTTGAGGCAGGTGAAAAAACAGTTCAACAGGCAGCTCTAGTCGCATACTGGGGCAATCGAGCTTTACTTAGACTCTAGTGGTGGCGTCCAAGTCATTTTTTTAACCTCTTTGATTACATACTACCATCACAAAACCATGATTTAACAGCCACCAGAAGCAGTACAGCAGTGAAGCAATGTTATTCCTTTTAGTTTGAGACCAAAATGCAACATTGCCCGCAATTGTTGGAAAAAAGTGAACGGAAAACTTCGCCGGTCTTTGCTCCGTTACTTTCCTGCTATCAAATTCAAGTGGGGGGGTCCTGCATCTGATTTAGTCGGCCAAGCTGGCGAGCCTGACTGCGCGCATTCAAGCCAGGAGCGGAGAAGGCTTACATTATTTTTCAATCAATACAAACGTCCACATTCCTTTTCTTCTCTTGGTTCTTCGATAGGCTCTCCTTTTGAACTCTCATTCTTTGTCCAGACCCTTCATCCCTTAACTGAAGTATTCGCTTGTCCTATTGTGTCGTGTGTTTCTTCCATTTTCCACATGTTTATCTTTCCTTGGAAGCTATTAAACAAAACATTTGTTCCCCCCCTGTTATTCCCTTTTTCGATATTTGCTCGGTTCTTCACTTTTGTGAGGCGTCAAGCCTTCGACATTCCGAGGTTGGTTTAATCTACCCACTGTAGAATGTCCACGACTTTTTGTTAGGGTAGACGTTCTCGATGAACTCCCTTTTTTCCTCAGCAGGTATACAAACACAAGGCACAATAAAAGTTACCAACTTTCCAAAATGTAATTGTTTGAAATTAGAAATGGAGCTAATTTAAGATACAAGGTTAAATTATAGAGTATGGCGGACAACCACCTGACGGGCCTGTGTGGCTAATTTGTATTCATACAGGGTGTACCAGGAGTTATGCACAATCCCACTCCTACGTGTTCTACAACTTATTTCCGACCAAAAATGTCTCTTAGCAATTTTTTGCCAGAGGCTTCGTTTCCGAGCTATTCGCGATTTAAGATTTTTCTCGTGTTTTCGATCTTAAGTAATTAAAACTGTCATAACACCCTCAATTTTGGACATAGCCCAAATTCGATGACACCATTGGAATGACCGTTGAATTTTCTACCTATTTGATGTCAAAAAACTTTTTTTTTATTGCATTGAAGATGTGCGATTGCTGCGCGAAACGGCAGTTTTGTCAAAATCTTGAAATCGCCTTTTTTTCGTCCCGCCTAGAAACCCCATGAATGCTTGACGCAGAACTGTGCAGACCTGGTAAAACGTGCGCCAGAACGTCAGCTTTCCAACGGTGTAGTTGTTTTGCTTTTTAAAAATATTTTTAGTTAAGGAAATGGTGTTCAACTGCAAAAAAAAACAAGTGTTTTCTGTTAAAATTGAGGTTTTTCCAAATGTCTTGAAGTGAATGCAACTCATCGCAGTCGGAAATAAGTTGTAGAACACGTAGGAGTCGGATTGTGCATAAGCCCTGGGACACCCTGTATCATTAAAAAAGACCTAATGTTTGAAAATTGGGAAAGCTACATAGGAGGCATTGTCTTTGTCAGGGGCAAGGATATGCAATGACCCGCACGACCCCCAGGTCTTGAAGGAGGGGTTGCTTTGTGCGCCGTGTATTACCAACTCCAATCTGATTTGGCCGTAGCATTGGGTGCTGCAATGTTGATAATTTGTTGTTTCTGACCAAATTCAGTTTTAGTAAAATGTTTATTGACTCGAACATGTTATCCAGCTTTTGGACAATGGTAAGATATTGGGGTTTAAATTGAGTTCATACAAAGAGTTAGAGTTTATACAATACTGTAAAGATTTAAATTAAAAAATAAATATTTAAAAAGAAAAATGAAAATGAATTTAATGAATGAAAACGTTCGTTTGTGATCAACGTCTTCGGCATTTCCAAACTGTCCAGCCAAAGTCAGGATAATCGAAAATCCGAGCTCGCAGCGCGCTCAGTGAGAGAGCTGGGTTAGCAAGTCTTCAAATTGTGCTAACAAATTTTAGCAAACCCAAAAGTGTGGCTTCACTGTTTTTCAACGATGATTCACGTGATACTTTACATTTTTATATTTATTTTTGACTAAATTTGAACCCCTTTACACCCAAATCACTTAGTTTTGCTAACATTGGTGTTTGCAAAATTTTGATGACTTGTCAAATTTGGGAGCTCGCTAAACGGGTTGAGCGGAGCCGAAAAATTGTGCTCAACTTTTCATGAAATTTAATGTGGAATCTGAATCTAGAATAAGAAGGGAGTTCTTATGAGAAAAAAAATTGCTCACAGCGCAACAAGGACATATTTAAAATCCTTCGAAAAACACGTACAGATTTTTTTTAGAAATTTTGATTGTTTGATTTTTAGAAGTTTCTGATTCTTCTTTCTTCTTCCAAAAATTACGATTTAAGCAGGGGTGAGCAATAGTGCCTTCACCCACTTTTTTTAAATGTTTATGGAATCGAGCGTAGAATCCCAATCTGTTACATAAAATGGGTGTTCATTTGAAAAACAAAGTTGGTGTAAGTTGCGCAACATGCACATACTTGTTTCGATCCTTGGCAAAAGACTTACAGATTAAAAAAATTAAGCCGGGAGGGGGGGGGGGGTTGTTGTTGGACACCATGTATAGGAAATATAATTTTGTTAGAATCATCAGAGAAATTTTCAAGTAGGGTATTGAAAAATTGGCGGGGGCACGAGCGTGAAGGAACGCGACAGACGATAAATCGACCACAAACTACCTAATATTTCGACTTGGCTCTCCCGCTAATTTCGCGACATTTGCTAAAATCCATGTCGAGCCACCTGGCTCGTCTCTTCACCTCGAGAAATCATATTACGCGCGGTATAGCGCGTTGGAGGGGCGAGGGAACGGACTGGGTTATATTTAGGTTCACTCGAAGGGGATGACTGGGTTTTCAAGAACCGTCCACCTTTTCTCGACGCGTCTATCGGATAAATTCCTGAATAAATATAGTAACGCAAATAGGACTTGTTGCGTGGTAGACTCGCGTATATTTACACTTCCCGAAAACCCCTCCCTCGTCGATCCTTCTCGCTCGATCAGTGCCACTGGGTCACGTGCTGACCGGCCGGGTTTCCTCCCAGATGTTGTTGATTACTCAAGTTGAACCATTTCATTACCCATTTAGAGTCGAGTTGCCTCTACGCCCAAACTTTGGAATCAATCATTGCTAAACCTTCTTAAATGTTCATGATTGCAAAGAAATACCTACCCACGTTTCTAGACTGAGACGAATTCAAGCTAATGAATTGGTCTCCAAGCGTTTGAATTCTCTCGATTGAACCAACATCACACCGAATCTCAAGCTGTTCATTTCTACGTCTTTGTCCCTTCAAAAATGGATTATTACATGCGCATTTACTTATAAACACTTTTTCAACCTGTTCAGCTAAGGAAGAAAGGAGGAAAAAAATCAAAAAATGAAATATTCATCAAACAAAATAAATTATTGAAATTTTCAAAAATAAAATAATAAAAATTTTCTGGTTGGTCTGAAGTGTGAGGTGTGATAGGTAATTGTTTACAAAATTCATTTCACTATTCTTTGAACCAAACTATTCAATATAGTTACAGATAGTTTTTAGATGTACTCACTGAATCGATATTATTGAATAAGTGCATCGTTGAAGGTATTCAACAGCTCTACCTGAAAGAAGAAGAAAACAATTTAACGTTTTACCAATAGCAAATAAATTATTGAATTTTTCGGCATTACATCAAGAACGACAAATTAAGGTTATCTTACCGAAATCGAAAGGTTGCATTCTTTAAAAGTAAGGAGTTCATTTCTGTCATAGAACTAGGGGGTTAATAAAGAAGAGTATTGGTAAGAAAAAAGCTGCAAATTCTTTCACTGGGGTTTATTATTCAATTTCATTCACGTTTGAATTTCTACTAAGCTTTGAAGTGTGCGTGTTTCGCAGGTGATAGAGCGATTATTGAATTTCAGGAGATATGCGTAGAGCACGTAAATCGGCTCTCAACCAAAATACCTATTTGGATTGATCAGTTGATCATAATGTGTATGCCTCCTGAAATTCAATAATCGCTCTATCACCTGTGAAACACGCACACTCCAAAGCTTAGTAGAAATTCAAATCATGAATGCAAGAAAAATGAATAATAAACCCCAGTGAAAGAATTTTTAGCGTTTTTTTATTGAACCTCAACACCACCCACAATAAAAACATCTATAATTTATCAAGTCCTTTGGCACTTTGCGTAAAAACTACCCCAAAACCAAATTTAAACGATGCAGCCAAAGGTAGACAGATGTAGAGGAGGCACACAAATATCATCAACTGATCAATCCAAATGGTGTTTTGGATGAGAACCGATTTACGTGGTCTATGCATATCTCCTGAAATTCAATAATCGCTCTATCACCTGTAAAACACGCACACTCCGAAGCTTAGTAAGAATCAAAACATGAACACAAGCCAATGGAATAATAAACCCGAGTGAAAGAATACTTATTTACCCCAGTAATAACATTGAATAATAAACCCCAGTAATAATATTGAATAATATTTACCTATATATTATCAGCGAGTCATGCATATCAGAATGCTTCAACCCGTGTATCGGCAACTAACAATACTACAAGTATTCACATCGGCTATCACTCCAGTATCCACATTCACTACAACTCGACGCTATCGGCCGGACATCACAAGGTTACAAACAAACAATAATAAACCAAAAACGCAAATGTTGGCACCATAAATCGGGCCATACGTTGGGAATGGTTTGACCTACGGACCTGGGGAGGGGCTCATTCGATTCCTGACGGTATGTTCTTAAAATAAGTTTACATTCATGCCGCTTGGACTTGTTTTGAGGTTTCTAGGGATTTTACAAAACTTTGACAGCCCTTAAAGGGCACTTTAAATTGAGTGAGAGAGCTGGCTCAAGAATTGGGGCGTCGTTGGACCAAGATGGATTTTTCCTGAAAATTTCAGATTTTTTGCTCCAGCCGTTTGGGAGAAATCGTGCATATGGCGTACGGCGGACGGACGGAAAAATTTTTATTGTAGATTCTGATTCTACACCCTTTGAAACGTAAACCATGAAATTTTCAGGGGGGGTTAGAATTTTTTTTTTCCAGAGCGATTACAATGGTTTATTATTGAATAATAAACCAAAAGGTTTTAAAATGTAAAAAAAAGTTTTTTTGTTCGCAAAGGTACTAATTGTGCATCACGCAATGAGTGTGAAAAGTTTATGGCAGACAATGTCAAAATATCATTTCGGTGGACTGACACAATATCCATCTTACCTTGGAAATTATTTGGAACTTGTATTTCACATTCCTTTAACCCTAGTATCAACCTTGAATAGCAAGTCCCATAACGGAAGCTCCTAGGCTTAACCTAGCATAATCGGTTTGAGTTTAATTTACATATTACAGCGATTCTCCACAGATGCTGACATTACGTGTGGTTACATAAGCCCCTCCTATAGAATCTCCAGTACTACTGAACACCTCACGACAAATCTGCCTGATACTGAGAACACTAATTTGGGAGTAAGTCAGGTCAGGTGTGGGTAGATGCATCTAACTCCCAGGTAAGAAAGGTAAAAGGCTGCCCACACCAAATCCTAAGGCTGATAACCATTGGTATATCACTAATGATAATATTCGTGAATAGAATGATATACATATGGAAACTGATGTCCTCCAAGCATCCTACCCCATAATTCACGAACTACTACCTTGCCACCTAAATCCACCAGGGCTGACTTTATAGAAACATTCCGACAAGACTAGTAAAACAGAATACTATGGATGAAACGCCACAACCATTCTGGTTTATTATTCTCAATTTTGAACCTTTATAATTAACCAACAAAAAAAAGTGTTCATCCCTCTAAAACGTTGTTATTTTTCGTTACAAACTACGAAGGTTTCAACAACAGAAACAAATCTGTACGTATGCTGCAAAGCTTTTATCCGAAACTACAAAAACAGAATTTACGAAATTCGGTTCGAAAATCCAACTTCGATCTAGGATGTGCCATTCTAGGATACTACCCAAGAACTGTTATACCTGTCACCCCGGTTCTGGTGGTCCGGGGACCCGCGTAACAATGTATTATTTTGCAGTTTGTTTTTTGGTTCATTATTCAATAATAAACCATTGTAATCAGTCTTTGAAAAAAAATTCTAAACCCCCCTGAAAATTTCATGGTTTACGTTTCAAAGGGTGGAGAATCCGAATCTGCAATAACAATTTTTCCGTCCGTACGGCGTACGCACGATTTCTCCCAAACGGCTGGAGCAATATATCTGAAATTTTCAGGAAAAATCAATATTGATCCGACAACGGCCCAATTCTTTAGCGAGCACTCTCACTTAATTTAAAGTGCCCTTTAAGGGTTGTCAAAGTTTAGTAAAATCCCTAAAAACCTCAAAAAAAGTCAAAGCGGCCTAAATTTGGACTCTTTTTGAAGAACTTTCCGTGAGGAATCGAATGAGCCCTTCCCCAGGTTTGTAGCTGAAACCATTCCCGATATACGGTCCGATTTATGGTGTCAACATTTGCGTTTTCTGGTTTATTATTGTTTATGTTTTCATCGCAGTAACCTAGTGATGTAGTGATGTAGTAATGTGGATACTGGAGTGAACTCCTAAAAGGCTTTGTACCCGATTTCAAGCGTTGAAGCATTCTGATACGCATGAAATGCTGCAAATTCTTTCACTGGCGTTTTTTATGCAATTGGCTTGCGTTCATAATTTGAATTTCTACTAAGCTTTGGAGCGTGCGTGTTTCACAGGTGATAGAGCGATTATTGAATTTCAGGAGGCACACGAATATGATCAACTGATCAATTCAAATAGGTATTTAGGTTGAGAACAGATTTACGTGCTCTAAGCATATCTCCTGAAATTCAATAATCACTCTATCACCTGTGAAACGCGCACACTCCAAAGCTTAGTAGAAATTCAAATCATGAACGCAAGCCAATTGAATAATAAACCCCAGTGAAAGAATTTGCAGCGTTTTTTAGGTATTTTTTATTATTATTTTTCTTTTAAATCTCAAAACATTGCCTCCAAACAATATTCCCGCCACTTAATTCACTATGAGCATTTACCGGACTAATAACTTAAAAGATATTAAGTCATTGATTAACAATTACTACTTCATTACTATTATTAACAAATTCTGGGAGAGAATTAACCCATCACTTGTCTGCATTTTTTTTTTTTTTTTTTCATCAAATATACACCTTAAATAACGAAAGGAATTTTATTGAAAATAATATATCGAAGGGTAAAAAAAAGATTCTGGAAACGAGAACAGGACCTACAATTTGCAGTTGGAAAACTGGGGGTCACAGTTTTGTGACTATTTCTATAACCATAAATCTGAAAATGGTTGTGCAATGTGATAATATTGAGCTCGCATCAAAAAGCACTTACGAGCTGAAATCGCACCCACGAACTACGCGGGTCCCAGATATAATATTTATTTTCCCCCAGCGATCGATTGACAGGCGAAAAGGCAAAAGGGCCGTCCGTTACCCGACACTTTGATTTGGCCATCTTTCCCCCGAAAGCCTCTGACTCTTTCCGCCTTTCCAATCAGTGACATGACACCACCGACGTATTATATGCCCTCGCAGACATGACCCACTGGCCCTGATATCAAGTGTGATTCCGAGCGGGAGGTGATGAGGAGGCAAGCAGACACGTGCCGGCTTCGTCTTGTCTTCAGCACCTCGTCCTCCGAAAAGCGGTAGCGCCGAAGCAATCGCTGCCAAAACTAGTTATCTTGATTGCATTTTGATATTTTAATATATCGATTTATTATTTTGAATGATAAACCTATGAGATATTAGAAGAGAAAAAGGTTTGCCATGTTGGGTGTGTTCCATTGCTTCCTCATATTTGTAACATGAATGTATAAGTCATCGAATCGTAAGGAATTATTCCGCCAAATACCGGAATACCTACCTAGCGGAGGTTCTGTCACATGAACCACTTCATCGAGGTGGATCTTGATTCGCGATCCACGATTAAATTAATCGATCAGATCGGATGGATCTGCAACAGTTACAAGGGCTGAAAGATCATTTTCCCAATTGAAGATCATGAAGAATCATTTAACGTGCACCGTACGCCAAGAACCACTACCTGGCCTAGTTTTGCTGTCAATAGAAAATCAAAAATCAGGACAAATAAATATTCCCAATGGCCGTTTTAAGTGAATTAAAAGCAACGAAGCTTTTTTAACCAGAAGAGCGGTCTCATTTTTACTTCTGTACCATTAGCGTAGAAATAAAATTCGCTTTTTATTGCCACTTCATATGAACATTTTGGTTCTGAAAAGCTTAAATTAACGTTAGTGCCTTATTTTGGGAGTACCTCGCTTAAATCGAGAGAGTCAAATCACAAAAGCTTCCACTTTTCTCCTTGAATTTTGATCGATGTTCATGTTTTAATTCTGTAGACACAAAGATGAATGAAATGTTTAGTTCAAAATATATTTACAACCAGTCGCTCACTTTTTAACATTTATTAATATTTCAGAAAACATTGCAGTAAGTAGTTCTGCATGAAAGTTACAGAGCCACGCAGTCAGTCCTCCTCCCGTCCCCACAACATCATAATAAGTTCTTAATAAGTCATACTTAGCGAAACTCACTATTTATGACAAATCATCAGCTGTCTTGTAATTATACTCTAGATGTCCCAAAGGAGCTCTTTTTCCTTGACAACTTTCATACCCAAATATCGTCAACGTATATTCAAACCAATATTCGTTACAAAAACAAACAATTTTGAATTGGGATTATTAAAGAGTTTTGCAAACAACAGTTCTGCTTCCACATCGCTATGGAAACTGAAATACCTTGCACCATTTTCGTCCACTATTTTTTGTCGGATTTCATGATGTTAACCACTCCACGAACTTATTTTGGTGCTACAACTGAAATTTTTAACGTGAGTTTTCACATTCGAGTTACCATTATTTCAAACTTTTGAGAATGTTGATTCCGACTTGGCCGCCACGTGATTGATTCGCGTATATACGCGGAGCGAGGGTTGAAAACCCTCCAAGTACGGAATAAATCAGGTCCGAATGAGGATTGAGGCGGAGTGAAGACCGCCCGCTGGGCAGTTCCGCTGTACATTAGAGGCCGACAAGGCCTCAGCGAGCTCCCACCGGAGATATGAGCCAAGTTCACGTTCAACCACTTCTCCGGGCTCGACCTACGACAGTCCCTTTCGTGCTGTCACTTTCGCGCAGATACAGCTAATGCATTCGCCACAATGTCGAGCATCCCTCAACCAACAACCTTAGGGCTCGAACTGAATTTCGTTGGATAATTCAGGTTTGAAGTCGAATGAATTCATTGACTTCCGGTCAAAACACATGATTGTTTCGTTTTAACATGAAACCGCATGAAATGCAAGACCTCAGATGTCAAGCCCTAAATGAGTATGAGAATAAATGGATTATTCGTTGAGTCAAAGAATGAGAGAGAGATAGAGAGTTAAAGCGAATTTATTTAAACCAAATTAGGTACAAAAACATACATCTTAGTTTGTCGTTACGTAATTAAGTGTACACTTTTTGTAGTTCTTAGATAACTGACAATATTTTATAGTACCTATCTGTATATACATATTACTCTTGCTACGCTTATACTGCTGGTCTTCGACAAAGAATGGATATGGAATCGATAAATATTCTTGAACGGCTGAATAGAGCCATCGCGAGCTGTCACTTGTACACCGATACAACTAATGCATTTGACGCAATGCCAGATTTTCCTCAACGTACAACGACAAAACTAGTGGTATACATTATAACTTATACATCCAAATTTAAATCTACGGAGTTTCATCAAAAGCGAGATGCTTGTCAACGATTGCCATCAGGGATCGGTGCAACCCCTCCTCCCACCATGAAAAAATAGTGGATTTCCAGTGAATTCTAAAATTTAAGCTAATTGCTTGTTTTGTTAAACCCACAAATCTATCTATTCATTCTTGTCGTCGATTTTCCTCTTGGAGTTTAGTTGTCGTCAAATTTCACTTTCATATAGCATTTATTAATTTGTAATTATTACAAGTAGATGGTGGACTTCGAAGATCCGAGACGACTAGGTCGCAACACCCTAATGATTCCTCGAAGTTAAAAATCGTAAACGTTTCCTTTTCAAGAGAAAAAATATAGAATTTACGCTTCAAATTTCCCCCGAACCATAGAAAACCTTACAGTGGGCCTTAATGAATATTCGCTGCTCTGCCCACATGCAATATTGCTCTCTCAAGTGGTGCAACGTCCTAATCTTTCGCTATTCATGAGAGGCTTTGTTCGAAATAACCTTGTGGTATATAACTGAGCCAAAATCGTAAGACAAATAACAATATTCTCTAAACGTGTCGTTATTATCATTGTGTTGCGTGACTCGTGGCAAACAAACAAAGGTTGATCGTACCCATCA
This sequence comes from Creontiades dilutus, assembly GCA_031894815.1. Taxonomy (NCBI): domain Eukaryota; kingdom Metazoa; phylum Arthropoda; class Insecta; order Hemiptera; family Miridae; genus Creontiades; species Creontiades dilutus. The sequence goes on along the minus strand of JAVIWC010005520.1, from coordinate 479,051 downwards.
ACCGAAGCTTTCTAATGACACGGAAAACTGAATTTCGACAATGTTCACTGTGAATAATAGTAGACCGGCTCAACGCACAGAAATGGTTTTGGCATGGTAGGATTCAACACAAACACTCTTTGTTGACGATTTGCATCATGTCGTCATTTTATTTGAAAAGTTGTTCTACCATGACGCCTTTCTTTATTAACGAAAGTGATTGTTCACACATCGTCACCAAGGATTGCACTAACCTTGTACTAACTACCCAAAACCGTTACGCGAGAGAGGAATACGGAACTGTCACGTTCTTACTCTCCCACAAAGTCCAACGTGGGCAAATATGCAACTGCAAATACGCAAGTATGGGCAACGTGCATAGTGGAGTACAATGTGCATTTTTAATTTTCTCGTCCATTTTCATTTTATGCAGTGGATTATTTTACAGCAATGTCCATTTTTACTATTCCAACGGAGTCCTCTTTTCATGGGAAGTAATTGCCAATTTTACTTTCCTAAAGGAGCGACGAACGTTCCATGTTTCTTGCATGTTAGCCACAGGCTTTCACCAAAAGTATCCGGTGATATGAGGTTCTTGCCATCTGGCGAAACGTTGAACGCCAAAGTTTTTTGTTCCATAACTAAGGGGTTCCTTGGACCTAGATTTTCTGTTGCTGCATATTTCTAGGTCTTGTTCAACGTAATAGCATTTTCGTGGTCTTGGCAAACTACGCTACGTAGTATCAGTTGGATTGATGAATAGATTATAGAATCATTATCAGCTCGTCTATAAAGGAAATCGAAAGGTATGCTGATGCTCTCTGCATGTAGGGACCCTTGGAAATTAAATTCACCATTTTCGTACGTTATTACAGTTGTAGCGATTTCGTTGTTCCCAACTGCTAGATAAGGTTGATTCGTGGGCCACGGAAAGGCACTTACCTCGATATTTTGACAGAACGCGGTAATAACGGGGGGCCATCCGAACCATAAGGGGACGCCCGACTAGATGTTTTAAGAGCGTAAGTCGTCTGGAGCTATCTGAAGGCCTTGACATCATTTGCCGGCTTTTTTTTTCCTACGCCGATTCCACTAAAACGCAAAAACAGCTTAGGAATAGAAGAGAAGTTGATAGATTTTGTTAGGTTGACGGGCTTCATGAGTTATAAGCTTGTACCCATCACCACATTTTACCGATCTACCGTAACTTGAAGCGGATAACTAACTACCACCTGTTTACCATAATATTATAAGGTAAGTTTACCACCATATCTTACATATTGAAGATTGTGTAATACATTTGGAATTGGCTTTAAAATTGAAAGTTTCTAGACATGATATCGTTTTAAGACTAGACGGTATTAATCACCCACCAACTAATCCGTCAATTAATCCTTATACTACCAACAACTGAAATCGATTGAAAGAACAAATGGAATTTAACGAGATGAAATAAAACACCTATATAAGCTTCACTTGTCTACAATCATACATCATGTCTTTAAAAACTTGATTTCAAAAAGAACCCTTGACAAAAATTACGTTGCAATTATTTCAACAGTGGCGATGGTCAAATATTAGGTGGTGGAGTATAATTTGTACCATGTCCAAGCAAGTTCACATTCATATTCGTGTGGGAGTTATTTGTTTATTTTTTTTAATCAAAGTTTTAGCCCTTAGTGTGAGCGAACGGATTAATGGAAAGCAATCCGAGTGGTATCATTAAATTCATCGAAGGGACGTCTACCAATAACGTTCATAAAATAATTAGAGTTATTCCGCAACTTTTCAATGTCCAGATTTTCGAAATATCAGCCAATTTATTTCACCCTTTGGGATTGACTGAGGTCGGTTTCGAGAATTCAGTCCCAACTAAACCCCAGATATGATTTTTTACCCAAATTCCATTAACTTTCGTTCAGTAGATTAGGAGAAAAGCTCCAAACGGGGGAGAGACGATTCATTTTCAATTTGATATTTGGATTATACGCATCTTGAACGATAAAACAACAAAATTCAAGGAAGAGGGGAGGGGGAAGGCATAAATGCACACATTTAACAGAAAACAAATTTGTTTTTCTTTTCCGATTACAAAGATTCATTATTGAAAGTAATAAACCAAAAGGATACAGTAAAGTAAAAGTAAAGTAAACAAGGAATTCCACCTTGGATTTTCGTCCGACTAACCGGAGGTGTCGCGGACGTCGCAAGCCGTCCTCTAGAGAGGTTCGGAACTATCTCTGACGATTTCGCTCGTGGCTTCCCACTGTCTCACGCCCCTGGGGTGGGAGCGATTTGGATTAACGTGATACCGAGATCAGAGGTGAACTGTCTAACGACAGGACTGCTGTACAACACTTCATAGGATTTTGGCCCTAATCATTGGTGCCTGCAGGATTCGAACCGGGCTAATCAGTACTCCCACTGAAAGTAAACAGCCAAAGGACTGATGCTTAGCTCGCTCGGACAACCTGTCCCCTACCAAAAGGATAGATGAAATTAAAAATTGCAGATTTACCTCGATCCTAGTGATTCTAAACCGTGGCGGGGGAATGGAGGAGAAACAGTCAACAATTGACTGGACTCTCCCCAAATTGAACAACTTATACTTATCAGATAAGTTATCTGCTTGAATTCGTTTGGGAAAAGAATGATGTCGTGTGACTCTTGTTTTATCATCCATAATTGTCTTGCCTGGAGGCGAAAGATTGCTTTAGCTTCACAAAAAATATAACCATTAGTCAGAAGACAACAGTTAAAATTGTTCTCATATATACTTCTATTTACATTAACCTGCTTTACGATCAGTACTTGGCATTTTCAAAGTTGAAGCTCACAGGTCATGGATAAGGCCTGATAAGAATACACCCAACTACTTCGCAATAAAATCCAACTCTCTCCCTAGTTTGAAATGAATCGTTCTTCAAAACCTTGATTTTAACATTGCCAGGTCAGTCTAACATCCACCGTTTTGCTAGCTAAGGCATGAAAGGTTCTAAAGTATGAAATTCGATGTATCCAATTCTCGCATTAAATCATACCATTTTCATCATCATCAGGAAAAACCAGTTTCGATGCTAACATCACGTGTTGAACATGTGGTCACATCTCACATAAGTATGTCCAGAAGAGAAGGCGGATCTTCAAAAACGAGTGGAATCCCACTTCTAACTTCGCTTTTTTTTCTGTGAAGCGCCTTCGATCAAGTATAACTTTTATCGCAGAACTGGGCCGTAAACGAGGATCACGCTCGATGCAAAACCGACTCTAAAATCTCACCTCATTCGACGTCAGGGTCCTTTTTAAAAAGGCGGTGAAACGTCGAGAAATGTTAATTTATACCGACATTTTATCGCTCTACAATTTGTCAGCGATTTTGATAATATAATCCGTTCACTGGCAGAGTGGAGCGTCAGCCATCTCGACCGGATGATCTTGATTTGGAATTTTGACATCAACGAAGTTCTGTGGAACAGCATCATCAGAAGTTTTTCTTAGGGCTAGGGGTACAAAACTAGTTTAAAAATCGCTCAGCGATTAAATAGCCGTTTAAATGGAGAATGTAGTTCAAGCCAGATATACAAGTTCTTGAACTACGATCAAAGCTTGTCGTAAGAGCTAAACTCTGTCTGAAGGTAAGCTGTTGTGGGGATGGTTTAAACTCATTTCTTTGGAGTTTTAGAAAAGAAATTGTCTTTTAACTGTATTATTGCGGACACGCACTACAAACCAGGCTTTATTTTTGATGAAGAGGGAAATATTGTGGTGTTTCGATAGGTTTTGCTTCGGAGTCCACCTGTAGGTAATGGAAGCTTTGTTTTTACTTTCGGGATAGGAACAATTTTTTCTACTAATCAAAATGACCATTGCGCTTAGGGTTTTACACCATCCGGAGCAACGTTCGTTTCATTTGAGTGTGTTTTTGTGACCGCAGCACCTAGAAACAACCATATTTCTTACAATTTCCATCCGGTTTGACTTACTTCTTGGAGAACGTGTGGATTATTCAGACCTCTGCAAGTTTCATTGTTTTCACATCAATAAACCTCTCGGCATATGAACAAACGTAAAATCTACTAGTCCTTTTCTCAAGTCCTGTGGATCGCTCCTGCACCTCGTTTGAAGATGTGTAGGGAAGAACGTTAAAATAATTTCATATCAATTCCAACGCCATAAAAATGGTTATAGGAAGCATAATTTCTACACCTGTCACCTGATTCCATTGATGTTTTCAGGGAATGCTTAGGTCAGAATATTGATAGCTCCTTATGAGTTTCAGCGCTCACAAAATCCTCTGATCCTGCTCAATTTTGGAGGATGGCTGTGGTTTAATGGTCGCACATAAATTTCAACGAGATCGATTGCCAATTAAAAATAAAACGAAAAACAAGGGGGTTACCCAATCAAACTGACCAATTTTGGCTAATTTAGGACTAATTAGGTCCATTGCCTATCTCCTTGGTCAACCGAGAGTTATGAATTTAAGGCAATGGGAGTTAGTTGATTGACACCGATTCAACGAAACTCGGGTTGTGAAACTCGTAGTTATTTATTTATATTATATACTCGTAAAATAGTATTTTGTGAATATTTGGAGCCAGGCCATCAACACACCTCAACTGAAAACCACCAGTCCTAAACTCTAATGGTACACGTTGTAAATGATACGAAGACTCAAGACCAAATTGATGCACGAAGACCCAAAACAGCTAAATTTTAATAGAATGAAAGATTATTATCAATTTGAGATCTCTTCAAAATAATTTTTATCATTTAGCGGATGCTCAAAAGCTACCACACAAAGTGTAAAATGTTTAACCGTCGAAAATATAATCGGAATTGGAGTGAAACAATTGAAGAGATGGATGATGAAATTATCTAAATATTAGAAGATAAAACACTACGAATTATTCCACAAATTTCTGTACTAGATAGCATTCTACCTAGATACTGGTCTACGTTTTAGACTTAGTTTGAATGAAATTATGAAAACTTGCCGCCTCCCCGCATCCTCTGTGATTGTATGTAGGATCATATTTCAGCACCGATAGAACTAGGAAGGGAATTGAGATTTTGAATTGACCAGGAAGGGAATAAGCACAAGGGCTTGGAGCTGTAAAGGAGCTAAATTGGTGCGCCTCCAGACCACCTAATTACTCCTCGATTTGTCAAAAAAGCTTTGTAAAATTGATGAACTAAAGCAGGGGTCTCCAAACCACGGCCCGCGGGCCAGATGCGGCCCGCGGAAGGATTAGGTCCGGCCCGCCGCCCGCGGAAAAAAATTGATGGATGGAAAAATTAGGCTACCGCCAGAACGTGATGACTTCAAGGGAATCTAGAGTTTTTCCAGACAAATGATAACAATTTTTGGTTCAACTTATGTTTGCGAACAAACCTTTTCAAAAATAACACATGTCAAATCCAAATATCGAGCGATACTTTCAGAAGAACACTTAAAAAATTTGCTTATGATTGGAACAACAAACTTTGATCCTAAGTGGAAAGACATTGTAAGCAAAAAAAACAGTTAAACACATAACATTAGATTGGTTTTCCAAAAATACTTTTTGAATGTAATAATTTTAAATAAGTAAGTATAATTAATCACTATAAACCAAGTTTTGGTTCCTATATTATGCCTGATTTTGAATTTGTCAAACTCGTCTAGGAGAGCTTAAAAACTCTGATTTCAAGTATGTGACTTTCCAAATTTTCTGTTCCTGAAAATTCAATAGCTAATATTTTTTATTGAAGAACGGAAAAGTAATTATGGAATTTAAAAAAATAAAATCACAAAAAACTTATAAACTAATAATAAATTTAACTTTTACATTAAAAACTATATTAGGCCTAGTTTTTATTTTGTCAAATTTGTCTAGGAGTGGTTAAGTTATAATAAACTTGAATACGGAAGGAACTGTTGAACAATCAATTCTATTGTTTGTTTTTTTTAAATTGAATTTGTTTTTGTTCACCGTACTTACACATCCTAAAACGTAAAACACCATATTTTATGAAAGGTTAAACAACATTTTTTTCTTGGTCGATTACGGAGGTTCGTCATCGAAAATGATGAACCAAAATAGAGAATGAATTACAACACTTCAGCTGATTTTTCTGTGATATCCGTAAATGTAAACCCTTTTGCGCCTAACCGTGCAACGCCGGGTGAACGAGCAAGTAAATAATAATGGAATGAATTTATTTTTTAATTGCCAATCCCTCGCGTTGAAATTGATATGTGATAATTAAATCCCAACCACCATCCAAATGTGAGTAGAATAACATGAATGAATGAGTGACTGAACGTCAGCCAAAAGGAGTTCAAAATATGGGGGCTTGAGTGATCACATTTCCGATATATCAATTACCTATTAATCATCACCACTTCAAGTGAGTGTGGGTTTTTCGTTCCTCGTAACCGCTTTATTTGGTCCCAGCGGTAGCGGTAAAACGACAACAAAAAATTGGAAAAAGAAAAATTTCGTGATTTAAGGCCCGAGAAGAGAAAGAACCGGTCGGCGCGGGAGCATATGCGAAGTTCGCGGGCCGAAGCTGTCTGGCACAGGCACCCAAAAACCGGATTCCAGGGCTCAATTTAATTAATTTATATCAACAAAACGGACGGTCCCTTCTTAAAAGGATGGCTCCGCAGGTTCCTGTTTAAACGTCAGTTCTTTTAGCCGGTGAATACATTATCCTCAGGGTCCGAGGCACCTCAACCCCGATACCCAACGGACCTGAATTAGCGGGGCTTGTAGTGCCGGGATCGCCTTCCATGGAGTACCTTGGTACCCACTCTTGGAATACCTCTTCAGACCTTTTAGCGATACTTTTTGTTCCTCCTCTCCATTACTCCACCATTCATTCCATACATTCCACACAGTTCCTTTTCTCAACTCTTGTCTGCTGCATACAATGAAATTTTACTAAATACCTCGAATTTTTGAGAACAGTCTATACTTGCGTTGTCTGGTCGATTCCAGTTTGTGGCCGCCCCCACACAAGTCTTCCAACCTTTGACAGAGGGGCAAGAAATTATGGGTTTTCTACAATCCTCATTTTTAGCGATTCCCTGTATTGTCACGGCTCCAAAAACGTTAAAATACCAGGAATATTTTCCAATATTTTCATCCTGAGAATCTCTTGGAATGCCTCTTCAGTCCTTTTAAACATACTTTTTGTTTCCTCCCTCTCCCCATTATAAATTCATTCCACACATCCCATTTCGCAGTGTTAAGATATTGCCCCAGTTTCACTTCTCAACTCTGGTATGCAGAGAACAGTGAAATTGCACTGTATGCTTCGAGCTTTGGAGAACAGCTCCGTGCGTTGTGCGATTTGCGGAAAACGAAGAACCACCATCAGTGGAGGTTGAATAAATAATGAGCTTTCAACTATCCTCATTTCTGGCGACTGTCGGTATTGCAATGGCCCCTGAAATATTGAAAAACCTAAGAATTTTTTTCGTGAAATTCCTAAAAATTTTCTCCTTGAAAATTCGTTTTCTTGCATCTGGAACCATCCTAATTTTACCTTTACTTTAACCATAAAAGGATACGTTTGTTCAGTATTTGTGAGTGGGTACAGTAAAGTGGTCACATTTTAAAAATGTGCTGAAGAAATCAGTAAAGGCAAAAACTGCCAAAAATTTTAGTTGATACTTGATGCTCTGTTGAAATATTGAACACTTACTTGCTTTTTTACTAAAATGTGCTATACAATTAATTAGAATATTCGCTTGGATAGGTATCAGAACACCATTTTTGTTTGACATACAATTTAGTGAAATATTGCAGTATTTTCCCAAAATACAGACTGATGAGTTATTAGCTACACTTCACACCTAATAACTTGGTAGTTGGTAATACTTAAAAGTTATAGCTCATTACTTTATTTTTATTTATTTGTGTATTTTAATTTATTCATTTCTTTTTAATGATTGATTAATTTATTTTTTGTGTTGGTAATGGTAATGGTGATCGATGGTGAAGCCCATTAAATTGATGGTAGAGTGTGCACAACAGAACTTGCTACATAATTAATAAATTAAGCCATTCATTTAACTTCAACAAGGTGGGAGGAACGGCGTTCCGTGTTTTATAGCGTTACAGATTTTATCGCCCAAGCCGGGATCGCGGTTAAGAATTATACTTTCAATGCTTCATTAAACGGAGGTGCTAGAAAGCGAAATGGGGCCTATTAGCCGGGTGAAGTGACGGACTCCCTGACGGGATCAATAATTATAGTCTTTGTGGAGCGTAATCGGGTTGAGCCGCCTCGAGGTGCCTTCCCCGCCCGCCCTGTGTGGGCCTTTAAATCAGCCTGTTGTGCCCCTCAGCTGAGGTCCAGATAAGCTGGAAGCCTCTATCGCCCCGGCCCATCAATCCGTTCTCGGAACAACGTCTTCCCCCCTCGCCGGATCGCTCCCTTTTTCGGTCTTACGACGAAGGGAGGAGCTTCCTACTTATATGGGATATTTCACGCTTTTTACGAGTTATTCTTCGTGTATAAGGATCGATAAATCCGAAGTTCATTGATGGTTCGGGCGAAGTCGGGAGTCGGCAATAAAGATCGAATCTCAGGATGTCTTTCTGAAATTGTCTCACTATGGACATCATCTTGTCTGGCCTCACAATGATTCGTTCCGAGCGGCCACAATCAATTTTTATGACCAAATAAGGAATTATGTACCTAACTTTTACTGTTGGCTCCAACTTATTACTATCATGACCTCCTTCCAATGACAGTAGAATAGAATAATATTGATAATAAATTGGAATTGTCTTCCAGACTTACGGTTGATGTCCCTTCGAAGCTAACTAGGGTTAGCAAATGCCTTAGCATCAATTAGAAAATGAGAACATCTGCTTCATACCGTCACACAACTTTATTTACATTTGACATTTTCTTATTCTCCTGAATGGTACTCTAAGATAGGGCAGCATACCATTTCATACCAACTAACAAAGGTTGCTTATGTACCATACTAGTTGACAGTATCACTCTCTAACCAAAAATCATGTTAATGCCTCACAGAATCAGCAATTAATCCCACTTCCCCCACTCCCTTCTCCATTTGACATTTTTGGCATCATAATGAATGGTTTGAATGTTTACTACCACTATTATAATACTTTGAAATTATATGCGGATTATTGTGGATTACATTAAGTGATTACCACTACGTCATTTGAATTGTTGGAGTACCTAGTAATTTCCAATACGGGGGCGCGTATTCGGGTGTCAGACAAACAGAATGAAACCGGAGTCAACCTCATCACGTATACTTCCAAAGAGAGCCTTGTGAAATTCTACTCTTTCGCAGTTATAGCGAGAATATCCACGAAATCCGTCCCTTCCTCCGACTGCCACCGTTTGAAATGAACATCTCGACTCTAATTTCCCTTAGCTTTTGAACGGTCCTCTTATACTTTTTTCCGTATTGAAAACACAGAAGACTAGGTTTACATGGAAGTGACGCTATATCAGCAGATAAGAAGTAACTGGTGGCCGTGGTTGCAGAGGTCTTTTGGTGTTTGTCGATTGCTATTACAATTGAACCCATCATAATCAAGAAGGAGCGACAACATTGAACTGATCGCGTTTTCGAAAGACATTCAATTCTGACATGGATAACAGTCCCAAAAAACCAGTAATAACCAGCAGGCGAAGTATTTCCCGAACAAATCCAGTGATGCATCTAGAAAGATCTTGTTGACTTGATGATATTCTCACTACATTTATGTAGAAACCGGACATAGGGAGGTAATTGGGCAATTGTTTTGTTTGATTTACTTACCAATTTGTTTCAGTATAATTTTTTCCATAAATTTTGCAATGACCTAGCTCATATTCTATGAAGTTTTTCTGAATAATATTCTGCGAAAAATATTAATTTAACGATTTTTGTGCGTAATTGGACGATTTGCAAGGTCTCTAATGAAAACACCTCATTTCTTGATACGTCAGTAATTTTAATTGCTGAGGGACTAGACACCATTAATTCCGTTCATCAGAAGAGCAAGAAGTTAATGAGTGATAGTCGGAAATAACTACCTCCGTGAAAACAAGTTCCAATGAAATTTTTTGACTTTCCTTTTTTCGAAATCAAGCCAAGAAGAGCGTCGGAAGCTCATGAATCACCTACAACCGACCTAGATCCTCCTTAGGGAGGGAAACGGGACGCGATGGATGGAAATGTGGCCGCGCAAGAAAACAGAACTTTCATCGGAGGGACTTCGCTGGCCATGTGAGGAAGCCTGCACTTGGCAGAGGATGGCTTAAGTAGTCTCATCGTATGAGACTTGTTTTTTACTTCGTCCCACTGTCTGCCAGGTGCATTCTTCTGCTTCTTTGAAGCCCCATCCATTTCATAATACCTATCAGAGTAAAAGCGTCTTCGTGATCGCCTTCCCAAGCTTCTTCCGGTCCAGATCACCGGCTGCTGTTGGTTTGCCGAGAGTATTGTACGACTTCTGAAGAAACGATCTGTTCTGTACATCGTTTGGAAACACTAAGAAGCTCAAAGCAAATTACATATAAACTTTCGTAAGAACAGGCCTTTTTTCACGTTATCATTTCCCATTAATGGAGCAAATTTTATACTTATGTCGATGTAAATAATTATTTACAGATTAGCTTTTATAAAAGTGAACTTACACTCGTATCATATACGTTGATATTTGCCAATCTTATCAAGGAAATATCAACTAATTATAATTAAAGCATTAGTAATGCTAGGCAAATCATGGTATCATCAAATAAGTAGTATTGCAGAGTAAAATGAAGGGCTCTATTATAAAATGTGAACAGTTAGTTTTCATGGCTAGTTTTGCTGCCGTAAGACAGTTCTGCACAAAGTTGTGTGCTCGAGCCATGCAATGAACCAGGTTTTTTTTGGGGCACAAGGGGTTTTTATATTTTTTATAGTATGGTATGTTTCTTGAGCTTTTGTGTTCAAATTTCCGTTTAGAGTGAATATTAATAGTTGCGTAAAAGTTGTGTATCAACAATCCGAGAAAAGTATACAATTTTTAGCTTCTGTGTACAAAAATGTGTTATTCACAAGCAGCACAATTTTGCCCGCTCATTACAGTGCAATGTTACACCTATCAGAGACACTTGGTACGTAGTTTTGTTCCGAGGTTCAATATCTTGATTGTTCTTTAGATGGCGTAATGTTACTAGAATTTTCTATAATGGAGAAAATCTTATTGAAAACGGGCCATGTTGACAGGAAAACTGTTGAAGGACTGTTCAAGGAATGTTAAGAATTTAATACCGTATGGTTCACTTTTAATCTCAACAAACTTCATTTAATATCGACTCTTCGGTTACACTTTTCCAAGATCAATTAGAATTCCGTTGCCTTGGTCTAGGGAGCACCTTTTCATTTCTCTTTCAAATCAGTTATTTTTTTGTTTACAATGTGAAAACTATTGTCAACTCCAAACGAATTCAAAGGCCTGACTGGACTGAATTTAATCACTACCTGTGTAATGGAAGTTCCTTCGCTTCTTCAAAAGTGAAAGCCTTTGCATGGCTTTCCGCTCTTTTCATCCGATTCTTAATATTACTAAAAAAGGTTGAGCAATCTGATTCCAAGATTGTTCGAATTGAATTGTATTGTTCCCAAAATGAATGTATTGTGTGCATGTTCACGTTTAGAATTATTTTATCAGATTTATATTTCAGCTTTCATCCTACGTAGTTGAATTTCTAAATCACAATTAAACTGACACAATGAAACTGACCTGAACTCTTAAAATTTCATTGTCTTATCATTTTTAGTGACGTTGAACCGAAAATGTCCTCACCCCTCACTATTTCAACAGATGGTAACTGGTGACGATTCCTCATTATTTGTTCCATTCCAATATTTGAAGCCTTGAAAATGATATGACATTTCGCTCGCGAGTTCAACCATGGGTTGCGAAAATTTTGTTTTCTTCGGGAGATAAACGATCCTTGTTACAAGGTTTGTTCCAACAGTTTTAATCCGACTTTGATGCCATTTTCAGGGAATTGGGTTAGAAATGTTTTCTTCAGAATGTTTGGGGTTGGAAGGTTCTTTGTATGTTTCATTGCTCTCAAATCAATAACATCATTTTCACCGGTTCTTGCAGTACGATCTTACTCAAAGTTAGTCATTGTCCAATATCATTTCAATATTTGATAAATCTCAAAAGTCTCATAGAAATTTCAACACGATAGTGCTAGTAGTAGCTCCCAGTTGTAGGGTCGTCGGATAGATAGACAGATAACGTGCTTTACTTGCCAAGTTTAAAAATAGTTTATAATAATTATTAATAATACAATTTCTTCAATATATTTCAAGTAATTCAATAAGGATGTTACGGCAATGTTATGATTACCGTGAGCCTGGAGTTCACCCCTATGCATATATATTACATTAATTATCTAAGTTTTTAAGAGTTGAGAGTCGTCGGATAGTTGTAATACGCCACGATTCAATAGTTCCATATCTATTTCAATCCGATCCTACCATTATTCAAGCCGCTACATTTCGAAAGCGTTGGTGTCTGCGGAAACATACCCCGTGGCATTTTTGCGCCGTGAATTCTTTGTAAAAAGCTTATATTTTTTGAGATTATCTAAAGCATTTCAATGACCATTCATCCTTCCCATCTGAGGAAACTACGTGCCACACACAACACGCACACGTTTTATGTTGTGCAGGTTCAATGTCACTTGAAACCTGATAGCAATAAAGATATTCTGTGCATAAAAGTAGGGGTATATTTTTAATGCTTCTACCCACTTGATTCCTTTCAGGTGCGGTCTAACCCTAATATAGTGGGTTACAGCCTCTTAGTCATATTGTCACCGATATATAACCGTCAAATTCGGCCGGTTCCTAAGGAATGTCGTAACCTATAAGATACCTACGATTTTTTTATAACTCCACACATAAAACGATACTTCAGCCTATCACTCTTCCCATTAATCCCAACGACGAAACTTCCCCTGAATAACTTTTCAGTTTAGGATTTGACGTGATTTCCATCCATTTTCCAACCCTCGCATAACAAAAATTAACCCTGAATGACAGTGTAATTAAGATAATTAATTGTATTTATCATATTATGGTAATATTATGATGGCAAGCCACTTTATCCGGTTGTTAGATATGAAAATATAGACATTTATAAGCCGCTGTTGTTCCTATAACTTCCTTTCGTGGAATTTGTTTTCTTTTCCTAGTGAATAGATAAATACCTTACTATGCTATATGATATAGTACTACTTCTTGGCTTTATTGATGGTATCTCCTTCCATTTGGTTTCCGAGTTCTCGAAGGTTAAGCCGAAGCAAGATGATGAGGGATAATAGGAGTTCATTACTGAAACTAACACACCGATAGGACTACCGAACAATCCAACTACAAAAAGAAAGAGAAAATTTGAACAATATTACTTCCAATAAACCCGAACGGTACTATGTATATCAGTATAGGTAATGCACTGAAAATACTTTTTCAAACAGCAAAATTTCTATAGTTTTCATATGATCTTCACGAAATTACGGAGACTATGCTAATTACATCCCTAGACAGAAATTAGCTTGTGAAATTCATACTGCTCATAGATTAATTTTGGGCTCAGAAGATGTGGATATGTATTATGTTCAAAACTCTCAGTTGATAATTACTTAGGTCATTACAAATAATTCTTTTCCCTATTTTTCTTCTCGTTATGGATCTGATGCTGAAATTTGTAATTTACTGCAATGTCAAATGATGAACCGACTGCTGAAAGTGTGGTTAAAACAATCAAGATGGATGAGATCGCTTTCCAAGAAAATGTCTCGATCGACTTATCCTTATCAGCAACTGACAGCAAGGTGAAAAACAACTTGGCTTCTAACGTGAGGAATTTGTTCTCGGATGAGGGGAACCTTTCCCTTTGATCGAACCAGAACTATGCTAGCTTTCTAAAAGAGCGAATATTGATTACGATGATTATGGAGAGCGAAGACAACAGGACGGGGAACGAAAGTCTCATCTCATTTGGTCTACATATCATCGTTTCCTTTACTATCAACATTTCGTACTATATCTTGCGCTCTTGTAATGTCAATAGATTGAACAAATGAACGCATCATTACAAATTCATTTATTCATTCTTTACAATTCTCCCCAATATTTAGACAAGCAGTTAGGGGGTTGTTTCGTTTTCGGATGATTGATGAATTATGAAAAACACAGTAGGAGTTTTTTTTTCAACATTTGGAAAGGTGAATTACTAGATATAGGGGAATCTGATGGCACAATCGTGAACAACATTTGAATCCATTTCATTACTTTTCATTGTTTATTCAAGGCTAATTTTTTATCTGTTCCACTTGGTTTACTCTCAAATATTTCTAGTTCTGACATCAAGCTTAGTCCGCTGTTCCTTTGGGCTTGGCGAATAACTTTCTGGAAAGCTACACGTCGTCTTTGTACGGGCTCGTAATAACGAGGAACAAACCACGTACTCCGGAGATACGTGACGTGAATACCGACATTTTAGCGTAAACGAGTAAAATTATCGAACGATTTACTTGCTGTTACACAACTCTTCTCCGGAAAGTAGTATTGTGAAGTACTGTATACTAATGAATTGTTCAGGAGTCAGTTGCATGAGTCAACTTTCCTGACTCGACTGAACGAGCTGAGATCAGTAGAATCTTCATATATGTTGTTTTTCAGTGGAATAAACTATTGTGATAAGAAACTGTTTTGAAAGGTACGGGATAATATCAAAATGTTTCATTCAAAGCTCATTGCATCAGGTTAACAAGTAATCAACTGATTAATAACAGATGATTATTAACAAACCTGCCTTGGATCCCAATTAGGGCTTCAAAATATCATTCCCTAAAATAAAAAACGCAGCAAATTCTTCCACTGGGGTTTATTATTCAATTGGCTTGCGTTCATGACTTGAATTTCTACTAAGCTTTGGAGTGTCCGTGTTTCACAAGTGGTAGAGCGGTTATTGAATTTCAGGAGGCACAAAAATATGATCAACTGATCAATCCAAATAGGTATTTTGGTTGAGAACAGATTTACGTGCTCTATGCACATCTCCTGAAATTCAATAACCGCTCTATCACCAGTGAAACACGCACACTCCAAAGCTTAGTAGAAATTCAAATTATGAACGCAAGATAATTGAATAATAAACCCCAGTGAAAGAATTTGCAGCGTTTTATGTCTTTACTTTGCTACATAAACTCGAAAATGTAACGCGGACAGCGTCACGAAAAATTATAGCGTTTTACCTACATTTACGGGAATGCTTCAACCCGTGTATCCTGCTATTGCTACCTTTTAGGAGTTCACTCCAGTATCCACATTACTACATCACTACGTAACTAGGTTACTGATATCAACACAAAAACAATAATAAACCGAAATAACGCGAATGTTGGCACCATAAATCGGGCCATAGATCGGGAATGGTTAGACCTATGGACCTGGGGAGGGGCTCATTCGATTCCTCGTGGAGTGTTCTTCAAAAAGAGTACAAATTTGATTTTACAAAACTTTGACAACCCTTAAAGAGCACTTTAAATTAAGTGAGAGAGCAGTCTCAAGAATTGGGGCCTCGCCGGACCACCATGGATGTTTCCTGAAAATTTCAGCTTTTTTGCTTTAACCGTTTGGGAGAAATCGTGCGTACATCGTACGGAGGACGGACGGAAAATTTTTTATTGCAGATTCGAATTCTGCACCCTTTGAAACGTAAACCATGAAATTTTCAGGGGGGGTTAGCTTTTTTTTTTTTTTTTTTTTCAATAGCGATTACAATGTTTTTTTATTGAATAATAAACCAATACATATTGATATAATATTTCAAAAATCGACGCGGATTCTGGTACGAGTTGGCAAAGCATGGAATGCGTATGAAAGTACCAAAGCTTGGTCTTAGTCTTTTGAGAATACAGCTGAAATTCGGTTTCAATGGAGAAAGCAAGAGGGATTGAAGTTTTGATATTTATCCATGGGACTTAGTAAAGGATACTTTTGAATTATTTCATCTACTTTATTGTATTTTATTAAAAGTTTACATGTATTTTTTTTCTGCACCAAAGTCCTGGTCCAAAGTAAATTTGTGTCTACACAGTCTCTCCCTGAAGTCTTTCTTAGAAAACACCTGCAAAAGCATCTGCACCACCTTATCATGCCTCACCATGTCATATAATTTTTGTCAGCTCAGCGAGGAATATCACATAAAGACCACATTTTCGTTCAAGTGTTCAAGAAGCTAGTTTGTCTACCAAATCCGTATCACAGGAAAATCTGGAACCAGTTGTTTGTGAGGAACTCAAACATGAGGAGATAATAACTGCTTACAAAGTCGCTTCAGAACATTGTCAGTCGGAATCTGCCAAAAGATGGTAGGCTTATGTTCATGTGTGTGACAAGCTTGTTCAACGCCGTCCACATCTCCTAACCGATTTTCATGATTATTTTATGGTTTGATTACAATTTCACTTGAGTTGTGCAAAAAACTACGGAAATTTTGAATTTCACGTTGGAAGAGAGGAATTGGAGGGGGTAATGACGAAGAAACGTGTTTTTTCGCAACGAATTTTGTCGACGCTAATCAGGTTATAGCCCTCTACTGATTTTCATGATTTTTATTTTGTTCGATCTCAACTTTGGTCTACTTGTGCAACAAACCTCGGAAATATCGTTTTTGCTGACGAGAGGGGATTGGAGGAGCCAATCCTTTAAATCGCTGCTCAAACAAGAATTTTCAACTGATTCATGTCATTCTTTTATTGTTCAGTTAAGATTTCAGCAACCGTAGCGTTATCATCTGCAATACAGTGATTCACCCACTCGAAGGCGTTGATGCTTGTGGGAACATGTCCTGTGATATTTTCGCTCCGATAACGCTTGCAACAAGATTAATTCCTATATCTTTCAAGATTAAGAATCTTTGGAGATTGCTTAAAACATTTCAATAATTCATCCCACCTATAAGAGGAAATTATAAACACACAGCCAACTTGGCAGAGGCCAACAATGAACAACTATTCATGGTTATATTACCCATTTTCACCACAAGCCGTTTACTTTAGTCATTTCTGAAAAAATATTCCTTATAACTTCTTTTAAATCAGTAGTAGGTATTATTTATACATTCTATTGATACGAATGAGGAAGCTTCTGCGCAATTCTCCTTCGACAGACTGTTTTTGTTAGCAGTAGTTCAGTGGATCCCCGGAAGACCTACCAACAGGCCCGAGAAAGAAAGTCCTTCTGACCGAAGCCTCTCTGGCATCCCCGATGCGAATTCTTCATGTCCCGATGACAGGGTGAGTGACGTATTCAAATATGCGAGCTCTCCCCAAAAAAGACCGCGGGGGCTTTGGGCCCCGACTCGACTTCCAAACGGGAACGACAAAGAGCGGGCCGCTGGGTTGTCATAAGAAGCTGAGCAACTCGCCGCCCGTTCGGAAAGGTCAGTATACACTTACAGCCTACCTTCATCGCAGGGTCACCTCCGAGCTCCACGGCCCCTTTCTCTCGAGGCCTGACCACTTCTGTGATGACGTCACGTAACGTAGGTATATGTTCGATAGAAGCCCTACACCCGCTAGAAAGAAACGAGTTTGTCATGTTCTGGTGATTTGTCCTAGGATGTATGCAATTAAGCTGTCTCAATGATTGCGGAAATGAAATGTTTAAAATCCTGACATTCTTCCTAAACGTGAAACTGCTATCTATGAGGGTGAGGATATCGATGATGGGTATTATGTTAGTTTCCCTATATTATTACCAAATAACTCCTGTAATAGAACCACCGGAACCTATATGGAGGGACTTTCAAGCACGGTCAAACACGACGATTTGGACGCATAATTGATATGTTATTTTAAATTTGACCTCTGCCTCTCACTTACCTCCGATGTTAGATCGGCGTTCATTCCTAGTCGAGCATTTCCTCAGGTTAGTCAAACTCATTTATAAATTTGTTTACTCCATTCTACTGAGCCAAACGCTCTAACCACATAGAGATCGCGAGTATCTAAGAAAACGTCTGGAATATCAGCAACAACTCTTCAATGAACCTCTCATCCAATGCCATATATTATCGGGCAATCTTCATACGTTGCCCCATTTCTGAAACAATCTGTTTAAAGTCAAATTATAGTGGTTTCTGTTAAACTATAATTCGAGGATTTTTTAGAATAAAAATCCATTTATTGTTATTTTTGCCCGATTCATAGTAAGAATGCCTCGACACCATCAAATAGAGAGTTGTTTGAAGGAGACTTAACAGAATACAATGTCCCAGAAAACAATGAGGAGGTAGTTATCATGAAAAGGAGGCAGCCTTCCACCGTTTCTTTGTTAGGCTTGATTTTTAAATCAAAAAGAACGTTTTTTGGTTTGTTTGAATGTTTTATTTTTAAATTATATTTCTTTCGAATAATTTCTAATCCCCACAATTCGAATGTTATCGGAGTTTTGTTTACAAGGGCTGATAACATGATTCGGATGAAAATTGTATAACTTTCATGAGTTATAAGTTACAATTCAAGGTTTGGGCACCCTGCGAGGCTTTCTGGTTGCTATTAAACTTTAAGTGACCATCTAGATCCTGATTCTGATACCTTGGAAGTGTGAATGGAATCAGGTTGTAGGTTGTCTTGGGTAATTTTGCAAATAACACGGGTTGATGAACCCAGACGTGTACAAAACCTTGGTTGTTTACCTTCCCCTTAAGTCATAACCGAAGATTAAGAGGAAAAATCAAACAATAGCCTATAATGTTCGGAAAATTCAACCATGCTATTTTGTAACTGCTTTTCTAATGGTTGAAATCTGGCAAGGGATCCAGTAAAACCCATTGATTGTACAGGATTGGGTTTAATTTCTAGCAGGTAATGAAACTGAGGGGCTTCAATTTGAATAATAAATTAGGCACTTGTAGTCGATTTTATAATTAGGTTTTGGAGGAAATCCCATGGTTCATTCAGAATGAACATTTTCAGAATGTTGAAAGTTTAGTGGTATAGTAGCGAACCAAGCTTGAATTTCGGGCCACCCTGCGGTCAAGTGCGAGGGTGGCTCAAAATCGAGAAAGAAGAAACATGCTTCAACTCCTGTTCTGATGGCCACCATTTTGTACTGTTGTCCTGATGTACTTGACTTGTACGATCAATCAAAGCTCTCCCATGATGAGTGTAAGTGTGCTGATCAACTTATACTACATTATTGATATTGTCCATGGAATTCCGCCGATGTTATCGTTCTCTTCCTATGGAGAGGCAAATGTAAGATTACTGCTTTCCAATATATTATACACTTCACGAGAGCAAATACTTAGTAAGTTCGTATTTAGTATATCTAGCAAGTTCCTCCTGGTTAACCATACAGCCAGAACTAAGTCTGACTGTGTGTCTAACCAGGGTAGAGTCAGAACCAATGCTGACCAGTTAAAACAAAGTCTGGGCATACAAGAATCTCTCCTCAATTTTGATTTGGATTCTGACAATCAAAAATAGAGTTTTGTCGTCCCACAGTGCGCTTTCACTATCTTCCTATCAAATCTGTCTACAACCAAGTCGAGAATCAACGTAATTTTCGGTCGGGTGCCACACATCTTTCGTCTCAGGTTGCTTGCAAATCTAACTTGAAGCCTCTAGGTTGCGTAGAAGATTCAGGATTCGATTCCCCTGCTGGAAACAAACTCATCAGATCAGGGATCATATGCAATATACTAATGCGGTGTACGGAGAATTAACAACTTCAATTCAACCTCAACTTTAACACAGTCGAATTCACACGATCTCGCTCCAGAACCTTCAGGACAAAGGCAACTGCGGAAACAAGCAGGTTCCTGCTAAAAAATCATGTGCCAAAAAGAAAAAAGTGCTCAAGGTCAAGGTACCCTACAAATGGTGTTCAAACGTTTCAAACATGCCGTGACCATACCCCCTAATACTTTCAACCATCCCCATGCCATGAAATCACCAATAGATTATTTCAAAACATTCTTCGACGAGGAACTGGCCAAATCGGTTGTAGATGCAACTAACTTGTACTCCGTGCAACAAACTTCAAACTCTGTCAAATATCATGACATATTATATCTGTGCCAAAATAAACCCGTTACTAACTTTTTGTTTGAGACTGTATAATTATTTGTGTCAGCTATACCCTTCATATTTTCAACCATAACCCCCGATTGGTGCTAAAATAATAAAATTCGATGGGAATATATGATGGGTATATATTATTCTATTATGATTGGTGCTATTCTCATTCCTCGGTGACTTGGCAGTGTATAGTATACTATACTTCCCTGAAGTTCAGTCATTCCTTGGATACTTGGCTGTGTATAGTATACTATGCGTGTTCAAAACTTGTTCAATTTTAACATTTTCGAAACTTTTTCAGTTTCAACATGTTTTTTAGGGTAATAAACACGTTTTATGGAAAAAAAAATGCCATAGGAGAACTTTGCCAAGTACAGGGTGTACGGAGAATTAACAACTTCAATGAGGTTACCCTATTTGGTTAACCCCAGGAAACGGGTTTTTATTGAGGATCAGTTGTTAAATGAACCACATGTGCATTAGTGGATAAATAGATTGGAATCCATAATTAAACTAATACGGTGATAACTAGCCTAAGGAACTTATTTTTCCTGGGACCTTTTTTCGCACTCGTTGTTGATCCGTTCGCCCTAGGTTCGCCCTAGGGATCCGTGTTGATGACATCACCAAATCAAAATCATGGCCTTGACCGTGCGGCCGTGCTTATCCTCCTCTCTCGCCCGTTCCACCTTTCTCCGAGGCATCCAACAGCGTCAACCTCCGTCCACTTAAGCCGACTTGTCCTCTTAACAGTACCAGATTGAATGGGTTTACTTTTCCACCCGTCAACGTTATCTTTATCGGGAGACGTTTCGGAATGTTCGGTGCGGCGGCAATGGACGAACCGGTGGGTGATCCGGACACTGGACGTCGTTTCATCCTAATACCGTGAGCTGTTATCACTCGCGTGTGTTGAAACTTCCCGGTTTAAATTGTCGTCAACGGATTCTGCACCTTTAAAACCACTTTCTCCCGAATTTTTACGATCCTTCAGTTATAGCTAAAATAAACTATGAAGTCAAAACAATTCCTTGGGACTATGGGGTTGGCACAGTTTCAAGCGATTTGCGTTTCAGGACGAAGCTCTAAAAATCTTATTGCTATTGGTTGAATTGTGATTATTGTGGGTTCACTAAAATAAAACTGGTTGCCACAAACTCAAAATCAGGTATTTTCGGGTAATCTTCGGGTTAAACCCGTTGTCGTAGATTAAATTATACAGGTTGGCGCAGATAACTTAACCACATTTGTAAAAGGGGGTACAAGAGGAGGGTGACCCAGAGGGGTCCCCAACCCTCAACGTGTACAGAAAGGTGGGAAGTTTAGTTTACAAGATCATTTGCAAGTGTCCCTACAAAGTCCTGGATCTTCCAGAAGATCTTTCCTACGGACCACATTCAAAGAGCACAATTATCAACGCGAATGTTAGAAATTCGTTTTGCTGATTCGCAGCATCAGGGAGTGCCTTGAAGAGTGTAAAAATCGTAAAAGAGGCCATTGGATGGATGTCATGTTCCATAACTTCCGTTCTTCAGCTACAAATTGATTCCTTTTTTTCTTTTATTATTCAAATAAACCATTGTAATCGCTTGTAATCGAAAAAAAAAATTCTAACCCCCCCCCCCTCATGAAAATTTCATGGTTTACGTTTCAAAGGGTGTAGAATCCGAATCTGCAATAAAAATTTTCCGTCCGTCCGCCGTACGTGGTACGCACGATTTCTTCCAAACGGCTGGAGCAAAAGATCTGAAATTTTCAGGAAAAATCCATCTTGGTCCGACGACGCCCCAATTCTTGAGCCAGCTCTCTCACTCAATTTAAAGTGCCCTTTAAGGGCTGTCAAAGTTTTGTAAAATCCCTAAAAACCTCAAAACAAGTCGCCTAAATTTGTACTCTTTTTGGAGAACATACCATGAGGAATCGAATGAGACCCTCCCCACGTCCGTAGGTCAAACCATTCCCGATGTATGGCCAACGCATGCCAATTGAATAATAAACCCCAGTGAAAGAATTTGCAGCGTTTTTCTTTTACCTCCAATATTAAGCTTAAGGCAGCAAAAACAAATTTGGTCAAATTATCTGCGCTACCCTGTAGTTTATGCATGTGCAAACTTGAATTTTCTGGAAAATTGATTCTGCACGGTGTATCATCGATCCGTTAAATTTAGGCAGTACTTTCGTGTAATGATGCGCCAACCTCGTTTCTTATCGAGCGGTCTATCGTCCGTTCTCTCATCTTTCAAGTTCTTTGACTTTGAGAACGGACGGTGACATGATAGGATCTACAAGGTCAGAAACTTGGATTAAGCACCACCAAAATACTACTAAGCAACGTGTGAAAGTCCCTTTAAATTTGCCTTTTTTCAAGGTTCTGTTTCTGCCGACAGCATTATCAAGTACAAGCTACCGTTTCTAGTTTATAGTGATTCAGGTAGGTAGGTAATATTGAATTTAGGATCGATGCTCAGGTTCTGTTGATAATACGCCAACCGTTCAGCGCCTTCAAACATTTCCAAGGAGATCGCGTACCTGTTATTTACTATCGTTACTCTTTCAAAGTGTTTCCCCATCCTCGTTATTATTTAAATACTTAGTAGTGTTGCCTCATCGAAATTACGCAATGTTCTGCGATCAGTAGCAATATTTCTGACACGTAAAAATGCGCGATAACTCGTTCAATGCGTGCGCTTGTAAGTCGTGATTCACTGGCGTTCAAGGAGGTACAGCTTCTCTAGTCCGTGCTCAAATGTACCTACACACGTCTGAAGTCAAGCAGCGGCCGTTAGATCAAACCCGCGATTATAAAATGCCTTGTAACGCTCAAGTGACAGGTTGTTTTTCTCATCCGCGCAACGTCGGGTGGAGGCGGTTTTTTGTTTTTTTTTAGTGTTCTCTTTCTCGTTTTCTGTTCCTCCTAAACTGGCCGTGCGCCTACAGAGTAAGTGATTTAAGAAAGAAGTAAAAGAAAAAGCAACAACCTACGAGACTAAGAGAAATAAATTGAAATTATTAGGTATTGTTTCAGTTGTGCTGATACAAAAATAAAGATAATCTGTTTTTCGTTAAAGTGGTTACACTATCAATAATTGTGACGTTCCGGCATTATCCTTCTTAAAAATTAAAATATTGAAAACCAGGGTGAGACAGAATGGGTTTTGGTTGATCTATATAGGAAAATTTTGAATTATTTCTTAAGCCAAAATTCTTCTATCACCCTTATGTCAAATGGATTAAGAAAAGCTGTAATTATCAACTTTCAAATCATTCAAAAACTATTAACAACTGAGTGGAATCGATTTAAATCTACCAAACCGATTATTACTCAGGTTCACAAAAAGAAGGTCGCCATCCGGCGCCTCTGAAGAAAAACAATCGTGTGGAATTTTCTATTCGTGTGTGCAAATATAATATTTTAGTATCTTGCAAGAAATATGAAGATTAACAAAAAAATTGTTTTTGTTTACTCCCATTTGGACGATTTTAGGGGATGGGGGGGGGGGGGCGACAACAATTTGGGACACCCTGTGTACATGGCTTGTCGTCTCAAACCTAAAGAAATACTTGATTTGGCCAAAGGACGATTCTTTCGCCAACAAAGTTAGGAAAAACACGGAGTTTGTAGGAAAAAAGTTAGTGTCATTCCCACAAAATTAGGAGAGTCACAACGTTAAATCGATGTCGACGGTTGGGTCATCAACAGTAACAATAACTCAATGTTATGGGATTATCTGCGATTTTCCTAAATGAAAAAGGCCACATAAAAATCTAAAAATCGGCAATATTTCAGACATTTGGTCTTAACCGAAAAAACAGGTCAGATTCGAATTCAGCACCCCAAAATCATAAAGATCGATGGCTTTTTCAGAAGCGCTTGAAAGTTACCTTTTTTTGAAAACCTGGGTTATCAATTCCAACCAATCCGTTGTGTCCCCTCCAATCCCAATACTCTCAGATATCACAGCATAAAACTCGTTCACCCTTCATTTTAAAACTCCTTGGTCAACGCATAAATTCTTCAGATAAGTTGTAATTTTGCTCGGTGACAAGCCACAAAAGAGAGACGTACCAATATGTTCCATGCATGTAAGGTGCAAGGACGCCTGTATGCGTCCCACCGTTTCTATAAAACGTTGACTACAAATTGAAACTGCAGATGCCCTCATTGGGTAATCCTGCATACAATCATACTTATTCGCAATATGTGCAATGATCCCCCAACAGCTTAGCTGGGTGTTTCAAAACGACCATCTCCCGGTCGGACGACTACATCGGAAATGATACGGACGAGGTGGGCGGAGCGGATCCAATATTCTTGCGGGATCCCCATCGAAACATTTTCTATCGTATCTCCAGTGCCGATCGGTTCTCTCCAGCCGCAATTAACCGTGACAGCCTCCCATTTGACATTTATATTGTTATTAGCACCCACCTCCGACCATCCGTATCCGAATTCGGACTACGTCCTGTTTTGCCATCGAGCCGCAATGTCTTCCCGTCGTTTTTATTTCATTCCAACTATAGAAGCTGTCCACGGTTGGAATGAAGGCAAATGTATCCGTTAGCTCTCTTCTTCAAGAATATTCAAATAATTTTGACCCGAAATCCGAAAATTGTCATTCAACGTGCAGGGTTTTAAAGATAGATTTCAGAAAATATCGCCTGCCAATGGGTTGTACGATTTAGCATATCCACTCGCATTTCAGCACATTTATTCCAACTGAACCGAAACCTTTTTTTGGAGAGGATCCGCTAACGGTGGTGAGCCGTAGCGGATGAGGATTCAAGTGGGTATTGAAAATTTAGTTAGGTAGATACCTACGTACTTCTGGCTCATGTTCTACAATAAGTCTTTCAATTTGACCTCGAGAAAAATTAAACACTCCATCAAGGTTTGGATCGCGTTTCGAGACTAAGCGATTTGAAGAGAAAAACGTTACGTTAGATTTGCACTTGAAAATCCTCCCTGTTGGTGGTAAACCATTTTCTCTTCCTAGTCTACCTGTATGTGGCAGAAGTGTGTTGTTAGTTTCGGGACACAAGAAATGTTTTTTCTCCAAATTCCAGTCAGATTTTGTGTTTTAGACCATTCTGAACAACTTTCTTTCGTGTCTGTCTGTCCGTTTGTCTGTTATTCCGCAGATCCTTGCAATAAGCTTGATTCCTAAAGTGGTGATCCGACGTCGTGTAAACGTGCAGGTTAGCTCCAGATGGTCCCCTATGAATTTATTTATTTATTTATTTACAAACGGCACACAGTGCCAATGTTATAATTTAAATTATATTTTATTTGATTTTTATTTTAAATTTGAATTGAACTTTTAATTTTTTTTTAATTCACTGCGCACATGAACATACGTAAAATCCTCCAAGCCTCGTTTCCGAGCTATTCGCGATTTAAGATCTTTTTCATGTTTTCGATCTTAAGTCATAACTCCCTCAATTGTAGAGATAGCTCAAATTTGATGACACCGTTGAAAACAACGTTGAATTTTCTATCTATTTGATGTCAGAAAACTTTTTTTTAAATTGCATTGAAGATGTGCGATTGCTGCGTGAAATGGTTGTTTTGTCAAAATCTTGGAATCGCCTTTTTTTCATCTCGCCAAGAAACCCCATGAATGCTTGACGCAGAACTGTGCAGGCCTGGTAAAACACGTGCCAAAATGTCAGCTTTCCAATGGTGCAGTCGTTTCGGTTTTTAAAAATATTTTTAGTTAAGGAAATGATGTTCAACTGCAGAAAAACGTGTGTTTTCTGTTAAAATTTAGGTTTTTCCAAAAGTCTCGAAGATGAATGCAACTCATCGCAGCCGGAAATGGGTTGAAGAACACGTAAGAGTCGGATTGTGTTCAAGTCCTGGGACACCCTGTATCGCTAAAAGAGACCTAATGTTTGAAATTGGCGAAAGCTACGGAGGAGGCGTTGTCATGGTCAGGGGCAAGGATATGCAATGACCCGCACGACCCCCCGGTCTTGAAGGAGGGGTTGCTTTGTGCGCCGTGTTTTATCAACTCCAATCAGATTTGGCCGTAGCATTGGTGTTGCAATGTTGATAATTTGTTGTTTCTGACCAAATTCGGTTTTAGTAAAATGTTTATTGACTCGAACATGTTATCCAGCTGTTGGACAATGGTAAGATATTGGGGTTTAAATCGAGTTCATACAAAGAGTGCATAATTGTGCATAACTCCCGGGACACCCTGTATAAGTAACGAGCCACAAGGATCCTTCAATTGATAAGTGTATCACTATACTTAGTAAATGACTGCTAGATGACCCAAAGGCAATCGGATAATTTCGTCATAAATACAACTCCGTCACCATCACTGTACTGCTTACTCTGAATGGAACAAAAGTTAATATTCAACACCTTCAGTTGTGCAATATGTTCCATAACAACGTAGACATGAAACCCACCCATTTAACCAACGAAAATAGTGAAACTACCCTTGCTTCACTAAGTTATGAAAAACTCAATTTTAGAAAAAAACTCCCGAAAACACAACTCTACTGGAATTACATCAGCTGATTTGATCCTCAAAGTTCACTGAACGATTTTTGCTATGTTCAGACACAATCATATCAACGTTTCTTTATGAGTAAGCGGATGAACTTAAGCAGTCCGAGTGGACTCATTTCATTCATTAAATATGTCTGTCAATAACCAACAAAACAAAAAGTGCTTCATTTCGAATGTTTAATATATTAACATTTTCAATGTTTCAGCCCTTCGATTTTACAGTTTCAGGTTGGACAAGATTGATGCCGGGGATTCAGGACTATCCTTGGTCCTGCAAAACAGTACAAACCACAAATCAACTTAGTGAAAGAAAAAATGAGCTAAGTTAGACGCTCACCACTAAAATCGTGAGAATATAATATACGTCAAGTCTTATTAGGAATGACGACTTCACTCAAACTGGTTTGAGTTAAGTGTGCAGTCAAGACCAAACGATTTGGAAAGAGCACCAACCTAATTGGTTCATCCATTTATGTAGCAGTTATTTTCCTCCATTTCAAATCAACATTAAATGCAGTTCAGATTCATGCTTCAGTAACTAATCTCGCCTCTAATGGACTGTCAACACGATCTCGTTACAAATCGCCGTGATCACGTTACTGACTTGTTGAGGCCTAATGAGTGATTTTAAGTTCACTAATCAACAGGTAGTGTTTGTTTTACGGCAATTATATCTTTAAGACTCGTACGATCTTGGAGAAATAGTTTAAAAACTGGACCAGACAATGTTTTTCTCAGAATCCATCAACAGTTCAACCTGTGTTAATTCTAACTGAAGAACTCGTACCTATTTGTGCGAAATCTCTTGTGTCTCTTTCATAAACTAGGGAAGAAAAAACTCAGTCTGCTCAGAAACAGATTGTTATTAAATTTATGACAGAAAAATAACATTTCTAGATAATATTCTGTTGTACAAACCATTTCAGAGTGTTAACACTTCTTTACTGTCAATTTGAAATATCACTGTACTTTTGCGCCAAGAATCAGGATGGTGAAGGGGAAATCTCAACTCAAGACCAGTTACAAATTAAGTAAATATATTTACAGAAACAGACTGAACGATGAACATTTGGACGGGCGCTTTGAGTTTTATTCTGATCTATTTGTCCAACTGATCTATACTTTACTAGAAGGATTGATTTAGGATATTTTGGTTTTTGAGATGCGAGCGAAGCGAGCTTCTAGACCAGCAAACTAGACAGAACACAATCGAGCACACAATTTAGTTAATGTAGGTTTGTCGACAACAACACGTACTCTTAACGGTTCCTGTGCACAAACGTCCAATATTCACAACGGATGACGTCTAGCGCAATCGTCCATGTAAAATCCGAGATCGGCGCATATGTCTTCACCATATTTAAGTGGTTCGTCAATTATCTGGCGCAAACATCCGATTTTGTAAGCAAAAATATCATTTTTCTGTCTTTAGCATGTAAACGTTATTCTTCACAAATTTCACGAGATTATGCTGATTTCAGCCAATTGTTGTAGCATATTTTCTCCACATCATTTAGCTCAGAAAGTGAACGCTAACAAACTCAAGCTACCTTTCGGTATGCTTAATTATGTTGCAGCACGCAGAGAATTTTTTATATTTGAAGACATAAAAATCTTGAAAGGATATTCATTTAACATACGATTCCCAGCTTATGCGAATTAAAATCCGATGAAAAACTAAAAATATGGCTTGTTACCAGGTCAGACACGGATGACAGACAAACGTAGAACATACAGACACATACTCAAAGTTTTACAAAATGGTCACAAACGTGAATACGTTTGAACTTTGAGGACTAATGACAGTTCGAAAAAAACTAAATTTTCCAGATTTGACGAAATTAACATTCCAGGCTCGTTTTTCACCCTCGAGTTCCTTTCGAAAAATTATTGTTAGCAAACTAAGAAGACAGTTCTTTCCAATGATGTACTCCCATTTTAAGGGAGCCTCATCTTAGGGGAGTTGTGCTCTTTTTAGTGATCAAACGTAGAAAACGCGAAAATAAATTATAAAGTGAAAGTAAAGAAAAACTTTTTTTTTAAAGTAAAAAAAACTCTATGTGGCACTTTTTTCGAAAATTAGTTGTGGAATAAATGGGTAAAGTCCGACAGATATAACGTTGAACACCCTGTATGCTGGATAGAACTTCAGGATTTTTATAATAAAAATGATCAAAATTACATCGAAATCATCGCGTCATTCCAAATCCCTAGTAAAATTAACAAAAAGAGCATCATACGAGCCACAAAGCCGTCGAATCAGGATAAAGTTATTCAAATTTTTCTTTTTCACTATCCATGCCTACTGTTGTCATCTGAATGGATCCCTTTTATTTCATTTATTTTCATTTTAAATGTGTTTATATGTGTTTATTTTTAAGGGCAGCACCCGATCTTTCAAAGGTTCCATTTATAAACTGAAATGAGATAAATCCTGGTATTAACAGTAACAAAACAGAACAAATGAGTGATATGGAGTGAGGTGTTGAAAATCAACATACGAGTATTAACATCATTGACAATTTATTGTGGATATGTACTCAATTTCATACATTTCCCTTGAAGCCAAACGCTCACCCGCTGACGAATGAATGAACCAAAATTGGACCCTCTCCAATGTAGACAGTATTGGGCAAACGATTGAAATTCTTTGGGACTCGGATAAAATAATTACTCCTTGGTTGAGTCATTAATATCATGGGAAATCTAGAATCAGTGGTGGAGTATGAAGGAAGCATAAAAGCCCAATCAACTTTATGATAAAGGACTTCAGTGAAAAACCTGGTTTTGGTGAGACTTTAAAAGCGAAACTTTCACAATCATCTACATTAGATCATTGTTTTATGGAACGTTTATTTAAATGTTGATTCAAAACAAACGGGTTTTGCCAATGTAATCAATAGTTAAACTATTATCAGTAAACATCAATCTACAGTGGTACCTTAAAAGTCGACTTAAATTTGATTTATACGACTTGAAGAAAGCATTTGCCCGCAAAATGTAGTTGATAACGAGATGGTAGTCATAACGTAACCAACAACCGTTTCTATTTTCATTTTATTCTCGTTTTTGTTCGATTCCTAATTTTGTTACATTACTATTTCACTTGCTTTACCTCTTATTTTCTGTTTTCGTTGGTATTGTTGTTTACGTTCTCAGTTAGTTCGCTAATATTGTTGTTGTTATATAATATATAACAACATAGACGATATTATCGTCTAGTCCACGACGAGGAAGTGAGCGCTTGGCGTGAGCGAAAACGTGAACCAAATTTGAGTACTGCGAGAAAGAATAGTAGTCAGTCTTAGTTGTAAAGAATACTCTGCCTCCTGTAATTTTTGTGAGATTACGCTATAAAGAAACTGATATTTGAGCGGATACTTTCAATTTTGTCACTTTATTCACTATTTTTTATTAAAACTAGAGAAAGTAACCATTACAATGACGTTCTTCAATATTTTTCAATTCAGAAATCAATAATGTGGATCTCGAATCAGAATAGTAAAATGTTCATCTTTCTCATAATACTCGCCTACCAATGCCTATACAAACCTCTACGGCTCATTTTTCGACCCAAAGTATCCATAATGCCCAATAACACTAATACCCCGATAAGTGGGAAAACAAAAAATAAAATAACTGCACAAAATAGATAACTAGCAAAAAAACAATTACACGAAATAACAGGAATACCACAGTAACTCATCAAAACAGAATTTCGGAATGAAAACCAACGTGGCGAAAATAACTAGTTTTAATGGTTGATTAGGAAGCTTAGATCGTCGATTTAGCGCTCTTGATCGCTGATATATCTGACCCGGAGTAGGTGAAACCAAACATCGTTGATCGACAGTTGAGATTTCCAACTTATTGAGTAAACGCTGATTAGAAATTTTGGTGGAACCGGCCCTCAGAGAACTACCTACAGAAAATTCGAACTGTTACCTAAGCGATAATCGTTCGTAACGAATTTGTGGAAACCCATACCAAGAAAAACACAGGGTTTGTAGAAGAAACACAGTCTATTTCCACGAAATTAAAGAATTACAGATATTGTTCTGTTACTGGTGATGATCTAAACGTCAAAATCGATTTAACGAGTAACTCTTTAATTTTGTGGAAATATACTGCTTTTCTTCTGAAAGCTCTGTGTTTTTCTTTTCGTAACCTAAGCAATTTGTTGGTTAGAACAGTGATCTACCCACAAAAATAACAAATTTATGAGGTCGCAGCATTTTTTTTTTCTCAAAATTAAAATGGTCTGAAATTGAAGTCCCTTTTCTTAAATGGGATGAAGGAGTCATCCCTCGAATGTAGAGATCGTATTGTTTGTTGTGGATACCTACCTTTTACTTGGTTTAGGTTTATATTGAGGGCATTTCAGTTATTTTTTTCGAGGGGTCGTAGGTTCCGCCAGACCAAACCGGTCGCTCGCGATGTCGCGATGTCGAACTCACTGACAGAGAAACCCACCGTCCGTCTCAGAAGCGCGAAACCGACTAGCCGGTGATCCGGTGCGGCCGAGTCCTCCCCGCCCCGCAGACTCCCTGCGCGTCCCATCATCCCAGACGCCCCCCTGTCCCACTCGCGACACCTTCCGAACCACCCCCGGTTTTCTAGCCCCTAACGACCTTGAGATACTCACAGAACCAAATGTGCACATTAGGGTGGTTCAAATCGCACATACCTTTCAATACATGGAACATGCTGGCGAGTAACGTGCGCATTAAAGGGACGTCCCCGAGTCCGGTTTTTATATGATCACATCAACCACTCATACCACACATGACGAGTATTTCTAGAATTGGATGAAATTCCTAATCGAACAAAAACAGCACGAAAATCGGCGGGGAATTTCAATACATTTGAAGATCGCTAGAATGAATCGTCATGAAAAAAAAAATTTTCTCTTCAATTGGCGTTAGCCGTTAGCCATAGCCATAAAGACGTTTATTAGATTTACATTATTTAATAATAAATAAATCAATTTTAGCTACGTACAATACGTAAAATAAAAACCTTAAATTTAAATTTTTGCCTCTTGCATAAATAAACACAATGACTCATAATATGAGTATATTATACTACATACAGTTTACGATTTATGATTTGCTCATAATTCATCGGTTGTTGGAGATGTTGTCTAATGCTATCCATCATCCCAGCTCTCAAATGTAAGTACCTGGGGCACATGGAATTGCATTCTCGAAAGCGATTTTCAACGGTGGAATCATTATAGGCTAGCTGCCATTGATTCTTCAACTTTTTATGTATACTGATGTATACTTAAGGGGATGAGTTAGCCTAGCTGACGAGCTGATTTTGCCGTATTTTCATGAAAATTTTCAGCAAAGTCACGGAACATTTATCGAGTCATATCATCATCATAGAAAGAGTTATTAGATGCTTCTTGTGAATTTAATACTATTACACGGTCTTTCTGGTTCATTTCTTTGATATGTTGAATAGAATTCGAGGGAGAAGAGTGAGGAAATGCGTCTGAAGTGGTATTTTCAACTAATACTGGATTTTTTTGTTGATAATGAGAGGACAATTGCTCTAATTTCTTCTTAGTTTCTCTAATTTACACTCGGAAATGGTAACCAACCATATAAAAAACCCTATAAAAAAATAGGTATTTTGGTTGAGAACCGATTTACGTGCTCTATGCATGTCTCCTGAAATTCAATAATCGCTCTATCACCTGTTGAACACGAACACTCCAAAGCTTAGTAGAAATTCAAATTATGAAAGCAAGCCAAATGAATGAAATTGAATAATAAACCCCAGTGAAAGAATTAGCCGCGTTTCATGCATGTCCGAATGCTTCAACCCGTGTATCGGCTATAAACCCTTTTAGGAGTTCATTCCAGTATCCACATTCACTACATCACTAGGTTACTGCGATCAAAACAAAAAAAAAAAAAAAAAAAAACTG
This sequence comes from Creontiades dilutus, assembly GCA_031894815.1. Taxonomy (NCBI): domain Eukaryota; kingdom Metazoa; phylum Arthropoda; class Insecta; order Hemiptera; family Miridae; genus Creontiades; species Creontiades dilutus. The sequence continues at coordinate 446,487 of JAVIWC010005520.1, read as the reverse complement.
TTGTTTTTTTTTTGATGGCAGTAACCTAGTGATGTAGTGAATGTGGTTGCAAATGTTGGCAGCATAAGATCATGCCATACATCGGGAACGGTTTGAGCTACAGACCCCGGGAGGGGCTCATTCGATTCCTCATGGAAAGTTCTTAAAAAAAAAGTCCATATTCAGGCCGCCTTGATTCTTTTTGAGGTTTCTAGGGATTTTACAAAAATTTGACAACCCTTAAAGGGCACTTTAAATTAAGTGAGATAGCTGGCTAAAGAATTGGGGGTTGTGGGAACAACATCGATTTTTCCTGAAAATTTCAGATTTTTCGCTCCAGCCGTTTGGGAGAAATCGTGCGTACGGCGTACGGCGGACGGACTGAACGATTTTTATTGCAGATTTGGATTCTACACCCTTTGAAACGTAAACCATGAAATTTTCAGGGGGGTTAGAATTTTTTTTTTTTTTTTTTTTTTTTTTACAAGAGCGATTACCATGGTTTATTATTGAATAATAAACCAATACACCCAATGACCCAATTTACTAGTGCTTGGAATGTTAAGAGTATCACAGAAATGTTCAAGTCATTGTTGATGCTTCAAAAAGTTTTCCCATAAACCATTAAAATTTGAATTTTTCTCCCTAATTCACTTCGTTGCTTATTCACTTAGTCGCTCTAATTGCTAATAGATCGCATTGGTCATCGCTCATTAATTACTCATTCCCGTAGCAGATATGTGAGACGTAATCAGTATGGTGTGTGTCTCAATTTAGGGTGGGAGGGTGGGCCACAACACAGCCAAGTGATCTATTCAACCATTTCTTAATTAATTGCATTTCACACGTGCTAACCATTTTTAAAAATTGAAAATCATTTAGGTCCCATTTATATAGGTTCCATACGTTGAAAAATGACCAGATGGAATTGTATTCTTGATTTTTTGGATTCTCTCTTGAGAGCTAGTGAAAATTTGTTTCCATCGTCGATCAAAACGGTTCATTATCGAAAATAATAAACCAAAATTGCATCACCATGGTTTTCAACGTTCAAAATCATTTAAAACAAACATTATACGAAAAATTACGAAAATTCCCTTGTAAGATAGACCGAAAAACAATTAGGTAGTATCAAATGTAGTGTTTGTGGTTGTCGGGGGGTTCGTGTTGAGGAATGAAGAAAGATGTTCTTCTTGGGTGATGTAGGTTGGCCTATTTGATCGATTATTCATCTAATAGATGTAAATTGGGTTGTAATTATATTAGGTTTCAAGTTTCAAACCGTACAGCTATCTTAATTGTTTTGGTCACGCCTCAACAGTTTAACTGGAATTCTTCATCTCATACGAATAGATATAAATGCAAATATGAAATCGTTCTCGTAAACGTTCAACATTCTAGTTCCAAATCTGTTTCTAAAAGTTGGTGAAATACACGAAACTTGGCATTTGAAACCGCCCCGAGTTTGAGCGTGTCGCCATAAATCGAACTAATCGAATGGAACGAATAGGTTTCTTTCAAATGATGCGGCCAACTCCTAAAACCGTTGCACAACACTTGAACGGGCCCAGTACATAAAATTAGATATGCCAAGGTTCTAGGTGTTGATCTATGAATAATAATTTTATCTGTGGATGCTGCGCATACGAAGAACGCAAACGTTTTTCACAGTTTCTGACAGTCTCAACTTAATGTGCAGATGTTCAATCGTAAAGTGCCAGATTAGTCGCGAAATAAATCTTCATTAAAAATCTCTAGCGGCCGTAGAATCAGAGAGGTAACAATTTTTAGATGATACAGCCATACCTTTGAATAATAAAATCCAGTGCATCAATTTCATATCAAAACTTGGACAAAGAGACAATTTTGGGTGCTACGAGTATATTAGAGGGCATGTGCCAATGTGCCCCTCAGCGGTGTTTGTTTCGTACATAATCGCGAAGTTGTGTTTCATCTTAGACAACTGTCGCAAGACAAGCGGCTTATCGCTAGAACAAAGTCGAATGTTCCATTATGATCAACTTATCCCATCTTGTCCTTCATTCGACCGAAACTTCTCAAACGAATTAGGTACCTACCTACTACCTACCTACCTAATGCTCTGGGTTTATGTTTGTTCTTGACCTATCGCTTACCTCCACCGCTGATTTGACTGGAAAATCAACTAAGACCATCACGGACTGGTCCTATATGTGTCCTGTAGTTTGTTCGACAATCGTCCACAAACGTCCGCAAATAATTGGCACTAGCGACCACCCTATTCAAATTGACGAATCCCGGTTTGCTGGTAAGCTCAATCGGGGTAGACTGCTGTAGACCTGTTCGTAGACCTGTTCGTCGCATTCCTGAAGGACGAGAAAGAAGTATACCGACCCTGAACTATGATAGAGCCTCGACGAAGCACCTTTCAATGAGGATTTCTTGTAAGTACCTTCCACCTTACCTTTTTCTCGACATATGTATTCTGCGTAGCACTGTGGGGCGCATACTACCATAGAAACCAAGGGTTGTGGGGCGCCGGAGGGATGTGGGGCGCATACTAATATAGAACCCAATTTTGTATATGTTTGTATCTAGGGCGACCGTAGCGCATAGAGAGACCGGAGACCGCCTAAATGTTCCCATGAGCTCAAAAAATGGTCGAAATGTTCCCCCCATGACGAAATGTTTTCGTTCAAAAATGGTGTTGATGTTCCCGAGGTACCAAAAAGTTCCCATCCCGACCATTTAATAAACATGTAAGAAGATACTGAGATAATCTTCGTAGACAACTTTCGTGAACAATTTTCGGCCGATTTTTTGTTTATGTACCAAAGAAAATAAATCTCAAAACTATCATATTCATTAACTAAACTTTCTTGATACTATTTCATGCGTTGATTCACGAAGAAGCTGTTAAGCCTGTGATCGCAAGAATCTTGTATCTGCCTTCGCTGGTAACCTAAAGGCAAGATTGGTTACTAAGCAAACTTCCAGCCAACCAGTGTTGATCTGAGCTTCAACGATTTTTTAAAGTGTCCCGTAAATTAGAGAAGGCAATTATTTCCTAATCGAAGCCACTTGACATTTTAAAATATTTTCAAGAAAAATTTAAATCAGAAATCATGGAAATAGCACCTTGTCTAAAAGGATGTCCATTTCCATAATTAGGAATTTGGACTCCTGGAGACAACATTCAAACCGAATCATCAATTCAATCTCTAGAAATCCTCTCCAAGTTACAAAAAAGTTGCATGCCTTCAAGAAAAGCACAAATAGCATTGGCATTCGGTGGAAGCTCCCTATCTACCCATCCATATTTAGTTAAATTCAAATTTTTGGAAGAAATAAATAACATGGTGTGTAAGCACCTCATTAAAACATTAGCAATACATCTAACAAATATAAAACTAGTGAAAATCATTGTAAATTAACAAACCCTCTTGTGAACATGAGATTCGTACGTCATACGACGTTCTACTGAACAAATATTTATAGCCGTACAGATAATATTAATATGGCAAATCAATTTTTTCTTTCTTCAAGTGACATTAGCCGTTAACCATCAACATGAAGATTTTTATTAGATTTACATTATATAAAAATAAATAAATAAATTTTAGCTATGTACAAAACGTGAAATAAAAACCTCAAATTTTTACATTTGCCTCTTGCATAAATAAACATAATTACTTATATGCTGTATGCAGTTTACAATTTATGATTTGCTCATAATTCATTGGTTGTTGGAGATGTTGCTTAGTACTATCCATCATCTCAGCTCTCAAATGTAAGTAACTGGGGCAAACCATGACGATATGCTCCATTGTCTCCTTCTCGTGTGGACAGAAATCACACCATGAACTGCTGGCGAGTCCTATTTTATGCAAGTAAGCTCCACATATACCATGATTCGAAGGAAGACGAGCTGTTTTTCTGATATCCGCTCTGCTGAATTCAAAAATATCGAACCATGTTTTAACCGAGATAATAAAATTGCATTCTCGACAGCGATTGGCAACGAAGAAATCATTATAGGCTAGCTGCCATCGATTCTTCAACTTTCTATGTATACTCATGTATATGTCAGTATAAGGAAGTCTTGCGGCCATGAGTACGACTTGGCAAATCAATCTTGGTTTATTATTTTCGACATAAACCTTCGTAATCGATCGTGAAGAAAGTGTCCAAATTTTGCATTCGATTTTGATAAAAGTTTAAGGGATTATGCGCTATTACTCCTAATTAAATCAATTTTTTTTTTAATTTCTTTACAATTAGTGGTTGACCCCAATGGGCAAGCGCATTAGATGGAGCCCTGCATACGCTGAAGAGCCTCTTGTGTGGATCCAGAATTTATGAGAAGAGGCTTCCTATGTACCTTATGAAATACTCAGCACTAATGAAGACTATGATCATTTGCTTGAATTTGTAAAATAATCGCTTTGTTTTGGGAGCATAGTAGAGAAGAGGATTACATACCAGAATGGTTTATCATGAATCATTGAACCTTGGCTGGAAAGGATCAAAAATGATCTAGAAACAACACAAAACGGACGGATAGCAGGTCTTCAATCAATTTCATTAATTCCCAATCATGCTCATGATTGTGATGAAGTATCAGGTTTGATTTGTCCATAATACAGGAGTGATTAAGGAAGGGAAGAGTTTGGTAGGTGTAGATTTTATGATGCTGGTCTATAAGTTTTACTGCAATACTGGTATACTCTTGATGGAAAGACCAGGGATCGTACCAATTAGGGCTTACACGGTCCCCTAAACCTACATCTTGGGTACTGAAGGCCGTTGAATTGTTTGTATACACCAACATGGAGAATATCTTAGTTTCGAACACCGTATACTAATGTTCTATTTTGCATTCAACCACATTGGTTGTTCATATTGCTTCCGAGTCTGCTAAGGTAGCGGAAGCATTGTTTTCACTTTCGGAATGTGAAAATTTTTTTGTCTCCAAAATCAAAAATTCCACTCGCATTTTGCGTTTTAGACCTTTCTGAACAATGTTGGTTCCGTGTCTGTCTGTGTGTCTGTCTGTCTGTCAGCAAATCCTTGTTACGGGCAAAAACTACACGAAGTTATGGTCCGATTTTGATGAAATTTTCAGAGATTGTGCGGGTTGGGGTGTAGATGGTCCCCTATGAGTTTTGACCCCCGGATCAATAGTAGACTCTGCGCATGCGCAAACTTGAAATCCTTGTTACGCGCATAACTCTGGGAGTTTTTGACCAATTTGTATGAAATTTTCAGGGATTGTTCGGTTTGATGTGTAGATGGTCCCCTATGAGTTTCATGACCCCCGGATCAATAGTAGCCTCTGCGCATGCGCAAACGTGAAATCCTTGACGGATTTCGATGAAATTTTCAGGGATTGTTCGGACTTATTAGGTATATTTTATAGTTTGTTCAATAGTTGAACATGCCTACCTTTATTTTCTCAAGTTATGCTCCTGCATAACAATAAATTTACCCTAATTCAATATTTACTTCGCCTAATTGAACGAAGTTCTTTAGTCAATAATAATTTTCAATGATCTATACAGTCATGTTATGGAAACGAGGAAGCTATGTGCCACACCCACTTGGCAGACGTTTTTTTTAAACTAATTTTATAAGTCATATAGCAATAGTTGATTGAGGCAGATGACCAACTTGATGAAAACTCGATGGAGTTTTTCTCTCTTTAATGCAATTAAACAGCTATAAAAGCCATAATTCAGGTAACTTTACATATTTCGTAAATTTTATCGGACCCTGTTTAGTTTCGCCGGCTAGGACACCATTAATCAATGAGAGAATGAAAGAGTTAAAATTAATAACTTATTCTGTTACCAGTCTTTCCAAACTGGAAATTAGATCTAAAAAGGTTTTTTTCCCTTCAGCTAGGCGAAGTCTTCAGAAAAAGTAAATTCTGAAATTATACATCTCGCCTCTGAAGGCGCCAAACCCATTTTTCAAGATGTCCAAATTGATTAACGCGGAGCGTTTGATTACATGTTTATATACCAAAGGTTATGAATAATTCAAGAGAAAGGGCGGGTCGAAATTTGTCCGGACGACCTTCTCACAACTAAGATTGGAGAGCGCGAAGGGCCAAGCGGCGGATCAATGTTCCGAGTAATAAATAGTTATTAGGTAAATATTACAGGGAGAGGAACTGGTGAAAGAACGGTAATTATTTATTATGGGTGATTCTCAAACTACGGGCAATTTTCAAGTCCTGACAATCAAAAAATCCACCATTCATTGAGATTCATTATCATTCTCCACCTAGAAAAGGAACTTTCGAGATTATCAAGAAATTTCCAACGATCTAAATCGAATGACCTGTTATCGGTCCGCTACGTCCGGCTTGTCTTATCTTTCGGAAAAGAAGATTTACCTGTACCCAACATGAAATTGTCCCCTCCCATTTTACTTCATAGACTATCTTGAAAATCTTTGGTTTAATACCAATCTCATAGTCTATGTGTTTGTCTTTCATTTTCACCCCCTGCAACTTGCTACGGTGAAGTGATCCTTATGGAGGCAGTGACATGGGACGTAGTGCGAATTAAAACTTGTACCTTGTCGTGCAGCAGTGTCCACAAACTCACGGAAGCCGCATTTTCCGTCATGCTGCCAGGCAGATAGGTTCAAATGAGCGGGGCAAGAAGCCGGAATTCGTTGCAATCAGCATGGGTCTGCCATAATCATGTGTTGGCAGCTTGAACAGGGACCAGGCTTGGCTGACTAGGATTAGTAAATATGATAATGATGACCCGCGGCAAGCGAAATCTAATAATAAAGAGGGGCGCCTCAACATCAAGGTTTATAGACGTGACAGGGTCATGGCGGGGAATATGGTGCGGGAAAATTGCCAAGGAGTTACTCGAGTAGGGGATCTCATCAGGAGTGCTTCGTGGTATCCCTCCACCGTCCTAAGGGGCTCTTCCCTGAACCAGTGATAATTTTATGGCGGCAATTCCTTTCATCCCTCTCTCCCTCCACCCCATTCTTCAATTACCCTAGTTTCGGCATCGGGTAATCCTGGCGTCCTCTCCACTTTTTAATTTAGTTTTTTCATCTTATTCTTAATATTGAGGCCACTCCGCCTTTGTGGAGAGTTTCATTTCAAACAAAAAACCAAAAATGCCCGCAAAACCCTGTAACTCTGTATCAAGCAAGCAAAGTAATTTGATTTCGATAGTTTCTATCAATTTGTATGGAACATTTAAGGAATGTGAGGGATAGACTGAGTAAAAATGTTCTCGATCAGTTTAATTGCTAACCAATCAATACTCTGTAAATACACAAACATGCTCAAAACCATCAAGGTTAGTGTTTTAACGATCCTCCGTACTAATTGACCGAAATTCAGGTGGTTGTGAGACGAAAACGAGTTCATCACCATTCCCCAATTACATGACGATCATGTCAATAATAACTGTAGCACTTAAGAGAATTTGGAGTATTTGTAACAAACAGTACTCTCACAGTTTTCATTCCAACTATGAATTTTTCTTAGACAGTGCAGGTCGGGTTCAGGATGGTACCCCATCAATGCCTTCACTGACAAATTATTTTTATTCCTAGTGAGCAAACTAAAAATCCACCAATTGTAATTTTATCATTTCCTATTCGTTCGATCTCCCTCGAATTCGGAGGATAGAGAAACTTACTAATTGATTACCTGATGCGAGTACCATTGCACACCTACCATCGGTAGCTGCTATTTATGGGCGAACCTTATAACCTACGTGAATACCCCTTAAAGCATCCGACTTTCATGAAGTTTGCAATGACCATCTTGCAATGGATACCAGCACATTTTTTGTCACATCAAACTTTTATTTTTTTCGGATACGTCGCCAATTGCGACCCAAAACGCTTTTCTATTCATTGTCTCCTCTGAAATTGTCAATATTTGTCGTATTCATAATTAGACATTTTTGAAAAAACTTTGCTTAAATGTACTGCTATTGTGCAGTTTTGTGTCCTAGAATTATCAAAATACTCACTATTCGTGAATGTAGCAACTTTTTCTCAATGGTGAAGAAAAGAGGATAAATGTTTCCATTTCCCAGAAGCTAAGTAGCACGGTTTGAGGGCAGGATGTTCCGGAATGTGAAAAAGTGCCTTTACGAGTCTTTACGAAATTCAGTAACATATTACTTGAAACAAAACAAAGAATACGCCTTTTTACCTAAGCGTTATGATTCCAAATCGAACCAAAAATAAGAGCCTTTGTTTTTTTTAAATATTTGCATTAATTTATTTCATTTCTTCAAATCCTATCAAGCCCTCTAAAGTTTATGTAATCCCTTCAAGTATGCTTTTGGCTCCAACCACGTGCCTCTTAGCGAGTATTATGTGGTACACCATTTCCGGGATGTTGCACTGTTTGAATGCGCTGGTGTTGTGGAAAATGTTTGTGATGAGGTTGCTCTGTGCCAACTTGTACGCCTTCATGTGCGTCCCGACACCTTGATCTAAGAAGAGTTTCCTGAGACCGGTTTCCAAGTCAAGTTGTCGGAGCATGTGAGACGGCGGGAGCTGCCAGAATCGCAATGCCACGAATAGAAGTGCCAAGCAAGCCTGCAAGATGAAAATTTGTAGTCACATTTGTATCGGTTGTGGCAAATTTTAAAAATTCAGATATAACCAACAGTAGAAAACAAAATATCCCAGCTAACGAAGGATTCGTTCCCTCATCAGTCAAAAGGAGTCAGCATTTGATGTTCCAGCTCCCGAAGGGACATTTCTCATTTCATGTTAGTACACGAAGATTTGAGTACAAAATTCATTTAATAGAAAGCAAAAACTGGTTTCACCCAAGTTTGCTAATAATCAATATAAAGTTCTTAAGGATACAGTATTTCAATACATGGATTTCGAAACTTTCAAAATGAGACTGATTTGTTTCAAAAGGATAGGATAAAACCTCCCTGGCCGTTGTACGTACATCTCTTTTAGGGAATCTATGGCACGAAAAAAAAAAAAAAAATAGAAAAGCAATCCACAGCTTTTCTCCGAAACAGTTGAACCGAAGTTAATGAAACTCGTATCCAAAACGACAGGTGGGCTAACAATGATTCTCCTACATCAGCATCACCCTCCACCAATACTAAAAGAAATAGAGAGAGTAAAATATTAACAAATTCTTAAAAACTTTGAATGTAAGAGGTTAGTTTTGTGTTTTTGATTCAGATGGAAAATAGTCCCGTGAATTGACTGATGCTACTCGCGTTGCTGTCCAGAAATCCGTTTGCTCACCATTTGAAATAATTAGGAGGGTTGTTCGAGGACTGTGACTGGATACTAGAGCGAGTAGGTGTCGTTGGCCATATGAGCATGTTGGATACTATACTAATACACTAGCCATAACGGTGTCTCTCAAGCTTCAATTAAGTTTAGATACGGACCAAGGAGAACAAGCGGAAATGTATTTTTCCTGTATTCTTACTACATCTTGTTGTATTTTAGTTGCCCTATTTGTGGGTTTCATTTCTGAGTGTACCCAGATAGCATTGTCCCTAGTTTTTCAATTTGTTCGTGGTTCGGTAACTTCAAAACAATTTTTTTGAATAATAATGAAATACTAGCTTTCAACGTTTTCAGAGCTTGACTAAATCTAAAGAATACAATAGTTTAGTAGAACCATATGTGGAGTAGGGGAACGAGGGGTAATACCGTGCACTTAACTTTGGAACCATACAGTTAAGGGACAGAACGTCATAAAAATGTTTTTCTTGGACGAATGGCTCTAGAATTTATTCTATTTTCGATATCTGAGCATTTCCCTTACATAAAAGGATTTTTAAAAGAAAAACAGCCGTGAATGTTAATAAAGTGCTTTGGGCGGCATTTCCCACACTATGGGATAATGACGCCCAACCCCGAGGACTGAATTATGTTCCCCTCTCAACCGTCATTCAACCCATTTTTTCAAAGGTAGAAGGTTAAATGTATTTATAACAATCAAAACCATGAAAATAGCCAATAAACTATAGTTAAAATGAACGATGACTTAGAAATAGGTAAACTACAGTCTTGTATATAGAACTCTTTTGAACCCACACTAATATTTAGCTTTTCTTTCTTTACAAAATTATAAAATAGCCTTGCATACATCATATAGTCCGTGATCAGGTCTTCCCATGGAACACATGTAGTGGCTGCTGTGATTGCAGTGCTCGCAATTCCACCTTGGCGAATTATTATCGGCTTCTTGGCAAATTGTACACAAGCTGTCCACAAGAAGACGAAGTCAAAATTCTTCAACATCTTCGTCTGTGTCCACAACAAGGTCTCCCTCAGAGATATCTCCCCAGTCATCACTGTCACTGCTCTCACTTCTGGTTCTCTTGCGCTTTTCTTTTTTTGAGGTCTTTCAATTTTTTTCATGATTTCCACCTTTCTTCTTCTTCTTCTTCTGAACCCCATCTCTGCTACTAGTAGTGAGTTGATCAAAATCCAGCTGAATTTGGCGCTTTGTTGGTTATTTGTTGTTCTTTTCCATATTTTTTTGACGTTTCAGAAATGTACGGCATTCCCCCGATACGATGGGCGGCATTACCCCAATGTGTACGTTTTTCGTAATTCATTCACGCTGACTTCATTTACAATCAAAACTTAAATTTGGTTAGTGCTTCAGAAAGATGATGAAATTCTGCGTATATACATGAAAACTAATCTGAAAAAGAGTTGAAAATTGGACTTACATTGCTTATTTCCGATGCACAAGAAATAACATCAAACGATTCGGAAAAATACTCACTGCACTCACGTCAAGAAGGCTAACTTTGCAGGTAGGGTAACGGTAGAACCTAGTTGGCGGGACATTTCTCTAGGATAGGCGCTCATTCCCATGGGTGGCATTACCCGATGCATGGTATTACCCCTCATTCCTCTAATACTAAACATGATTCCCCTCGTCACTGCGATATTTTCATATACCTCGTACGGAACACAAGTTCGCCAAAGTATCTGCTTGTACTTGTCAATCTCTTCGGCCTCTTCCTCCACCTCTTCACCCAAATGCTCGTCGATCATCTTCAGAATTTCCGTAGGGTCAACTTCTCCCCAGACCTCCTCTTCTCCAAGCTCCGGGATCTCCACCTCCTGTTCTTCTTCCTGCTCTGGCACGTAGTCAGTGACGGTCACGTAATCTGCCTGGATGATGACGTCGTGCAGCAATTGAATCAGGATGTAATCTACCACCTGAAACAGCAAAATATTTATTGATTCACAAACATCTTCTGCAATTAAGTACTCATTACTGGTACAGACCTGATAACATGCTCGAATCCACTGGCCTCAAAACCCTAGTTGTATTTCCGTTTTCATTGAAATATTCTTTCCTAGGTATCGCCCTGCATCTCATCAGTCATTCAAGCAAATTCCACCAACTCTTCTAGCTGCACCAAACCTTTAAAACTCGCATCTTTGCCCAGAAGTGAATTTGGCAAAGTTATATGTATTATTAGAAAGAAGTGGGTTAAAGGGGAACATTATCAGATTATTGATGTATAATAATCCCATTTCTATTGAGTTTTGGTTTATTATTCAATAATAAACCATTGTCATCGCTCTGGAAAAAAATTCTAACCCCCCCTGAAAATTTCATGGTTTACGTTTCATAGGGTGTAGAATCCGAATCTGCAATAACAAATTTTCCGTCCGTCCGCCGTACGCACGATATCTCCCAAACGGCTGGAGCAAAAGATCTGAAATTTTCAGGAAAAATCCATCTTGGTCCGACGACGCCCCAATTCTGGAGCCAGCTCTCTCACTTAATTTAAGGTGCCATTTAAGGGTTGTCAAAATATTGTAAAATCCCTAAAAACCTCAAAACAAGTCGAAGCGGCCTAAATTCGTACCTATTTGAAGAACATACCATGAGGAATCGAATGAGCCCCTCCCCAGGTCCGTAGGTCATACCATTCCCGATGTATGGCCCGATTTATGGTGCCAATATTTGCGTTTTTTGGTTTATTATTGTTTGTTTGTAACCTAGCGATGCCGATAGCGTCGAGTTGTAGTGAATGTAGATACTGGAGTGATAGCCGATGTGGATACTTGCAGTTTATAGCCGATACACGGGTTGAAGCACTCTGATATGCATGAAACGCTTATAATATATAGGTAAATATTATTCATTATTATTACTCGGGTAAATAAGTATTCTTTCACTGGGGTTTGTTATTCCATTGGCTTGCGTTCATGATTTGAATCTGTACTAACGTGCACGTTTCACAGGTGAAGGAGCGATTATTGAATTTCAGGAGCCACACAAATATGATCAACTGATCAATCCAAATAAGTATTTTGGTTGAGAACAGATTTACGTGCTCCATGCATATCTCCTTAAATTCAATAATCGCTCTATCCTGTGAAACACGCACACTCCAACGCTTAGTAGAAATTCAAATCATGTAATAAACCCCAGTGAAAGAATTTGCAGCGTTTTTTAAAACATATCGGATGTGGACAGCGGAAACCCAATAAAAATTCAAATTGAAAAGATAATCGTCCTAATAATAATTCATACCATACACCACATCCTCGAATTGATTTCCTTTTCACAATATTAGTATCTTATGACGAACCTAGAAATCGTCATTCACTCAAGGATCGACAAAGGATCCAGCAAAGATTCCTTCGCTTCCTAGCCCTTAAGCTTCGCATACCCCGAGATCGGATGGACTACCAGGCCCTCATGGTGGAGCATCGTCTTCAGCTTCTTGAGCATCGAAGGAGGGCGTCGGACTTGATGTTCTTCTTCAAATTGGTCAGAGGTGAAATTTCGTGTCCCTATCTCCTTTCTCGTGTTGGGTTTTCGGCACCTCATTACCCAACTAGGTCCGGTCAGCTCTTCCATGCACCATTTGCCGACCGAAACTATCTCTTCCATCGTCCACTCCTCCGTCTGCCTAGTGAGTGCCTTCCTCTCGGCTACTGGGTTCGATCTCTTCAACGATTCGCAACGCCGACTTAAGACCCTACTATACTCGCACGACCATCATATGGAGTAGCAGGATGGAATGCAATGGCTGAATCGGCGCTCCACCTCTATCATCTGCTATTTTGTATAATCTTCACCTCACGTCTCGCCGCATCTTTTACAATCACCTCCATCTACATCGCCAGCAATAATAGACTTTCAATGCAGCTTAAATATTTTCTTGTTTTTAATATTACTTTGTCAATGACAATGGATCACATTTAATTTATATTGTAACATTGGCACTTTGAAAAAAAAAAATAAATAAATAAAGTGAGTAGTATGCTTATTGTAAAATAAGTGAAAAATATCAAGTTTCAAATTTCAATTGAAATCGAAAAGGTTGTTGGTTTTATGATCTTTTCGATTTGTCACTATGCGCCTTAAAACTGAGATGTAGTTCGATGGTGATGTACTAACGTGCCGAGGATGAACCCAGTCAGGAGGGTCCGGCCAGAAGATGTAGCCAACGCCCACTATCAGACTCAGCGCTTTTCCAAAACCTTCTTCTGGCTCTTTCCCTTTGCACAAAGTAAGCAATAGTTCTGTATAGTTTATCTCCTTTCTGGAAGTCTGAAAAAGTTGATCAAGTTATAATGTAGTTATATCAAACAAAAATCGTTTGAATACAACTATTTAAATGGGGTATGGCTCATATCTTCACCCTTAATTCAATACGTTGATATTAATACAGTTCACTCTTAGCAGAGAGAATGCGTCAACCTGCAATTGTCTATTACGCCCTCGTTTCCCGTTCCCAACGAAAAATTTCAAAATTTCTGATGTTTGTTACATACCTAAACTATAATTAGGGTCGAACAAAAGTACTTAAATCAGAAAAATAAGGATTTATCACTATTTCCTCCTCCATTCACTCCCCTTCATAATGACAATTGAATATGCTGAAATATTTTTAAAGACTCAACCAAAATCTTAATTGAACAGAAAAAGAATGGCATGAATCGGTCGAGAATTATCTCATAAGCAGCGATTGAATGGATTGGCTATCACCCCCTCCATCCTCCCTCCTGTCAACATAATTTTTCGAGGCTTTTTGCACAACTAGAGTGAAATTTGAATCTGGCAAGAAAAAGAATCATGAGATTATCATCATGAATTAATCAAACTATTACTGCTAATTGATGATAGTCAACGTGGTTTCATTACCACGACTCGAAAGAAGTTCAATTTGAGACATCCAAAATTCTTAAAAAGGCAACAATACAGAAATAATAAACCGTTGTATAATTATTAGCAGTTTTTTCATTCCCACTTAAGTTTCAATTTCTTGGCCCCAATTCAAGGTATAAATATAATTTTCAGATTACCTATATTACACTCTTTCTTAAGTACAAGGGCTTACTCGGATACATTCGGGGGCGGTTTTTTTTCTATGGGGAGAAGTTTTGGGTCACTACGGGTAATACTCACACGAAACAATTTAAAAAGGATATTCTTCATATCTTGACCCCATGAGACTTCTTCATCCGTTGTCAAATCTTTTTCAAACCAAAGGGGAATGTTCATGTAAGAGGAATACTGAATGTTTTCCAATCCGAACTCGTCAGCTTCTCTGAAGCGCATTCTCATTTCCACTATTTCTTCGACTGTTGGATACCGCAGTCCGGAACAGAATAATAAGAAGTCCCTCCAATTCACGGCGAAATCTGACCCGAACGCTTGCTCGACGAGGAATTTCAAGTCATTTCTTGAAAGACCCGACCAACCGGGGGGCAAAAACTCGTAATTCATCTCGCGGTTGTAAGTTGACATGTCTTCTAAAATGTCGACAAAACCTCTGTCAACAATCCCGTCGGGAGAGACATCCTCGATTTTCCTAATGAAGTTGTTCAGTTGTTGTATAGTAAATACAAACTCCTTGGGAATAGTGATTACGGGAGTATTGGGAGGTGGCGGTACCTCTGGGTGCAATTCCATTTTTGGATATGTCCCAAAATAAAATTCGTCATTATCGAGTATCATCGGTGTTGGGATATCTACTTCCAAATCTATAGCAGCTTTGAACGCATCTATTACTTGTTCTATAGCTGTTATTTCTCTCCTATATTGCCACCCAATGTCGTGGAAAAACTCGTCGAACCCGGCTTTTAAAATTGTCAACACTTCGTCCAAATCAGCTTCAGCTCTCCTTTGTATGAGGTTCAAACGGAATCCAAGGCGGTTGATTTCGTTTTGTACTGCAACCAGCCATTCCCATTTTAATCTGTCGACCATCTGTAGTTTGCTGGAATCAAGATAAAATTTAGTTCTCAACTGTTCAAATACTTCTAGTTCTTCTTCTTCTTCATCTAAAACAGGCTTTTTCTTTCTAATTTTCCTAGGTTGAGAATCCCTGCCTTCTGAAGGGCTCCTTTCAAGAACTCTCTTCTGCTTACGTCGGGCCAACATTTTTCTGAAAGCTTTTTCCTGTTTTCGTCGTTCTTTCTCCTCCTCTGGACTCAACTTTTTCAGAATTTTAGGCCGTAACTCTCTACCCAGTTCTGAATCTAGGATCAAATCCTCGAAAAAATCGAACAACGCGTTAGATCTGCTATTCGCAAGACCAATAGCTCTCGAAATCAAGCAGTGAGTTGGGTTTGGATCTATAGATTTTACAGCTGAATTCTTCAGCAAATAGTCCAAAACGTCTACTGCTTGCAAGACATAATCAGGAACTGGAGGTTTCTCATCTGCTTTCTCCCATGGAAGGAGAGCTTTTTTTGTTGACGTCTCTTCTAGTGTTAGGGTTGATTGTTCTCGTACTGGTAAAAATATTTTGGGAATATCCATCAATTCTAACCTTTCTTTGCATGGAGGTTTTTGAAGCATCGCAAAATAATAATCGTAGATCAATTGCAGGCTCTCAATGGTACGATTCATTTCCACTTGAATCAGACTAGAATATAAGTTAGATAGCGTAAAAAGATGTTTAGATACCCAGCGTTGGTTTAAAAGTTCCTCCCTCCTAGCTAAAGCAGCATTCCTTTTCTTGTCTGCTATATCAACCAAATCATTGTACAAAGCATAAACTCTACAATGGAGACCTCTCTTGACATCAGACTGCCGCCGGAGTTTGGGTTTAATATCATTGAACGCTTTTTGGAAAGCTGCGACAGTTTCCATTCTCATGTCTGTATGAAGCAGTGCTGATTCCATCTCCTTACGCACGAAGTTTCTATATGGAATCACTTTATTGTCGTGAGTTCTCATCAGAAAGAAAACGTGTAAGAGATTGGAGAGATATTCAAATTCTATAGCTTCCCAAGTGGTCGCCAAATAAATTTGGTATATTTCAGGTATAAACTCTTCTACATAAGCCCACCCTTCTTCACCTGGGGTAGGAGGCGGAGGTGGAGGAGGAACAGGCGCCGGCGGTGGCGGTGGGGGTGGCGGTACTGGTTCCTCTTCAACTTCTTCAATTGGCTCTATTTCCTCTTCTGGTTCTTCCTCCTTTTTTCGTTCTTCAGGCCCAGCTTTGGACTGATCCGAATCCTTCTTTTTCCCTGAAATACACTACCCATTAGGAGGAATACAAAAATATAATGAAAAAATTGTGATTATTACGTGCGGAACAATGATGGGAAATCGCCCAACCAACCTGATTTGAGTTCTTACTGGTAATCACATCATCTGGAGTTATAAACGTAGAAAAATCCGTTCTCAGATGTCAAAATATCATACATTCGTTATTAGAGCTCAATTAACCACGTCCCGGATCTGGGAGGGTAGCACGGCTGGAGAGTGCAAGTGTTGCCAGGAGGGTTTGCATACCTATTCCGTTAGGCGCTTGTAGCTGACGTTTCACCTGCGGTTATCCATACGCTCGGAAAGTGGATATTTTTTCAGAAATAACTTGAAACATTGAGGGAAAATGTTCAGTAACAGTAAGACAAAATATTTACGAAAATGGAGTTGCAAAGAATGGCCGTAGATACAGGGTGTCACTTAACGAACAAACCACCCTTTTGGTTTATTATTCAATAATAAACCATTGTAATCGCTCTTGAAGAAAAAAATTCTAACCCCCCCTGAAAATTTTATGGTTTAAGTTTTAAAATACGCACGATTTCTCCCAAACGGCTGTAGCAAAAAAGCTGAAATTTTCAGGAAAAATCAATGTTGGTCCGGCGACGCCCCAATTCTTGAGTGAGCTCTCTCACTTAATTTAAAGTGCCCTTTAAGGGTTGTCAAGTTTTGTAAAATCCCTAAAAACCTCCAAAAAGTCAAGGCTGCCTAAATTTGTACTCTTTTTGAAGAACTTTCCACGAGGAATCGAATGAGCCCCTCCCAAGGTCCGTAGCTCAAACCATTCCCGATTTATGGCCCGATTTATGTTGCCAACATTCGCGTTATTTTGGCTTATTATTGATTTTGTGTTGATATCAGTAACCTAGTGACGTAGTGATGTAGTAATGTGGATACTGGAGTCAACTCCTAAAAGGCTTTGTAACCGATACACGGGTTGAAGCATTCTGATAATTTTCAGGAAAAATCAGAAGATCTGAAATTTTCAGGAAAACGCTGCAAATTCTTTCACTGGGGTTTATTATTCAATTGGCTTGCGTTCATGATTTTAATTTCTACTAAGCTTTGGAGTGTGCGTGTTTCACAGGTGATAGGGCGATTATTGGATTTCAGGAGATATGCATAAAGCACGTAAATCTGTTCTCAACGAAAATACCTATTTGGATTGTTCAGTTGATCATATTTGTGTGCCTCCTGAAATTCAATAATCGCTCTATCACCTGTGAAACACGCACACTCAAAGCTTAGTAGAAATTAAAATCATGAACGCAAGCCAATTGAATAATAAACCCCAGTGAAAGAATTTGCAGCGTTTTATTTCCATTATTTGTGGTATCAAAAAACTTGTTGAAGTAAACCCCTCTTAGTTTTTGGCAAGAAATTCAAATATCACACTTTCAAGCGTCGCGCCTGCGCGCAAATGCCCGAAACGCGCCCTAACTTTGTTATTTTAGGAGGGAACCCCAATTTATTATTGCAGATTCGGATTCTATCCAAAATGTGCTAGATAGATTAGCTTGAGTTTTTCCTGACGATTCACCTATACTTCGCCTATAGAGGACTTGACAATATTTCTCGTTTAAATTGCAACTATATGGGTATCAAGTTTGCACAGCTTATGTTATGACACACGGGAAAGAAATTCGTTAGCAATGTGACACTTCTTTTAGGAATCAGTATTAAGTGTAATATCGAGGCATTTTATATGTATGAATATTTTTACCTCCTTTCATGGTTGTTGTTCTTCTAGTACCGCCGGTTGACTGCCTCTTGCCAGTTGCTGACTGCCTCTTACCAGCCGCCGATTGTCTCTTTCCAGCTGCAGATTGTCTCTTACCAGCAGCAGATTTCCTTGGCCCTGCCGCTGATTTCCTTTTGCTGGCCGTAGATTGTCGAGCTGTTGATTTCCTCTTACCCCCCGTAGATTTTCTCTTACTAGCTCGCCTCGTCGTCGACTTTCTTTGTCCCGCGGACGATTTCCTCCCTTTCTTGCCTGTCTTAGATCCTCTCTTCCTGCCAGGTAAATCGGCTTTGAGTTTCTTCAGTGAATCAAAATCAAATAATAACACGGATGGTTTGCGCTGTGGATCGTCCTCGTCCCAAGGCTCATCAATGATCATTCTGCACAATCTTGTTATGGAATCATAATCTAATGACCCGTAATCGAACACTTCTTTTTTCCCATACACAGTGTAATAAGAATCAGGTTGCTCCTCAATTATAGGATTTAAAACGAATTCTTCCCCCGGCATTTCTTCTGCCATAAACTTGTCGTACTTTTGTTTTCTAGCTTTATATTCGTCTTCTTCTTTCTTTGCCAGAGGTGATGTTAGACATTTTATGTACTTCAAAAAAAATGAAGAGGTGTTGTAATGTATTTCCATTTGATCCTTATTAGGTCTTGGCATAATTTCTGATGATCTTAATTTCAAAAGCTCAACGTACGTTATTGGACGTCTATATTCGTCTGGTCTGAGGGCAGCATTTAATGGTTTATTTTGGCTAAGTATACTCACATTAACTGGCCTAGTTAATTCTTGTGTTTTGAGTTCATTCGCCGTCCCTTCAGTTTGATCTGCCTCTCCCTCAACATATTCATCGTCAATTTCACCCGAAACCTCAACACGTCTTAGTCGTCTTAGACCCCTTCCGCATCTGTTCCTACATCTTATCCACCTTATTAAAGCAAGCCCATGGGCCATGAGTTTTTCGTAACTTTCAGTCGATAATTGAGGTCTGAAGCGCCCAATATTGTAAACTATAGTTCTTATTTTTTCGGCCAGGTCCTGCTTGGAAGGTGTACGTTCGTTGTAACACTTCAACTCCCACCCTGGGTACTCAGGTTCAATATGTTCTTTCTCTGATTTAATATCAGGGTTCTCTGGTAAACCTATCACTTCTGGGATTGAGCCAAATTTTAATGTTTTTAATGATTTTTCTTTAGGGAGAGCATCAGCTATAGTACTGAGGGTAGCTTTAACAGCCGTCAAACTTTCTCGCTTGTTGGTAATTTTTTCGTGCTCAGTTTTTATAATTTTTGCTGTAACAGGATCAGCCATTACATCTAAAATATCTTCACTTATAACCTGTAAGTCAGGAGGCAAAAGGTTTTCAAATTCAACGAGAACTCTGGTATCCAAATACGGTTGTGGCCTTAATTCATCATGAATGAATTTTTCAATTTCTGGATTGACTTTGTAATTGGTCTTGAGAGGTCTTCCTGTCATCAAGAATTCCAGAAGAACTGCTTGCGAAACAGTGAGTGGATATGAAAGAAGTGTCAACCCTTTTATGCTGTCTTTCCTTACTTTTAAATATTCGATTAGCATTTTTCCAGACAAAAGATCGCTTACTGGCCTACCGCTGTTCAAAAATTCGAAAGCTTCTTTGCCTAGTAAGCCAGCAGGTGAATGATTCACCCTTGGAATCAAAGAATCTATGCTTGGGCACTGGACAGCCTTATCTTTGCCTTTTGTACTAGATGATTGTTGCCCAATACTTCTCTTGCTACCCCTTTTCGTCCCTCCTCCTCCTCCTCCCATACTTTTTCTTTGTCCGCCCCCCATACTTTTCCGACTCCCAGCACTACTTTTCCGACCTCCAGCGTTACTTTTCCGACCTCCAGCATTACTTTTCCGACCCCCAGCGTTACTTTTCCGACCCCCAGCATTACTTTTCCGACCTCCAGCGTTACTTTTTCGGCCACCAGCGTTGCTTTTTCGGCCCCCGGCGTTACTTTTCCTTCCGCCCGTACTCTTCCTTTTAGCACCCATGCTTTTTCTTCCGCCAGATTTAACGGAAGATTTTCGACTACTTTTAGACTGTCTCTTTGACTGCCTTCGTTTTGACTGTCTCCTATCGAACCCTTTTCCCCCAATATCTTCACTTAGTTGATCTTCTATGGCAGCCGTTTCCGCATGATAAGCGTTCAGACAATAATTCATCGGCTCAATGATATCTACAACGACCGTTTCATTCTTCGTCATTAAATTGCGCATACTATTGTAAATGTACGCTGTATTAGGATCTTTTATAGAACTCAGTGCTGCCCTAACCTTAAAATTAAACTGCGGATCTTGGTAGCCTTTTGGCAACGGATATTTGGTCTCCAGAAGACGATGAACGATGAAGCCATTCACCATCAAATTTTCATCCCGAGGCTCCCAGTCCGGCCAATTCATAGGATCCCACGGCCCAACTAAATACATATAACAGTGCATATTGAATTCGTTCAATAACTTTATCACTTCGCGATCGATGAAAATTTCACTTTCAAAATCTTTCTCCTTCAGCAGGTCCATCAAGAATTCATCCTCCGGATGAGCCTCTTCTTCCCCTATCGAACTCTCAACAACTGTTATTCTAGGAGGCGGAGAAGTCAGTTCGCATTTGAAAAACGACTCTTTCCAATCGTTCATGAGTCTCCTTGGCACTGGAGCTCTTTTATTTTCATACCGGTACAACAATACTTTCATTAGGATGTCAACCAGATCTTGAACAATATGTCGGCACATTTCATAATTACACCTTTTCCTTTGCCTTTTCTTTTTCGCCCACAGCTTATGATGCAGTTTCCACATTGGTTCTTGCTTCTTGCCTATCGCTTCACCTCCTTTTCTCAAAATTTCGTTTTTCACCACGTGACCGCTGTTGTCTTCCTCTTCAGAATCGACGTATTTGTCCATTTTATTCTCAAAGAACCGTTTGAATTTGTGATGAGCGACAGGCCACTTATTAGCATGAAATTTCTCATAATCAGACTGTTGATCCATAGTATGTTTGAACTTTGACTTGAAAGCATCATCCATTCTTTCCAGTATGTCCGTCCATACATCAACAACTGGTTGAGGCATCGTTTTTTGAGCATGGTAATCATTATTCCTACGCTGGCGGTCTTTGGCCTTCAACGAGTCTACATACTCTTTGGGGTCCAGATCGAACGTTTCCTCTCCCTCTTCATGTGCCATGGCCTTCAGCTTTGATAAATAGCTTGGTTCTTCTCTATCTTGAAAGTCTATAGGGGTGTACTGATTTTTAAGACGATTGAGCACTTCTCGCCTTCTTGCAATATCTTCAGCGCAATGTCTGATTATCTACGAGAAACTATCATTATGTTTATAAATTGATGCATTTCAATTCCGTAAATTACATTTTCGTAAAGTTAGCATAAATTATCGTATCGTGATGAACAAATTTATTGGTTTAATCAAGTTATGTAATGTGCAATGCAAAAAATGCATTATTTGTTTGATCTTATGTATCTTATCGCTTCCGAGTCAACCAAGGTAGCGGAAGCATTGTTTTCACTTTCGGAATGTGAAAATTTTTTTGTCTCCAAAATCAAAAATTCCACTCGCATTTTGAGTTTTAGACCTTTCTGAACAATTTTGGTTCCGTGTCTGTCTGTGTGTCTGTCTGTCTGTCAGCAAATCCTTGTTACGGGCAAAACTACATGAAGTTATAGTCCGATTTTGATGAAATTTTCAGGGATTGTGCGAGTTGGGGTGTAGATGGTCCCCTATAGGTTTCATGACCCCCGGATCAATATTAGCCTCTGCGCATGCGCAAACGTGAAATCCTTGTTACACGCTTAACTCCGGGAGTTCTCGACCAATTTCGATGAAATTTTAAGGGATTGTTCGGTTTGATGTGTGGATGGTCCCCTATGAGTTTCATGACCCCCGGATCAATATTAGCCTCTGCGCATGCGCAAACGTGAAATCCTTGTTACACGCTTAACTCCGGGAGTTCTCGACCAATTTCGATGAAATCGGTTTGATGTGTGGATGGTCCCCTATGAGTTTCATGACCCCCGGATCAATAATAGCCTCTGCGCATGCGCAAACGTGAAATCCTTGTTACGCGCTTAACTTTGGGAGTTCTTGACCGATTTCAATGAAATTTTCAGGGTATATTTTATAGTTTGTTCAATAGTTGAACATGCCTACCTTTATTTTCTCAAGTTATGCTCCTGCATAACAATAAATTTACCCTAATTCAATATTTACTTCGTCTAATTGAACGAAGTTCTTTAGTCAATAATAATTTTCAATGATCTATACAGTCATGTTTTGAATACGAGGAAGCTATGTGGCACACCCACTTGGCAGACGTTATTTTGAGCGAAATGTTTCCTCAAAAACTGATCATAAATACCAAATCTACGGAAGAAAAGAGGTTTAAAAATAATAGTGTACTTGAACCATAGTTTCACACAAAAAAAAGTTGTCAAGCTCCCCGGAACTGTACCTCGAGTGCCTTGATCACGAGACAAATGCTCCACCAACTGAGCTACGAAGAAACTCTTCAATTATCGGTACAGAACAAACAAAACAATAATCATCACTCCTAAGGGAAAAGACCTTTTGGAACTTAAGTAGGATGTAGATCGTGCCGTGCATCAATGTAGGTACGAGTTATCCTAGTTCAGGGTGTTTGTCAAAGCTTGAATAAAAATTGTATGTTGTTAAATAGGAACTAACAAAACATACTTACCCTTCTTTTGGCAACCTCATACTGCCTGGCGATGTTGACTTCCCTTTCAGCTATATCGTCGTCCTTCGAGCGTTGTCGGGCAAATTTTCTGTGAAGAGCCATCACCATCTTTTTTGTTGCCTGGTCGTACTCGTCATTCCTCTTCGGCGCAAGTAGATCGAGAAATTGTTTGTCCTCCAGTTTCATGTAAAGTTGGTAGAGCAAACGGACGGCAAATGGCCCGTTTTTTCGAGCTATCCCTCTTAAAATTTCTTCATCTACTTCCACATTTAAGAATCGGAACGCGTCGCAGAGCTGAGACAAGCACCTGAAACACTTTCGCAACGTGAGGCGCTTGACGTGTGAACGAAGTTTTTTAAATTCACCTATTCTTGAAGTATACCGATTCAAAGTTCCTCCACATCATAATTTCAAAATCAACTATTTACTTGACCTTCATTTCATACCAATTTCTGCAGTGATTGTCATAATTCCTATAGAGTTTTACAATGCTCAAACAGGATACCACCTGTATTCACTCATTTACGATTATGAAGATGTATTTCAAGATAATAAACAAAAACCGCTGCAAGATATGCAAAGGTGTAACAGGTATGTTTTTACAAAGTTACTGTAAAGTTGTTAGTGGGAGGATAAGGTACAAACCAATTCATAACAAACTCGATTTCTTGGATAGAAGTCAATTGAAGTTATATCAGCTGATCGACCGTATGTATGCAGGGTGTATCTAATGCGCAGTACTCCACCCACGTATTTTACAACCAATTGCCTATTAGACCAAACAGCATGGCAATCCAATCCACTTAGGAGGGTTATCCATGAGGAAAACAACAAACCTTTGTGAAATGATTTGCAAAATTTCACTATGTATACACGTATTTTCATTCACGCTCATGTTGACGTTCTGCTTTCTTTTCCAGGGAAGAGCAACTCATCGTGATTTGGATTCTATCAATCATGAGGTAACAAAAATTCATGCACCAGGGTGTTCACTGGTTCGTATGTGCGTATCAAACGTTATTATAAACTCGATTACTTGAAAACTCCATTGCAATTACATCAGCTGTTGGGTAGTTGTAGTTTATAAGAGAATTTCTACTGAGAATTATCTTCGTTCCTCCCCACCTTCCTTCAGTGAACGTTTATAGATTCAGTACCAGCACAACCTTGGCATGCGTTTTGGTTGACCGATTTTTCAGATTAAGGTTTACCTGAAAGCTTCGTCTTCAGACTTTTTGCCTCTTCCCGGAATCCCACCAAACATTTCGATGTTCACGACCCCGAAGCTCGCCAGTAGGTCGTAGAAAACGCGTCCATCGTACAGCAGACGTCCGACGTTGCGAGAGTCGAGACGAATGCAGTAGCCCACGCGCTGGGACAGCCACCGTTCCAGCAACGTTCGGCCCATCCTAAACAAGAGGTGTATTGAGCAGTATGTGTATGAATTAGTAAGGACGCTCCCTATGTGCGTTGCATGTATTACTAGGAGGTGATGGAATGGACCAGTTACCCCTTCCAAGGGTAGAGGTGATAAGTCTGCAACATCCAAAGGGTACTCCTTAAGCCACACGGTTTCAGGTTTATGACCGTCTCAGTTACAAATGTTCATTAACAATCAACTTCAAGTCCTTTGTTATAATTGATATAATTTGAATTGTTGCACTTGTAAGTAGTTGTATTTAATTATTTCACCTCAGGGAATCATTTCCTCAAATTCAAGCATTCCAGTCTTGTCATAGGTCTACAAGGCCTACGAATTCTTAAATCATAATGAACTCCACACGGTCTTACAACCCTTCCTCATATGTTCATGAAGGACAGCCCTCCACAATGAGTCAAGAGCTTTCAGAAAATACTAACCATCAAGTTATCTAAAAAATTAAATAAGCCAGTTTCATCAGTAGCCAGTTAGATGAGGATTAAAATGCCGTAATTTTCGTTACATCAATGATACTGCAGGTTTACACAAGAGTGGTTAGGCTTCTGGGACTGGAAGGTGGCGACCACCTTCCTCTACTAGGCGAATAATACACAGGACGTAGACAAGAAGATTCGAACGAACTGAGAGACTAAAACCTCCTTACTAAACGTTTTTAAGAAAGAAAAAATTGTTTTCTTTTACTGAAAAAAAGAAGCACAATCACTCATTATTCTCATACAATTAGGTGTCACATACAATCGCATGGAGCGTTTTCTTCTTGATAAAACTAAACTTTTTTTCGAGAATGTCCGAAGTAAAATGGTCCTACAACGTTCGAGTACTTTGTTTCCTCTTTGGATCTTTCGTCTATGATGTTGTTCAAAGACAGTTTATTCGATCTTAGTCCAAAAAACTTTTGAAGAAAACTGGGCCTGGGAGTCCTTAAATTAGAACCAATTTCGACTTTAAATTTAATTAGGAACGTGGAGGAGAATGTGCACGCCGAGGTCATTAAAAACTAATAACCATACGGAGTTCCATTTCATATCAAAATGATAACTGACAGATGTTAAAGGTAAGGCAGGTAATTAAACGACCAGATTTCTGAGGTCATGGCTGTTAATGGAAACGTTATCTATTTCCACAAAACTAAAAAGTTATATCAATTTTGAGTTAGTTATTGCTGTATTACTGGTGGTGACCTAACGATATACCATTACTTAAAACACTAAATTTTTGAGGAAATGGACGACGTCTTTATCAACATCCGTTTTCATCATTAAAATGGATTTCCATTTTTTTCCCGTGAGCGATTTAGTTCTTCTGAAGCCCATAATATGCTCCTTGTATTTTATTATAGGCGTTTATTATTTAGTTTGGCATACATCAATGATTCTGGAATTTATCATACAGGGAGTCCCAGGAGTTATGCACGACCCGACTCCCACGCGTTCTACAACTCATTTCTGACCAAAAATGCATCGTAGCAATTTTTGCCAGAGGCCTCGTTCCCGAGCTACTCGCGATTTAAGATTTTTTTCGTGTTTTCGATTTTATGTTATTAAAACTGCCATAACTCCGTCAATTTTGGAGATAGCTCAAATTTGATGACACCGTTGGAAAGAGCGTTGAATTTTCTATCTATTTGATGTCAGAAAACTTTTTTTAAATTGCATTGAAGATGTGAGATTGTTGCCTGAAATGGCAGTTTTGTC
The DNA here is from genome assembly GCA_031894815.1 of Creontiades dilutus. Classification (NCBI taxonomy): domain Eukaryota; kingdom Metazoa; phylum Arthropoda; class Insecta; order Hemiptera; family Miridae; genus Creontiades; species Creontiades dilutus. The sequence continues at coordinate 420,371 of JAVIWC010005520.1, read as the reverse complement.
AAAATCTTGAAATCGCCTGTTTTCATCTCGCCCAGAAACCCCATGAATGCTTGACGCAGAACTGTGCAGGCCTGGTAAAACGTGCGCCAAAATGTCAGCTATCCAACGGCGTTGTCGTTTTGGCTTTTAAAAATATTTCTAGTCAAGGAAATGGTGTTTAACTGCAGAGAAACAAGTGTTTTCTGTTAAAATTTAGGTTTTTCCAAAAGTCTGGACGAAAAAAGGTTGGTGGCGGGATATATGTAACATTTCTCCCTGAATCGAATGGTGAGTTGCATTCATCTCTTTGCTGACACTATGGACCCTTGTCAAACCAGGATTCCGTATCATTACCAACTCTCTCCTTTCGTCTTTTTCCTCGCTGTATTTCCTCCATCGAGGTTTTTCCTATTGCATATTCCCATTTGTCTTGGTGCGGTATAGATATTGAACATGGCTGGTTGTAATAACCAAAACCTTAGTGACAAAAAACAATTAGGTGGTAGATAAGAAACAGATAGTTTACTGGATAAAGAAGGATCAGCGACATAAAAAATATTATCTACCAATATTTTTTCCTCATACTATCCGACGTGTTCGCTAGGGTGTAAGTCGTACACAGGAGGAGTGTGACTCCCTTGCTGCTTCAGAAGCATCACCATTGGCAAAACCGTACACAAAAATCACTTGTGGTATAGCTACCCAACTGAAAGCAAATCATCGCAGTCAATCGTAAATGAACACAAGCAATAGCTGTCTCTCGGTAATATGTAATAATCCTCGGTAATCCTGGATAATCTTCGATTATCCTGACTTTGGCTGGACAGCTTGGAAATGCCGTAGACGCTGATCACAAACGAACGTTTTCATTCATTAAATTCATTTTCATTTTTCATTTTTAAATTATTTTATTGGTTTATATCTTAACAATCTTGTTTAAACTCAAACTCTTTGTATGAACCCGATTTAAACCCCAATATCTTACCATTGTCCAACAGCTGGATAACATGTTCGAGTCAATAAACATTTTACTAAAACTGAATTTGGTTAGAAACAATAAATTATCAACATTGCAACACCCAATGCTACGGCCAAATCAGATTGGAGTTGTAATACACGGCGCACAGAGCAACCCCTCATTCAAGACCCGGGGGTCTTGCGGGTCATTGCATATCCTCGCCCCTGACCAACACGATGCCTCCACCGTAGCTTTCCCAATTTTCAAACATTAGGTCTTTTTTACTGACACAGGGTGTCCCAGGATTTACGCACAATCCGACTCCTACGTGTTCTACAACTCATTTCCGACTGCGATGAGAGTTCAAAGCATTCATGGGGTTTCTAGGCGAGATTAAAAACAGGTGATTTCAAGATTTGGACAAAACTGCCATTTCGCGCAGCGATTGCACATCTTCACTGTAATTTTAAAAAAGTTGTCTGGCACCAAATACATAGAAAATTCAACGTTCTTTCCAACAGTGTCATCAAATTTGAGCTATCTCCAAAATTGAGGGAGTTATGACAATTTTAATGACTTAAGGCCGAAAACACGAAAAAAATCTTAAATCGCGAATAGCTTGGAAACGAGGCCTCTGGCAAAAAATTGCTAAGAGACATTTTTGTTCGGAAATGAGTTGTAAAACACGTAGAAGTCGGATTGTGAACTCCCGGGACACCCTGTATAATACGGTAGCACCACGCTGATTTGTAGCTCACAAATGATGAATCAACGATACAACATCTATTTCAAAAAGAGTACATCATTTTTGTTTTCAGTGTAGTCCAGTTACTGACTACAATCAAATATTACTTGTTACAATCATTTCATTTTCATTCAGTTATGATTACTAAGAAATCGATAGTTTTTGGTGTGTCCACAATTTCACTGTTACAGGATTTTACAATCAATGCTACTTTATTTCGTGGAATGATGTTTTCGAATCGTAAACCTCACGCAGCAGCAGTGACCCACCAGGTGTGTCAGTGTACCTCTGACCAGTTTTACGGGAAACGAAACAGGTAAGGCCCTGCTAAAAATGTAATGAAAATACACTATGTCCAGTTATCCATAATGCGGAAACTCACGGTGTACTAATTCAGTGAATTTCAATATTATTCAGTTTCAACGTCTTCATGTTTTTGCTTGTTCATCATCAGTGAAGTTACACTACTTTCTCAATCACCTTCTTTCTTAATCGATTACTTACAGCTTCCGTTGTAGGTTCTTATTTCCGACAAACCTACCTTCTCATCACTAACAAACTATCAGAACTTCGATCTGTTGTAGAGATGACTTCCAGGTTACGAGGAACCCTATTAATATAGAGAAGAATTGGATTCCAATTGCAGCGTTACCTGTATGGGAACATTCTAGCCTGGCAAGATCAGAATAAGTGGGAAGTAATTCATTTCAAAAACAGGTCTTCATCAGTTCCCTAAATAAATGCTTTGTTCAATTTAATTATAATTATTTTTAGAAGTAGGTACCGTCAAATGAAAGTATTTGGAACAGAGATTATAATTTCAAACTATCAAGTGAATTAATTATAATTGATCCATAATTATAGTAACAATAATTATTGTTGATATGAAGATGGTCGCATTAATGTTGCTGCAATTATTTCAGTGTTTGCTTTTCTGATGCGAATGTATTATCCACTTAGATAGGGATACCCAAAAATTGCAGTTGGTAACGAACTTCATGTAGGTACGAAAGTAACTTTTTCTATTAAACAATAAAACACGCATGAAATCCGACCACTAATTATGTAAATCGAAACTCGAAATGTTGTTCTTGCTCACAAACTTCAAATGAGTCTAAAAATTCTTAATTTTTTTCACATCTCAATGTTAATGCTTCTATCAAAAAGGTCATTGCAGATGTAATTGATTAATAATGTTAAGAAAAACATAAATGTATTTGTCATGAACCTCGTCAGTTTTGAAGCAGTTGTTACTGAGGGGGAACACCGTCCAAGATTGCCAAAAAAGATGAAAATCTAGTTACGAGGGCGCAAAAAGCTTATTTTGGTTTATTATTCAATAAAAAACCATTGTAATCGCCCTTGAAAAATAAAAGTTAATCACCCATGAAAATTCCATGGTTTACGTTTCAAAGGGTGTAGAATCCAAATCTGCAATACAAATTTTTCCATCCGTCCGCATTACGCCGTACTTAGGCACGATTTCTCCCAAACGGCTGGAGCAAAAAATCTGAAATTTTCAGGAAAAATCAATATTGGTCCGACAACACCCCAATTCTTTAGCCAGCACTCTCACTTAATTTAAAGTGCCCTTCAAGAGTTGTCAAAGTTTAGTAAAATCCCTAAAAACCTTTAAAAAAAAGTCAAGGCGGCCTAAATTTGGACTTTTTTGAAGAACTTTCCATGAGGAATCGAATGAGCCAATTTCCAGGTCCGTAGCTCAAACCATTCTCGATGTATGGCCCGATTTATGGTGCCAACATTCGTGTTATTCTGGATTATTATTGTTTTTGTGTTGATATCAGTAACCTGGTGATGTAGTAAACGTGGATACTGGAGTGAACTCCTAAAAGGGTTTATAGCCGATGCACGGGTTGAAGCATTCTGATAACCATAAAAAAAACGCTGCAAATTCTTTCACTGGGGTTTATTATTCCATTGGCTTGCGTTCATGATTTGAATTTCTACTAAGCTTTGGAGTGTACGTGTTTCACACTTGATACAGCGATTATTGAACTTCAGGAGGCACACAAATATGATCAACTGGTCAATCCAAATAGGTATTTTGGTTGAGAACAGATTCACGTGCTCTATGCATATCTCCTGAAATTCAATAATCGCTCTATCACCTGTGAAACAGGGACACTGCAAAGCTTAGTGGAAATTCAAATCATGAACGCAAGCCAATTGAATAATAAACCCCAGTGAAAGAACTTGCAGCGTTTTCAAACCTGAGAACACATGCATCTAAATAAATCATTTACTATATTTCCAATAGTACTTATCATTGATATAAGCATTACAATATCATTCAAAAGAGATATGGTAATTTTAGTAGGGTACGATAAAAATAATGAAAACATTTATATGAAAAAGAACGTTTCCCAGTAAAAAAAATTCATCTGATCTCAAATTTTAAAAAAGTATTCTACCTTCTCAGCATTAATGCGGCCTGAACTTCCGAGGAAACCGATCATGAACTAAATCTTCTCAATAAAATGTAGATCGTTGCGTTGTGTACGGAGCTATAAATTTGTCGCCTCGATATAAAAAGATTAAGAAAGATTTACCTCCAACTAAGCAGGTACCTGTATTGAAGAGAAGTCTCCACTTCAATGTGTAACTAACACTTCTTCTTCGTTTCATCAACTCCAACTACCATTATTAGGAATGATACAAGTTTCTAAGAAATTTAAGATTTTCATTGTTGTCAGGCGTTCTTGAAATAATTGTTCACCAACGTCTAGCTTTTTGATTCGTATTTGTTGTATCGAAAAAAAAGTTTAGTATGTTCTAACTCGTCATTCAGTGTTTGCCCAGTATATGGATTTCTTTGAAATAGAACGTCTGCTTTGCCCTGGGCGTCTTGAAGCCGAACCATATTCCAAGGATTCATCCCAAATGTGGAACCACTGGTTCAAAACCTTCACAAATTTCACCGAGTGCACGCACGCGTCCGAGGACCAGAAGTTGTTGCTGCTAATCAATTACATCTCGCCTACAATATTCGGCTACATAGGGGATTGCACGAGTTACAAGGAAGCCATCGGTGTTCTGAAGGATCTCTATAACAAGCCTAAATCTGACATTTATTCCCGATACGTTCTCGCTAATCGGTTCCAACAATGCGGCGAAACCGTGGACGGATACCTTCAGCAGTTGAAAACTCTCAGCAAATCCTGCGATTTTCAAGACGTGGACTCCAATCAAAATCGTGACGAATATATCCGCGATACCTTCATCAGAGGGCTGTCCAACTCGCAAATTAGAACGCGTCTTCTTGAAACCCCGAGCTTGACTCTGGAAAGCGCTGTTAAACTCGCCATGTCACTAGAACGAAGCTGGAAGTAGCTAGTTGTCAGTGAACTCGTTGCCGCTGTCAATCACGATAAAACTCAAGCAATCAATCACCACTGAGCAGCAAGTTCTCAATGTTGCTTTAATTTCTCCTTAACATTATCAATACATTATTAATTGATTTTTATTTAAACTATAATTAAAAAAGAAATAACATTTTATAGATGATCATAGAATAGTCTGCATCAGAAGAGAATTACCAAATAAATTATAAGTTAAACGCGGCAAATTATTGAACATTTTATTATTTCTATTCGCCGTACAGCTAGGTTCTCCTACGCGGATCACTGGACTACCAAAACTGGACAGTACAGCGAGAGATAATGTTTTTAGGTAAACTCGAAAACATGCTTAGAAAACTAACTGAAATTTAACAAAATGAAATAAAATACGGGGAAGAAGAATGCTACCGCTTGTTCCCCTCAAATGAACTGAACAAGAGGAGATGGCGTTTCAGATAGTACAACAATATACGCGATGTGCCAATAATCTCGGCATCTTCACCAATCAACCCTAAGAAATTATACTGGAGTCACCTGATCTATTCAGTCATGTGATCTATTTAGTCAACTAATCAGTTACTAGAGAGTTATACAGTTTAGTTCCCAAAATTGCTAGCAGAGTGAATTGGCATCGATCATCGCTCATTCCCGTACAAGATTTCTGACATGTAACTTTTATTAAATCGAAATCTCTCAAAGTAAGTGGGTAGTTTTCTAATTTGATTCAGATAGTAATTAGTTCCATGAAACGAATGAGACCACTCGGATTGCTGAACCATCATCCGTTCACTCACCACTTGAAAAACCTCATCCTAGCTTGATGAAAATGCAGATTCTGTCGTCCACGGGCCAAGTAGACGGTTGAGCAGGAAAGCCGCGCTGCGGAGCCCTTTGAACGGGAGGTCTAAGATGAACGCCGTCGCTGGCGGCGCCCAAGTATTTTCATCTTGCATTCAATTAAGTACAAGTTATGAGAGTGTCATGATTACCTCAAATACCAAAGAATACGTCTAAAATACATGGATGAGTGATGTAAGTTGAAGGGCTATCTAGTTCAGGAATAATAACCCTCCTTGTAATAACTTGTATTATATTTTTTAAATCTAGTCATGAAACGTAAACCAACATTGTTTGAGGAGGGTTAACGATTTCTTTTCGGTTACCAAAAGGCCAATGAAGCACGTATTTTAGGCTGAAATTGAACTGTATAATTTTTACCGATCGAATTTTTTGGATTGACACTACAGGAAATAGAAAGACCCTCTACAAGCATCGGATTCAATAATATGAGTATTCTTCAACCCCTTTCCTCCACTCTATCTCAAAAGGGAAAGAATCTGAGATAACAGCCCAGTTATTGGTTCATGAGGTGGCGATAATAACAGGGGAAGGGTTCGGGAGATGAGAGAACCAAAATGGGGCGAAAATGTTGACGGGGCCGGGGGTAGTTAACCCCTTTCTCGGAGGTTGCCAACCCCTAAGGCACGTGCCGACGTTGGCGCTGGAGGCTGAAAAACGACATCGGCGGAGAGAGATGGAGCGGGAGTTCATCTGATGACATCTCGTCTCGAAAGTGACACGGAACTTTCGTCTTGAGCTGCCACTAAGTGTCTCGAAACGGTCTGGGAATACTTTACACTTCATTCTTGCTTATTATTTTAAATAATGATCATTTCTGTCGTCCTAGAACAAATCTAAGCAGATCTCTGATCTACTGAAAATAATTAAATAGAAGGAAATGAAAAGTCAACAACCAAAAAACAGTTAGTCAAAAATAACACGTTATTCAGGCATTACTCCTACCACCAATTAGAACGGCATCGTTATACATTACTGCTAGATCTATTAGTTATTACCTAGTTTCTATTAGCCGATAGAAACATTATTAGAAAATAAATGAGCTTGAGAATTAATATTAAATAAACGATCGACTAAATAATGTAGTTGTAAGTTCCTATTCTTTTCTTCAGTCATGAAATTCCAATTTTCCAAGGTTCGTCGAACAAAGAGTAAAATTTGGATTGAACAAAATAGGGATCACAAAAATCGGTTTAGTACTGCAGGCAGTGCAGTGTTGACAATATTCGTTCCACAAACATACATAGATACACCTATTTTTTCTAAGATCCGGTAAAGAATGGGCATAAACGGATTTGTATTCAGTTATTTTGTCCCATGTTTGGTTAAAACCACATCTTTGCTTCATGGAGTCGTTCTAAAAGCAGGGATGAGCGTATAAATGGAGCCGTGACCAAAAACCATAAATACGCCATAAATGAGATCGTAAAAAATTTTAAACAAAGAAAAGTGTTCTTATAAATGATAAATGAAACTCCCCTTAAAGACTGAGGGACTTCGCGGAGGTTTACCTTACCTGGAAGAAATGGCCACTAGGTAGGAAAGAGCCCCAAAGGAAGCAGTTGGTGATACCACGAATTACACCAGCCGAGGTGCCGGACTCGAGTGACTCCGTGGCACTTGTCCCTCACCATACCTCGAGTCACTTACAAGATACGCGCATTCATCACTGCCCTACCCAAACAAAGCCAATGAGTGAGTCTATTAAGATCCACCTAAAAATTACCGTTTAGTTTCAAAATTTATGTTATAATTAATTTTGATTTTAGTTTATTTTTGTTTAATATTTTTTGGTGAGGAGCAAACGAATGAACGTAAAAAAAAACTCGGCTGGACTCATTCAATTCACTAAACTAAAAGTCTTAGTCTTTCTATGTCGAACTAAAAACTACCCTTTCTTTCGAATATTTTTGGGATCAGTTTTTAATTTTTAACCCTTAAATGTCACCCCCTTAGGATCGATTAAAAATGATACCCAGATTATAGGCACATTCCCGGCCAATGTATGATTTTTCAACCAAATTTCATAGTTCAACTTTAATCTGACATAGGTGGAGGAATTTCTATCTTTAAATTTATTTATTTGTCGTTATTTTTTAATTTTTTTAAATCCACATCCTTATCTTGAAATGTAAATTTTCCGCTGTTCAATCCCCTTCAATTTTGGTTTAATTCAAGCCAATGGATGATTAGAAATTGGGTTTTTCACACATTTGGATCGACGGTTATTTAAAGATCATGATTATGATTACAATCAGAAGAACGAAATTTGTGATTGAAATTACCGTCCTAATTGTTGTCCCAAAATTGATTATAATTATAACGCTTATAATCACAGATTGTTCTCTAAAAAAATGTTATGAAGTCAATCTATCCTATCGTTGCCCCGTTGAAAAAAATAGAAACTTACATGGCATCTCAAGCTAATTCTATGACTATACAAAAATTTAATTTGCTTCCAATTCTTCCTACAGCCCTCATCAAATTTTGATAAACTCTTCTACGGTCGTGCTGGTTAGGCTGTACCCCTATGAGTTTGCGCATCCGCAAACATAAAATCCATTAAGCGTAATTTTCGAAAGGTCTAGTAACTCGACCATGCTTAATTTTGGGGATAGTCGTGGAAAGACGGTTTGATACTATAATCAATTTCAACTAGAACATATGTGCGAATGTGACACGGACTATTTCGTTAGTTCTCATTCGATTTCAATGCGAATTGTAATAAATAGATGGATTATACTGAAGAGGGTTTCCTATCAATTGTTTCACTGAAAAATATTTAGTTTCCACAGTACATGCTCAAACTTGACATTATCAACCAGTACTCCGTAATTCCCTGGTTCTCAGTTATTGAAATTTTGTGGTTATCTTGATTAACTAGTTCCCTCAACCATACCACACAGACTCTATGAGAGTATTCAAAACATTCCAATGATCGATGTAGTTCCGAGGAAGCCATGTGGCATACCTAATGTGGCACACGTTGAGCTTTTTTCCTGGTACTGTACAGCAGTGTTATTCATATTTAAATATAAATAATGTAAGGTACAACGAACTGTGCTCTAGGTACTCATTGATTCAACTTGAATGCTTTTCTCATTAAATCGGTTTTGAAAAAGCAAGGAATGTTGTAAGAACTGAGCCCGAAACTGTGAGCCTGTGGGGTTACTTACAAATTGGGAATGGTGAGGACAGGGTACCGTGACACAGTCCAGTAATCGTTAGAATAAGTACGTGAGAGCAGTTTGTCGACGATTTCTATTTAGTAGTTCTACTTCTATTCGGGCTGAACTAAAGCTGCCAAGGAAAAACGGGACAGGCTCCCCTTTCAAGACGGGTAATGAACCGAACTTCTGCAACTGTTGACTTCCTCGAACAAACCGAGCAAATATCGGTCAATCCTCGCTTGACACGCTGAGGATGGAGGATGAGGTCATTAAAGCGGAATGACACTGACGTCATCAAAAAAACATCTCGATCTCAAAGGCTACCCACCCCCTGCTCTAGTGAACTAAAAGGCTAATCGTGACGTTAATTGCGATCCGTGAGCTTGAATGGGGGTGCCTTCAGTGGGGGTTCTGTTAAACCTGCTACGCAGTAGCGTTGTGCGGGATAGATAGTACTTCCTGTTGAAGGCGCTATGACAAGATCAATTTCCGTGATTGAAGTGATATGGAAAAAAAAACAGGAAACAGCATTGGAGGTCGGCGTTTCCTCGCCGGCACATCATTCATATAGTCACATCAAATCAATTCATAATTTCGTAATTTCATGATACTTTCACTATTGATTTTTCTTGTCTTATTATAATGGAGTGCATTATAACCAGGACGCGAGCGGTCATCACTCGATGTTTATTGGTATCGCACTTCTTTCCGAATCTCACACATTTTCTGCAGTTTGGTCCGGCTACAGCATAATCATGTTTTTTTTTGTCATTAAACAAGTAGGTTTTTACAGCCATGAGGTATAATATATAGTACATAGTTGGTAAATGATGCATACAATTTTAATATTTACATTATTTTTCAAAAAAATTACTTTACTTCTTATTAAACAATGTAAATTAAATATTTAGGTCACTTCTGAAAATGAAATTAAATATAAGGTAACGGTACCGGTAGTGGCCACAGTTAAGAATTTTTTTCTTTAGTTTTGACAATTGTGGGCCAACAGTAGTACTGACTTTCTTCAGGACTCATTTAGAATATAGCCCGACTCTTCCCTAACATATCCATTGCCTAAAACTATCAAAAGAACAATTTTTTCTATTTTTTATTAATTTTTTCTCACACCTTTATTTTGATCTAGTAGTGGCCACATCAAATTACGAAATTTCCAGTAGTGGCCACGTGCATGTCTCAGTAGATTTTTGCCCTCCTTACGTGTTTAAAATCATTAAATTCAATACCAGATGAACAAAATTGATTCTATCCAGTAGAAGCTCTAGGATACAGCCCAACAAACGATTAAACTAGGGACGGTCATATTGAGAAGTTTTCCGCAATTTCCAATGATGCTCTGCGCACTCCTAGTTCAACCTCTGACTACAAGATGACATGAGCTGTACCTCCTGCAAGTTTGAAGCCACTAGGAGACCGGGAATCCTTATTTCTCAAATATAAACTTTAAAATGGCCACTACTGTATTCTATTTTCTATTCTGTATTCTATTTCTGTATTCTATTTTCTATGGCGAGGACATTCAATGATGAGATGTTGTAATGTTTCTTGGTGAATTAGATTCAGGTACGAAGCACAAATTCCATGTCCAGTTCGTAATCGACTTATGGTTTTGTACATTAATCTTTACATGATTGTATTTTCGTGATCGAACCATGGGATTTTTTTATTTTGGGGAATAATGAGCGGTAGCGAGATCCTGCGTGATAAGTTCCATGGAAAAGTTGAAATTTATAGTTCACTGTTTCTTGGCATGATTTATTGAAATCTGTATATTTAATTTGTATATTGCTGATCGTTTGTAGTTGTGTTGCCTCTTTTGCGATTATATCCACTTTTTTCATTTCCTTTGATGCATGCATGTGTCTTAACCCATGTTAAAATGACTCTTTTATCAGATCTTTCCAATTGCTTCAGTTTTTTTAATAATCACGTATATTAGATGGCCAATTTTAGATTTCATGTTGATGCATCGTAATTTTTTATCACACTTACAGCACCCGAAACTATTATGTAAAGGTCGGATGTAGTGGAAAGCGATCATTTATAATTGGGAGCTTCCAGAACGGCACAGTATTCGGCTGTGTAGCATCAGGCATGGTCCGGGAGACGTAATTTTATTGTTATGCTGTTGTTGGGATCATATACTGCCCAAGCTACTTTCCCTTCCCATTTGGAACCGTCCACGTATATTTTATGCGAGTTAGGAGCAAATTTGGACTCATCTCATTGGTTCTATGGTTTTTGAAGGAAAACACTGGAATATTCATGTTAAAATTTCCAAATTCGTCGTCATTTTGATCGGAAAAGTGCTGTTTGGAAATTACGTTCATACCGGGTGGTTTTTCTCCCAATATTCGTAATAATGAAAATCTGAAAGGACTGGTCTATGTTTAACAAAAATCAGTAATACCTACCTTCATGAAAGACGTTGTTGAAACGGTTTGGTTATTGGTTTATTACTCAATAATAAACCATTCTAATCGCTCTTGAAAAAAAATTCTAACCCCCCCTGAAAATTTCATGGTTTACGTTTCGAAGGGTGTAGAATCCAAATCTGCAATAAAAATGTTTCCGTCCGTCCTCCGTACGCACGATTTCTCCCAAACGGCTGGAGCAAAAAATCTGGAATTTTCAGGAAAAATTTATGTTGGTCCGACAACGCCCCAATTCTTTAGCCAGCTCTCTCACTTAATTTAAAGTGCCCTTTAAGGGTTGTCAAAGTTTTGTAAAATCCCTAAAAACCTCAAAAAAAGTCAAGGCGGTCTAAATTTGGACTTTGTTTGAAGAACTTTCCATGAGGAATCGAATGAGCCAATCCCCAGGTCCGTAGCTCAAACCATTCCCGATCTATGGCCCGATTTATGGTGCCAACATTTGCATCCACATTCACTACATCACTAGGTTACTGCGATCAAAACAAAAACAACATGGTTTTTTTGTTTTTGTTTTGATCGCACTAACATTGTGATGTAGTGAATGTAGATACCGGAGTGAACTCCTAAAAGGGTTTATAGCCGATACACGGGTTGAAGCATTCTGATATGGATGCTCCGTCTTACGAAATTTAAAATTTTCAAACAGAATATTTTTCCATTGTAATCGCTCTTGAAAAAAAAAACGCTACAAATTCTTTAACTGGGGTTTATTATTCAATGATTCATGATTTGAATTTCTAATAAGCTTTGGAGTGTGCGTGTTTCACAGGTGATAGAGCGATGATTGAATTTCAGGAGATATGCATAGAGCACTTGAGCTCGTATTGGTTCCTCCAATCCTCATTAATTACAGCCTTTAACGAAGTTGTGAAAACGTGCATCGGATGGAATCTTGGTCATTAAAATGATAGAACTAGACACTGCCACGACAATGTCAACAATTTTTGCCTATCCAAAAGGGAATTCAACGCTCTTTCCAACGGATAATCAAATGTTTGATTACTTGCTTTAGTAAGGGATTATAGCCGTTTTAGTGACGTAAGATCCGAAGAAACTAATGGAGTCTTGAAGTTGAAAGAACTCGGAAACGAGGAGTCTAAAAAAAGCTCTAGGAGACACTTTTTGTTAAGAAGTAGTATTGAAATCTACCCAGGAGGCTAGCAACCAAAAATGTGAACACCCTCTATAGATAACCCCTAAAATTAGTCCCCCAACTGTTTCTTCATTGTTTTTAGTCTCTTATAATTCCGTTCGCCCCCTCTCCCACCTGATCGTGGAGCTATCAGCGGGATCGCGAGCTCCACACGCGCGTCTAGTTATATCCGAGATGTCACACGGGGCTTCCTCCTCCCCCGGCGCGGCTCAGACCGAGTGGCTCCACAACTCACTTCAGTCGTAAAAACAGCTCATTCGACTCTTCAAGTTGGCGTGAAAACGAGACTTACACTGCGTACACTCGAACCACATATTTGTAAGTCGTGTATTAACAATATTGTTGCACGCCTGATGATACTTATAATGATAAGATATACCTGAAAGCTCCATACACGTCATGTATGAGTCAATTCAGTTGGAATCAAACTAGCTCCACATATTTCTTAGCACATCTATCAGGTGAGATTTCAAATTTCTCTATCGTAGGGCAAGTTCCTTAATTACCGAAGCAGGTTCGTTGAGACAGGTTGTATTCTCCTTCATCAGCATCACATTGACAGCTTCGCCCACGTATTTGGCATCATGACAGTATAATGCCAACTTAGATTATGTCATTTAAGTTTTCGAAGTTTCGTTCTTAAAGGGCCATATTCAAAGTAGTATTTGTTCCTTTCAACTTTTTTTTTTTTAATTTACAATAAAGTCCATGCGGTAAATTAGCAAATAAATACTGATGGAAGAAGAAGCCAGCCTATATTTTCCCTTCAAAACCCGGCTTAGAACGGCAAAAAAACGCTGCAAATTCTTTCACTGGGGTTATTATTCAATTGGCTTGCGTTCATGATTTGAATTTCTTAAGCTTTGGAGTGTGCGTGTTTCACAGGTGATAGAATGATTATTGAATTTCAGGAGGCTCACAAATATGATCAACTGAACAATCCAATTTGGTATTTTGGTTGAGAACAGATTTGTGTATCTCCTGAAATTCAATAATCGCTCTATCACCTGTGAAACACGCACACTCCAAAGCTTAGTAGAAATTCAAATCATGAACGCAAGCCAATTGAATAATAAACCCTAGTGAAAGAATTTGCAGCGTTCCATGCATATCAGAATGCTTCAACCCGTGTATCGGCTACAAACCCTTTTAGGAATTCACTCCAGTATCCACATTACTACATCACTACGTCACTAGGTTACTGATATCAAAACAAAAACAATAATAAACCAAAATAACGCGAATGTTGGCACCATAAATCGGGCCATAGATCGGGAATGGTTTGACCTACGGATCTGGGGAGGGGCTCATTCGATTCGTCATGGAGTGTTCTTCAAAAAGAGTACTAATTTGGGCCGCTTCGACTTTTTTCGAGGTTTTTATGGATTTTACGAAACTTCGACAACCCTTAAAGGGCATTTTAAATTAAGTGAGAGAGCTGGCTCAAGAATTGGTGCGTTGATGGACCAACATGGATTTTTCCTGAAAATTTCAGATCTTTAGCTCCAGCCGTTTGGGGGAAATCTTGCGAACGGCGTACGACGTACGACGGACGGACGGAAAAATTGTTATTGCAGATTCGGATTCTACACCCTTCGAAACGTAAACCATGAAATTTTCAGGGGGGGTTAGAATTTTTTGTCAAGAGCGATTACGATGGTTTATTATTGGATAATAAACCAAAACGGAATGAAATGTCGGTTAAATGAAAACTGCGTGCTAAAAGCTAAACAGTTCTCCAAACCTAATTCTAATGTCAATTTTTCGCAAAAGCAGAATCTGGAACTATAATGGATTGAAAAGAGTGGTAGGTACTTGCTTTCTATGAGAGAAGGTATCAGCTGTGGCAGATTTCCTTCCTCATCAATCTATCTTGTTGAAATATAAATGGGCTCTTTATGGAACCTAGAATTCAATTACAAGACACGGAGGGACGAGGCGCAGATTTTGGATGATGTACCATACGGATACTGGGTCTTATATGCATATATCAGTGATTTGGTGTGGTATGAACTGGTATGATCATTCTAATACGAAAACATTACACCTTTGTGATGTAATTTTCTGCGTTTATACACTGGAGACCAAAAAAATCGGCGCACTTCAAGATTTGTGTTGTTCTGTCTGGTAGAGAAATAAAGTTGGAAGAAATTTGAACATTAACATAAGATTTATATTCCGTGAAAAGATAACAATCACGGCACCTCTGAACCGCCCGTCGAACCGTTGTTTCAAGCAGCCCAAGGGCCTACTGTAATGTCCTCTTGAATTCACGATAGAAGCCTAGAGGACGAAAGATGGCTTTTCAACAGTCTGCCTTCAGTGAGGTCAACAGAAGCTGTTTTTGTCATTGGGCCTTTTTAAAACATTTTTCTCGATCTTTTTACTGTTGAATTAAGTTTTTTTAAATTTTACCTGCCGTTTACATGGTTTTAGACCCGTGTGTGGTCGCAAGACTTGTTGCATTGATAGAGGTCGGCCGAAGCCAACATATGAATTTGCGCCCTAAACATGAAAATAAGAGGTACCGTGATTGTTATCTTTTCACAGAATATAAATGTTTCTTCCAAATTTATTTCTCTACCAGACAGAACAACACAAATCTTGAAGTGCGCCGGTTTTTTTGGTCTCCAGTGTAGTTTTTATTATGTCTCATAAGGGTACAACCTTGTGTAAATATATGTATTATATGATCACATATTTGTGAATTTGGATACAGTGCTAATAGTCACTGTTTTGTCAACAATCATTGAAATAGATCTATAGAACTTTTTCCAGTAATGGGAAGAATCTTCGTATTCAACTGAATAAGCTAAAAAGTCAGTCTTTTCTTTCCTCTTCAACCAATGACATATTATCAAATATTAAAGAAGTACACACAAGTGCAACGCAGAGTAGGTTAGGCATGGTTCCCTTCGCATATTCGAAGAACGACGGAGCCGATTAGAATTTGTTTAATTATAGTCCTCCCGAAAAACGCGAGCAAATGGGAACCCTTAACTCGTGCGGCGGATTGGGATAAACGGTGAGAAGGATATAATGAAAGTGGTGGAGGGGTAGAGAGGGACTGAGTTTATTTGGGTACCCAAACTCAGACACGTCTGTTCCCTCCCGCAGGTCATCCGGACTGTTTATTTATACTGGATCAACCTTAGTTTCGGCCTTTTCTTCGTTTCCGCCGAAAATCCACTAGTTCGTTACATAACGAATGACAATCATAAAATCCTACCGTTCAATAAAGTATTTTTCAGCAACTTTAGGCGTTGCTTTTGAGGACCAGAAGCACACACACATTGTTTGCACTATCGGCAGACGTCAAATTTGCTTTCCCAATATCATAATTTATTTGTACAGTTGTCCTATTGAATCTGTCGAGATATTTGTTTCTTTTATAATCTGTATTTAAATTGGGCGGGCCTTGTTAAATAAATAAATAAATAATTTCCACTAACGTTTTACGTTTTGGAAGATTCTAAACTATTGTTCCGTGTTTGTCCGTATGTGATTGTGTTTCTGTCTGCTTCAAATCCATGTAACTCCTAACCTCCCAGTGACTCGTAAGGTACTGGTGTTCATGTAGTGAAATCTCCACGTAGACAATTAAAGTGAAAAAAAGCTGCAAATTCTTCAACCAAAATACCTATTTAGATTGATCAGTTGATCATGTTTGTGTGCCTCCTGAAATTCAATAATCGCTCAACCCTGTGAAACACGCACACTCCAAAGCTTAGTAGAAATTCAAAATCATGAACGCAAGCTAATTGAATAATAAACCCCAGTGATAGAATTTGCAGCGTTTTTTTATTGAACCTCAATACCCTCCCCCCCCCCCCCTCCACACAATAAAAACATCTGTAATTTATCAAGTCCTTTAGCACTCGTATTGCGTTAAAACTTCCCCAAATCCAAATTTAAACGATGTAGCCAAAGGTAGACTGATGTAGAGGAGGCACACAAAATTTGATATTTAATATCATCAACTGATCAATCCAAATAGGTGTTTTGGTTGAGAACCGATTCACGTGGTCTATGCATATCTCCCGAAATTCAATAATCGCTCTCTCACCTATAAAACACGCACACTACAAAGCTTAGTAGAAATTCAAATCATGAATGCAACTCAAATGTATAAAATTGAATAATAAACCCCACTGAAACAATTTGCAGTGTGCGTGTTTCACAGGTGATAGAGCGATTATTGAATTTCAGGAGGCACACAAATATGATCAACTGATCAATCCAAATAGGTATTTTGGTTGAGAACAGATTTACGTGCTCTATGCATATCTCCTGAAATTCAATAATCGCTCTATCACCTGTGAAACACGCACACTCCGAAGCTTAGTACAGATTCAAATCATGAACGCAAGCCAATTGAATAATAAACCCAGAGAAAGAATACTTATTTACCCCACTAATAATATTGTACAATATTTACCCATTTATCATCAGCGTTTCATGCATATCAGAATGCTTCAACCCGTGTATCGGCTATAAACTACAAGTATCAACATCGGCTATCACTCCAGTATCCACATTCACTACAACTCGATGCTATCGGCATCACTAAATCGGTTACATCGGGAATGGTTTGACAAACTTCAAATAGGAAAATATTTAGGCCGATTCGACTAGTTTTGAGGTTTTCAGGGATTTTACAAAACTTTTACAGCAAACAATAAATTGAGTGAAACCAAAAAACGTCGTTGGACCAAGATGGATTTTTCCATAAATTTCAGATCTTTTGCTCCATACATCGGAGAAATGGTTTGACCTACGGACGGAAAATTGTTTTTTTTTTTTTGCAGATTCGGATTCTACATTCGAAATGTAAACCATGAAATTCTCATGTTTTTTTCTTCAATGGTTTATTATTGAATAATAAACCAATTTAGTAATGACAGAGTTTTTCTCGTGTTCCTTGCTTGATAGATACAGGAGACTTTTTGACAAATACTTTATGACAAATAGCCAACGTAAAAGGCGAAAAACGTGACGATTTTATGAAACTTAACAAGATTGACCGAACCTCAGCGCAAAAAGACGATATGGAGAGAAGTTGGACGAAATCCCGCTCGAAACCGCCATCGCCCTCTCCCCAGGGGAGTCTACTGAAGGCTATGATGGTTTCAAGCGCATTCTAGCGGCGGTTTGTATAACCACGTCGCGAAGTTGCGTTGGCGGACGGACGGAAAATGCAACCCGCTTCGCCCTTTTCCAGATTCGGATTCTACACCATTTGAAATGTAAACCATGGAATTCTCAGGGGGGTTAGAATTTTTTTCCAGAACGATTACAATGGTTTATTATTGAATAATAAACCAATATTCTGTAATGACAGAGTTTTTCTCGTGTTCCTTGCTTGATAGATACAGGAGACTTTTTGAGACCCAATACTGAGAAATTATGACACGAAATAGCCAACGTAAAAGAAAAAACTAAAAACGTGACGATTTTATGATAACTTAACAAGATTGACCGAACTCAGCGCAAAAAGACGATTTGAGAGAAGTTGGACGAAATCCCGCTCGAATGCGCTTGCAACCGCCATCGCCCTCTTCCCAGGGGAGTCTACTGAAGGCTATTAAGGTTTCAAGCGCATTCTAGCGGCGGTTTGTATAACCACGTCGGAAGTTGGTTGCACTGAGCCCCGGTAGAATGCGCTTGCTACCCGCTATCGCCCTCTTCCCAGGGGAGTCTACTGAAGGCTATTAAGGTTTCAAGCGCATTCTAGCGGCGTCCTGTCTAACCAAGTCGGAAGTTGGTTGCAGTGAGCCCCGGTAGAATGCGCTTGCAACCCGCTATCGCCCTCTTCCCAGGGGAGTCTACTGAAGGCTATTAAGGTTTCAAGCGCATTCTAGCGGCGTTTGGTCTAACCAAGTCGGAAGTTGGTTGCACTGAGCCCCGATAGAATGCGCTTGCAACCCGCTATCGCCCTCTTCCCAGGGGAGTCTACTGAAGGCTATTAAGGTTTCAAGCGCATTCTAGCGGCGTTTGGTCTAACCAAGTCGGAAGTTGGTTGCAGTGAGCCCCGGTAGAATGCGCTTGCTACCCGCTATCGCCCTCTTCCCAGGGGAGTCTACTGAAGGCTATTAAGGTTTCAAGCGCATTCTAGCGGCGTTTGGTCTAACCAAGTCGGAAGTTGGTTGCAGTGAGCCCCGGTAGAATGCGCTTGCTACCCGCTATCGCCCTCTTCCCAGGGGAGTCTACTGAAGGCTATTAAGGTTTCAAGCGCATTCTAGCGGCGTTTGGTCTAACCACGTCGGAAGTTGGTTGCACTGAGCCCCGGTAGAATGCGCTTGCTACCCGCTATCGCCCTCTTCCCAGGGGAGTCTACTGAAGGCTATTAAGGTTTCAAGCGCATTCTAGCGGCGTGTGGTCTAACCAAGTCGGAAGTTGGTTGCAGTGAGCCCCGGTAGAATGCGCTTGCAACCCGCTATCGCCCTCTTCCCAGGGGAGTCTACTGAAGGCTATTAAGGTTTCAAGCGCATTCTAGCGGCGTTTTGTCTAACCAAGTCGGAAGTTGGTTGCAGTGAGCCCCGGTAGAATGCGCTTGCAACCCGCTATCGCCCTCTTCCCAGGGGAGTCTACTGAAGGCTATTAAGGTTTCAAGCGCATTCTAGCGGCGTTTGGTCTAACCAAGTCGGAAGTTGGTTGCACTGAGCCCCGGTAGAATGCGCTTGCTACCCGCTATCGCCCTCTTCCCAGGGGAGTCTACTGAAGGCTATTAAGGTTTCAAGCGCATTCTAGCGGCGTTTGGTCTAACCAAGTCGGAAGTTGGTTGCAGTGAGCCCCGGTAGAATGCGCTTGCAACCCGATATTGCCCTCTTCCCAGGGGAGTCTACTGAAGGCTATTAAGGTTTCAAGCGCATTCTAGCGGCGTTCTGTCTAACCAAGTCGGAAGTTGGTTGCAGTGAGCCCCGGTAGAATGCGCTTGCAACCCGCTATCGCCCTCTTCCCAGTGGAGTCTACTGAAGGCTACGATCGTTTCAAGCGCATTCTAGTGGCATTCAGTTCATCCAACGTTACTAAGTACTGACTCCCGCACTCGCTAAAGTGAAGTGAGGGCAGAACATTCTGACTCCCAGCGAGACTCAAGCAGGGTTCAGATCCATCCGGATCATTCGGAAATACGGATAGGGGAAGCTAGTAAAAAGCAGTGGAAGGGATGGAGGGGAATCAGCCTCTCCCCAGCTAGTGTCCAACTAATCAGCTGCTCGTATTCACGTTCCAGATAGCTTGCTGGATGGATGTGAATCCAGCTTCAGGCTCTTCAAAAACTGAAAAGGGGGCGTTATCCACCAAAAGTGGTGAACAATTTTTGTGCGATGAAAAATGACCAAAATAAATTTCTTTAGCAACGATCTGTTGTAAGTGAAAATCATAATAAAAATCACTGGGGTTTATTATTCAATTGGGTTTTCATGACGAAACTAGGCTTTGATGTTCAGGTTGTTTCAAGGATATCGATTCATTGAATTTCAGGAGATATGCGGAGCACGTAAATCTGTTCTCGACCAATAATCATTTTTATTGGTTTGACCGTTGATCTATTTGTATGCACTGAATAACTGTCTAGAGGCTGTACATGTGTCCAATCCTGGAGAAGAGCTTCAACTAGTATAATGATATTTACATCAACCTTTATAGCTGCAAGAAAGCAAAGGAATTGCTCAAAATTTTTTTTTTTTTTTTTTTTTTTTTTTGTAGCTACGTATATTAAAACAGAGAATCCGAAGATGATGGGGGTCTGACATGTTGTTCATGTTTATCGGGTTTTCAATGAATACGGCTTCTGAATGCAAATATGAAGGAATTATGTCAGGGGAATCCGTTAGAGTAGCATTTGTTGTTCCGCCATAGATTGGGCCTTGAGTATCTAATACAGAGTTGTTTGTTGAAGTACTCATATTTCGTTAATATTAATTTGTTTGGCAAACCTTTTTAATGCCCACTCATATGCTGGACATTCCCTGTCTGTTGCCTTGTGGTTTGGGTCTAACCCGGCTCGCTTGCAGTTCACACAATTCTCTACCTCACTGGTACATAAGCTGGTTCGATGAGAGCCAGTGCACCTAGCACAAATCTCCTCTTCGTCTCTACATCTGCTTGCTGAGTGACCATAGGCTTGGCACTTGTAACATCGGTTGACGTCAATGTAATCTCTTACTTCGCATCTTGAGAATCCGATATTCAGGTTTCGTGCCCCTAATAACAGATCTCGGACTTTTCTGGACACCTTCACCACCCATGTTACCTCTTCTGTATCCCTTCTCCCTTTCATGAATGAAGGGGTAAACCCATGGTTCATTTCTTCAAAGGTTAATAAATCTTTGAGGAACGAGTTTTGCCTTCAGACTGCCATTACTAATTGCCCACTTTCGATTGAACGGTCTACCCGATTTATTCTAAGGAGTATTGGTCTCCAAGGTTTTACTGGATTTGTTACCTTGAAGCCCTTAGCCTCCAGCGCTCTTGATAGCACCACTTTGTCCTCGTGGTTCCTTGGCTCTATAACTATTTTGTCCCTGCCTTTTCTGCAGGCATTCACTCCAACACCTAAAGAGATCACATCAATTTCACTATTCATAGCTCTTTTGAGTGATCCTGGTGAGAGTGGAGTTCCCTTTTCATGAACTTTGGATATGACTAAAGGATCAGGTTTGCTACTAGGTGTCCTCTTGGCTGTGTTTGATAAGGCCTCAGCATAGAGTTTCCGAGGCTGGATCATTTGGTGTTCGGTTTTTTTGTGATAGTTTCCCGAATTACTCTTCGGCATAGGTATTGTATCTCTTTGACGGTGATGGTGCTGGTCAACCTTTGCTTCCTGTGTGCGATTTTCGTTCGATGTCTTCTTGCTTCTTTTCCTTTTTCTCAATACTATAGTGAATGATCCCTCGTCAGTGTCCGCGCCTTCCGTTGTTTCAGTGTGTCCGATGGGTGCAAATGAACGACAAGCCGCTGTTTCCATTCTGCTTCAGCCTCATTTTTTGGTGTCGTAATCTGTTTTACTTTACTGTTTGTGAAACCCGCCTTACGTCCCGCAACTATTCGGTCTTCCCTTCTTAACCGCTCGAGTTCGCCAGATATGGTTGACACTTCCCCTCCTAGTTGTGCTATTCTTTCATTCAGTTCACTTTTCAAGCTTGTTATCTCATTTTTGAGGATTACCTCCAACATTGATAAGCCTTCGGGTAATCCTTGAAGAATTGCGTCCTCTTCAACTCCTCTAAATGATATATCTCGGGAGTTCCCTATCTTCTCTTCCAGTGAAACTACAGCTTGATGTTGCATGTCTAGTTTGTTAGCTACGACTTCTCTTAAGTACACCATCTCTTGTTTCTGGTCCTTTATTGACATGTACAGTTCACCTGCTGCTTGGAATATACGTTCCATGAACTTACTGATAGGCTGTACTCTAGACTTTGCTACGTTATTAGTGTCCTGGCTATATGTACTCCATTCTGATAAGATTTCATTTGCATCATTCCAAGCTCTTTTGGCCCGATCTGGTACCTCCATTGTGTTTACACTTTGGCTACCTTGATTGAGCTCAACGGGAAAAACCCTATGAGCTGTGAAAGGTGGCACGAACCTCTCAACGGATGTTAGTTCGTTTGCCAACCTCTTCAGGGTTGGTGTACTTGCCCTAGAGTCCGGTGGGGTAACCAATGCCTTCTCACATTCCTTAATGACCCGCTCAGTTTCCTCCTGTGATATCGGTAAACTCCAGTCCTCGTCTTGGGTGGATGTCGAGGTTTCCGATTCACTGGCAGTTATACACCCTGGTTTGCCACAAGAGGTAGCCACTATCTTTTTTTTAACCTGCAGTGTTCCAATACTGGGCACATTCACTAGTTTGCTTTTGTTTTTCTTGTTGTTTGGGGTTGATATATCTTCCCCAGAGTTTGCGTGGCCCTTTTCGGGCTTATGGAACCAACTCCAACCCTCTGGGATATTTGGCCCTTCTGGCCAGGTATTTTTTTCTTTATATCCTGCTGGCTTCCGGTATGGACTATATACCAGCCCTTTTTGTCTAGGTTGTACAAAATTAGGTTCCTTTGTTTGGCACTGAATGGGGGATTTCGGTCTTTTAGCTATTGAACTAGCAATGTAGGTACTCTTGCTTGAGCTACTTGCCTTTTGGGTTAAAATTCTATTTTCTGCCGAAAAAACTACGTTTTTAGACCTGTTTAATTGGTTTTCTTCCTCGCGGTTGAGGTTTTTAGGGATTTTACAAAACTTTGACAACCCTTAAAGGGCACTTTAAATTAAGTGAGAGAGCTGGCTCAAGAATTGGGGCGTCGTCGGACCAACATGGATTTTTCCTGAAATTTTGCTTAAGCAATTTTGGGAGAAATCGTGCTTACGGCGTACGGCTGACGGACGGAAAATTTTTTTATTGCAGAATCGGATTCTACACCCTTTGAAACGTAAACCATGAAATTTTCAGGGGCGGTAGAATTTTTTTTTTTTTTTTCAAGAGCGATTACAATGGTTTATTATTGGATAATAAACCAAAACGGAATGAATTGTCGGTCAAATGAAAATTGAGTGCTAAAAGCTTAACAGTTCTCCAGACCTAATTCTAATGTCAATTTTTCGCAAAAGCAGAATCTTGAAGTAGAAAGGATTCAAGAGAGTGGTAGGTACTTGCTTTCTATGAGAGGTCTTGGTTTCGTCCGAACTGGACGGCTACTCCCTCCCTTTCCCCTTCTTTTCGTCCTCCTAAACATTTACTTGGAGATTCGGTTAAGAAAAACGAAGTTTTGCACGATTTGTGAAGGGCCACGGCCCGCCCATCTCTGTAAAGAAAAACTTGGAAGCATTGACGAAATGAACGTATTGTATACCTTTATGTATTATACTGAGTACAACGCGAGTCTTCCACCGCTCTCTGAGATGTTCTGCTACTCATTCCCAACCAAAAGTGCCTCAACACTTTTTTCACTCCGCTAAAAGTGACAAATTTTTCATATTCAACTATGTTTTTCCTTATTACACTAAAATTGCCACAATATCACTCCTAATGCCACTAACAACTTAAATTTGAGAAGACCGTTGAAAAGAGCTTTAAATGATTCTGTCTTTTTCGACTTAGCAAAATATTTTCAGGCAGAATTGAAGCTTATAAATGAAGAGCAAAAAGTAAATTTTGTCAAATTTTGAAAATCACCTGTTTTTCAAACGATTTGTGATTCTGCCAGTCCTTTTAAAAAGTGCGCCGAAAGGACAGGTTTTTAACGGACCAATTACTTTTATTTTTGTTGTCATTGAATTTCATGAAGAAAAATTATGTTTGAGTGCGGAAAAACATGGGTTTTTGATGTGACATTGACGTTTTTCACCCTGAATGGACTTTCTTCAAAAGTTTAACTGAACTCTTAAACGTTTTAACTTTAATTTATGGATAAAATCCATTTCGAATCGAAAGGTGTGATCGTGGTCACTCAACACCTACGAGTAATAAGAACGAGTAGGTACAAGGGAAGGGAATCCGACGAGGCAGAACGTATCCTTCTCATTCCGGATCCATATCCAAACGGTGAGTCTTTTCTCTGCTTATTATTGGCTAATAGGCATCGCTCTAGCTCGTTACCGCATCGTCATTCAACACTTTCCTCTTTTTGATTCAATCTCCTTTTGAATTAAATATTTTATTGCCATTAAGTTGTACATACCTCGAAGATGAGTGTATCTCCGACCATTGTTCCAACCTATAAAATGTTATACGGATCACGTGTGGGTTCATTTCAAGTTAATACCCAGGGGAGACAATTAATCATCAATTAATCCTCGCGTTACAAAGGTTATCATCCCTTGGGCCTCCTCGCTAAACACATGATGGACTTTTAGCCCTGACCAGAATGGCTGAACAATGCCTGCTCAATGTTCTCACTGCCACTAGCAACATGGAAATCATGAGTCCGTGATAATGACAAGATGCACGTTCTCATTTTTACGCCGACAGGCACAGCAAAGGGTATCTACTATCCTACGACCAGCTCGATAACAACCCGCTGCGATAGCTCGTATAGCCGCACGGACGGCCAGAAAATGTCAGTATTCGCGGCCCCAATGTCCTGTTAAGCCCATTCCACAAATTCGGAGGAAATGGGGGAATACACTCACAAATCAACACACCTATCAATTCTCATCCTTGAATCTCTATAATCTCATTGTTGAAATCATGAAGTTTTGAGCATCTCAGCTATTTACTTATTTTATTTGGCTAATTTGAGAGACAGTACAGCTGTCGTCATCAAGATAGAGAACAGCTTCGCTTAAAGATTTTCGGTCTTGTCGTAACACCTTCAAGACATTTTCACGTCTATTAGATAAGAAGTGTGTTATACTGTGTGCCCGAGGGGTTTCCATTTGTAAGACTTCTTCCTTGAAACGTGAGAATAGACCGTCTGAGCTCTACAGTCTGAGATCACTCGTTATTTGGACGAAATCATTCTTTCCCAACCCCACTCAAAATCAAAACTATTTATCAAAAAATTGCAATCAAATGATTATAAGCTCTATCTGATTGATTGCGTACAACCGATCGTTTCTAATGGAAATCCAACATTAAGTTTTCGCCTACATTTACAAGCTCCCGATTCATCTTATAACCTCCCTCAGACTGAATTTCCTCCATCCTAACAGAGCAAATCGTAAAAATACATTTTTGCAAATAAATCACTTATTTATTCTGTGGAAAGCGTTTAGATTTCAGTGAAATTGTGGATTCCCTCTCCAGTAAGCTATT
Source organism: Creontiades dilutus (assembly GCA_031894815.1). Lineage (NCBI taxonomy): Eukaryota > Metazoa > Arthropoda > Insecta > Hemiptera > Miridae > Creontiades > Creontiades dilutus. Next base: position 394,939 of record JAVIWC010005520.1, on the reverse strand, counting down.
CTTGCCACAGATTTGACATGAACTTCCTTTTACGGTCGAAGATTGAAAGATTGTTTTTCCATTTCATTACAGCACTGATTCAAACCCTATTGACGTTTTTAGAAGAAATGTTTCTCGAAGAGGAAGTACGCTCAGAATAATTTTCATCCTTCTCGTTTCAACAGAATTACTGAATAAATGTTTAAGAAATATGTGCTGATCCGTTTTGCTATTAGGTATCCCTAACGGGCAGTCTTACAAATTTAATGAATATTTTGGAATTGTAAAAATAATGTTTGTATTACAGTATGCGTCGTTGAATTGGCTAAGTTGTTAAGTGCGGATTATTGCTTTTATCTTACGATGTTTATCTTTAAGGTAACTTAGCAGCCAGCAAGATAATACTCAACCATTCAGTCTCTCGTTTATGCATTTTTCGGATAAACCCGTTTGTTGACCAACTCCAAGTCCGGCAGCTGGAATGTCTCCAATGCTATTTCCCCATTATCTGTCCCACCCTCCGGAATTTTCATTTGGTATGAAGAGGCCAAGAAGTTATTAGGTATATTACTCAAAGGCCTTGAGAAAATCAACGAGTCGTTTTTGTGGGTCAACCACGTGGAAGCAGACTGAGCAAGAGCTTTATGTCCTCTAGTACAACTCTCGTCAATTTTCCAACAGCTGAGCTGCTTTTGTCTCCTCAAATTTTAGTATGAAAGGGTCTGATCTTGTCCAAAATTGTCCGGATATGTCCAGAATTGTCCATTAGTGTTTTTCAATAGTAAACAATTGCCTAAATTTTACTCACAAATGCACTGGTAGGGAGAAAACCCACTTCTTCAGCTGTTCATGGAGATGATGATTTCAAAGCTATATATTTTTCATGCACTAACGCATTTATATCCTCTTATATGAAAGAGCGAGGTACGTATGTGTAACAACGGCTTAATCGATTTTGATGGGGTGGTTTTGCAAAATCACAAAATTTTGGATCAAAATTTAAGCTATAGTAAACTCCTCCGAACTCTCGGTGATATTCAACTGAATTCACATTACCAATTTACTGTCAGTGAACGAAGAGTGCAAAATGCAATAGCGAGGAAAATCAAGTCCAGTTTATAGCAAGATTCGCGAAAAGGAAAGCTAGCCGACGTAGTCCCCTGCTCGAAAATCCCTCTTAATTTCAAATTTACCTTATAGGTTTATTTTCATGAAAATCGCATTTTTATATACAAGAAATGGTTGAATTTTTACACAGCCACCATGAACAGCTGATTTGGCACATTTTCTTCCTTCTTCCTGCAATAACGAAAATCTAATGGCATTTTCTAATGGGATGCCGTCATTGAAGCTCCTGTTTTAATTCAAACAAAATTCTTTCCTGCTAGTTAGTAGAACAAATACATCAATCCTTGCAGAAGGCTTTCCATTGAAAAACTATCGAAATCAACACTTTACTTCGAGATTAAAATTCATGATTATCGTTTCCAACGTGGAATTATAACTGTGTGAGCGCTGGTTCTTCTTCTGGTTATACATAACCAGACGAAAACTATAGCAGCGTTCGCATTTTGACGACCGGAAGAGTCAATAATAACTTCCTGTGCTTTTTGTCGGTAAAATATGACGGGACGCGGGCCTCATATCAGCGTGAATGCTCTACATTCAAGGTAGGACAACATCCGCATTTCCTTTTCAGCTCCTCTCACGGAAATTGGTGTTGGACGAAGCCTGTTCATTTTTCGACAATATTTTAGAGTGGTTGACCCACAGAGCGAAACTGAACTTCCATTTCTCTCGGTGAAACGTATAATGTTTTGTAGACTCTTCGTCCTTATAAGTCAAAGAAAAGCGCCTTATTTTTAACCATTGAATGTGAATGCCAATTTGTTAATTGAAGTACAATTGCCACCAACCAGAAACACGATGCGAATTATCACACAAAGATTTATACTTTCTAGATGGATTAGTGGCTTATGCTTATTGGAAGTAGTCTACGGCACATCATCTAAAAATTTGTACGCTACGCCATAAAAATAGCTGTACTACAAATTTCAACTACGTAGATGGGTAAAGAATAAAATCAGTTGCAAGGGTCCTTCTGCTAATTAGTAAAACTCGCCTTCGCACTTCAGCTGATATAATTGCAGTGGGATTTTGTTTCAAGAGTTCCTTTTGAAATCAAGTTTTTCAAGTCTTTCGCTATACAGGGTGTCCCAGTAACTACGCTCCCCCCCCTTATTTTCTCTAATTGTGGACGAAAAAAATCGGACCAACGCTATTCTTCATAATTTTTTGCGTAGAGTTCAAAAATGACAAAATTGCGCAGCACGCAACCGCGCAACCATGCGCAACCAAGATCAACTTTGTATTTTCCCCATTTTGTATTGCAGACTTGAACTTTACGGAAAATTTCATGAACATCTGGATCCTCAATCGATTTTTTTGACTGCGCGTAACCCGCTCAGGGAGCGCTCAAAGATGCGATGCGCCAAAATTGAGACGATGGTAGTCCTCAAGTGTGGCACACGAATTTTAATTGTTTTTCAACGCTGATTCACGATTTGCTATCCATTTTGTGTTATCCATTCTTTTCGAATAGGAAATCATCGATTTCCTTATGAAGGATAATGAATCAATCCCGATAAAGCGTTAAAAAAATAGTAAAGTAACAGGTAACTTTTACACATCACAAAATTTCGAAAAGAATTTTCAGTCTTCCAAAAACATCTTTAAAATAATTAATAATAAATTGATAAGTTGTTCCGAACATTGATGGTAACTCACAAAATATCAGCTAAAGGAAGCAATGTTACCTATGCTTCATCGGTTGTACATCGCAAGGTGAAAAAATTATTGAAACGATCAACCGATAAATTGTTCGAATTGAGCTCCTCCTGCAGTAACGCTCCCTGCTCTGAGTGGAAATTTTGTCATTTTCGTCGTTCTCATCGCAAATTATCAACACATTGATTAAGCACCGTGAACGAGATCACGCTCCAAATGGATACGGTAGTTTCGCACTATGTAAACAGCAATGTCTAGCTGCACAAAGGAGAAATAATTCGTAGAGGGAACAATACACGGAAAATATTCCACGGAAAATCAATGATTTCCTCTTAATAAAGTGACTTTTTTGGCTGTAAATGCAGTAAAATGAAATCAAATCAAGAAAAGGATATCAACACGCGATTCAGCGTTGAAGAACAGTGTTTAGTCATGTGCCGCACTTGACTCATTTTGGGAAACTATATTTCTAATTTCTTGTATTCCATATTCATGTTACTTATCAGAAATAAACTATAATTTCATTTCATTTAATAGAAATAAATTAATTCAATAAATGAATTCTTATTAGTTTGTTTGTTTACATCAACAATTACATAGCTATTTTGATTATTTCGGTGAAAAACTTTATTAAGTAAAAATTTTGAAATATAAGTGGTATCTATAGCATTAAAAAACCATAGCTTCTGATGAAGAAATTTGAAAAGGTAGTTGAACGGTGCTACGAATAGCTGAAATTTTAATCCCCTTTTTTTTGGAGTGTTAATTTTTGAGTTATCCAATGTTCCATCAAAAATGCTGTTAGCGCACCTCAGATTTGAATTCATTATAAAGAGCAAAAGAACCCAAAACACTCCTAGGAATAATACTATTAAACGAAAATACGACTGTTTACTGGAGGTACAAATTCCATAGTTTCTTACATATTGATAAATATAAATATACATGCAATGTCATCCGCGAAATGTGTGATTTCGATCTTGCCTTGGTTTGGTTTTCTTTTTGGATACATAATCTTAACCTAGACCTTAATGTCACGTAACTTACGAATTACTGAGTGTCATGACGATGATGCAACAAAAAATACTTTTTTGGATGATAAATAATAAGTGTACCACCACTCCAGGTTTTAAATCAGTAAGGGAATGTTTTACAAGAGAGAGAAAGAGGGGTTAATTTTAGGTCCGACAAAAACAGCACGGAGATTACAAGGTTAATTCGGGATTAAATTCAAAACTCTGGATTAGATCCACCTTTGTGAAACGGGCCGTGCATGACGTTACTGTTCCTTAGTTTGACTATTTACTTCCCTCGCTCAGCAGTATAAAATAGGTGGATAAAAGAGATATATTTATGCGGCTGACGTCAACAAGAGGTATCTTTGCCAAATCTCTGCAATCAAATATAAACTGTTTTGGGGGCTATTACATCTAACTAGTTTCAACCGAGTGACTCTGTTAATCTTCATTCCATTGAAGACAACGCTCCGGAAAATGCACTGCATTTATTTAACAGTTATTTCAAGATTCGAAATTCAAAACTGCCAATCCAAACACACATTTTGAATAATGCTTAATTGCTCGTGTGTATTATGATGTTTGGGAGGTAACTTTTTGGTTTGGAAATTGCGATTATTTGCTTTGCACGAATTCAACGGATTTAAATCATATCAGAGTTACTAGGAAACATCTCCCGCTTGCCTACGTCAGTAAAAACCTCGAAAACCACTCATTTGACAATTTTTCGGTCTATAGCGTTATGCATGAGAGGCAGAAGTTACGCGACTGGCTAGAAGTTAGAACCGACTAAACCCCAAGTGGAATCCGTGTGCGGAATTCCGATTTTTATCTTCAATTTTTAAAGCCTTTAATGGTTCGTACGGTGGATAGATTTTGCAGATATGCATTCCACGATCCTTGAAAGCTACAAATTGACGATTCTTAATTATTAGTGTCCCAGTAGTTTTCGATTACATTACTTTAAACAATTCGAGAAAATTTACAAATAAGTGGGAATCTTGTCACAGACTAAAAAAATATAATAATAAGTCTGCCAAAATGGATGTGGCACAAGCCCATATCTTCCCAGTATAAGTAACATGAAAGTTGGGCAAGTAAACATTGAGGTTACTTGCTACTAAAATGTGCACTACTGAGAAAGTAAAAGGGTACATTACTTTCCGCTCTGTTAAGTGAAACTGAGCAGGAAAAGTAGAACTGAACAGTACTATTCATTTTGGTTTATTATTCAATAATAAACCATTGTAATCGCTCTTCAAAAAAACAATTCGAACCCTCCTAGAAAATTTCATGGTTTACGTTTCAAAGGATGTAGAATCCGAGTTTGCAATAGGTATTTTTCCGTCCCCCAAACGGCTGAAGCAAAAAAGCTAAAATTTTCAGGAAAAACCCATGTTGGTCCGACGACGCCCCAATTCTTGACGACGCACCATTCCCGATGTATGGCCTGATTTATGGTGCCAACATTTGCGTTATTTTGGTTAATTATTGTTTTTGTTTTGATTACAGTAACCTAGTGATGTAGTGAACGTGGATACTGGAGTGGACTCGTAAAAAGGTTTATAGCCGATACACGGGTTGAAGTATTCTGATAACCATAAAAAACGCTGCAAATTCTTTCACTGGGGTTTATTATTCAATTGGCTTGCGTTCATGATTTGAATTTATACTAGGCTTTGGAGTGTGCGTGTTTCACAGATGATAGAGCGATTATTGAATTTCAGGAGGCACAAAAATATGATCAACTGATCAATCCAAATAGGTATTTTGGTTGAGAACAGATTTACGTGCTGTATGCATATCTCCTGAAATTCAATAATCGCTCTATCACCTGCGAAACACGCACACTCCAAAGCTTAGTAGAAATTCAAATCATGAACGCAAGCCGATTGAATAATAAACCCCAGTGAAGAATTTGCAGCGTTTTAAGTAAAACCGGACTGGGTATGTAAAAGTGGACATCACTTTTAACTAAAATCATCAGATTTGTCCCCCAAACGTGAGAAATTCCTGTTGGAGATACATCTCTTCCTGAAACCTATATCCTTACTTGAAAATATAAAATTAACTCGTGAATCGCATGAACACATGTTAACTAATTATTAGTTTGATTGACTTGATGGAACCTGACACAATGAATTGATCGAGGAAATTGTCCAACTCGCCGTCCGATATATTTACTTATTCGATTGCTTTGTTGTTTACAGGTGACGTTTAACTCGGGGTTGAATGCCTCAAACCATTAACTTCACCACCCTTTCTAAAGAGAAGGGATGAGGTTCCTAAAGCGGCATTTATGGGTGATCATTGTCTCCGCAACAGTCATCGCTGGTGTTTGGGAAATTCGGACTATGATGAAAAGGGAGAAGAGATCGCTTCAACCGGAAAAATCGGCGGAATTAGGTAAAACTAAAACGTTTTTCTTCTACCCTGTGAAGATATTAGGAAGGTACCAACCGTAACGGGAACATTAAATTGCTTAACCGAATTCCATCTTCAAATTCAAAACTCAAGTCAAAATTCCTAATGGATAAAAATGTTTGTAAATTAGCTGCATTCCAAATCTACAAAGTGAAGATCTCTTATCGAAACCCAAGTTTATTTACATTAGTTATGTAGGTTTGAGCTCAGTATCATCAAACTGTGAGTAAAATTTTATGATCAATGGGAGACATATGATGAATTATTTGGGGAATAATGGAAGAATTAGGGATTTGGTACCGAACAGAGTACAAACCAACCCCTTTCTTCCCCTTAAGCTGAATATATTCTTTCATTTCCTGGTTTATTCCGTCTCAACTAACATCAACATAGGCCCATTTATCGGCCCAAAATAAATTTTTCATCTTGACTTTTTTTTTATAGGGGTTGGTGGAAAATCCATTACTGGACTGACAGTGAGGGGATATATCAAAAGATGTGTCCCCCTCACCCTTTGTGTGCATACCGACTAAAAAACACCGTTCCTCTCGTCTTTTAGGACTGTCCCGGGACTGCTTTTCGGCATTACTTCGGGACAGTCCCCTTTTTAACCTCGTGAGGGTTCCTCCTGGTCTTCACTACTTCTACCCTGGCTCATTCCCAGCTTCTGTTCACTTCCTTCTCTTTGAGCACCATAGTGATATACGTGCTGACTGTGCTCCAGTTCTCCGCAGATTGTATCATCTTTTCTATAACTGTTTCTGGGCTAAAATCACCTATTACTCCAACCAATTCCTGCCTTAGCTGCTGCCATTTTGGGCATATAAAGAATGTGCTCTACGTCATCATCCCCCATCCGGCAGTACACACACCTTGCCTCGGAAGTCTTCCCTATTTTCTTTAGGAACGACCGATAATAACCATGCCCCGTCAGGAACTGGGTTAAATAGTAATTAACGTCGCCCTGTTTCCTCTCCGTCATTTTTTGCACTTCCCTGATCAGACGTGCTGTCCACCTTCCCCGGGTTTCAGCTGCCCATCTCTGCTGCCATTTTTGCAGGGTCTCTGCTCTCTCCTCTTTTTTTACTTCTCTGGCCGCATGTTCTTGCTTTCTGGCATGAACCCGCTTCCTCTCATCAGCACTTCATCTTGACTTTGTGTTCCTTAATACGTACAAACTTTTCTTCCTAATTAAGCACTTATGCAACTATGAGCCTACAGGTGATAGTTATAAAATTATCTAAGCAATGCACTACCTGACAAAAGTTGGTACTTTATCTTCTTCAGTGCGGGCAGTATTACCAGAGAGATTGTGGCTGACTGTTCATCTGGACTTGAAAGGAGCCCCTCCAAACGTTCTTTACCTGAAAAATCTACTTCCCAAGATATCGGCTGCTGGTTGTGATTCATTGCTGATCGAATATGAGGATATGTTTCCTTATACAGGAAAATTGAGTAATCTCTCAGCCACGAACCACTACAGCCCTGCACAAGTAAGAGTTTCACTTGACTTTCATAAAAATAACTCTTTTCATTCAAGTTCAAAACACATGGGGCATTGTGTCTCTTCTTAAAACAAGAATTACTTCTTTTCATTGTCCATAAATGTGAGTTAAGTAAAGTATACTTATGTCATACAAAATATCAATATGTTTTGTTATTCTATTTTCACAATGATTGAACAGATCAGAGAGCTGATTGGCTGGGCCCATGATTTGGGGATGCAAGTGATTCCATTGGTGCAGACGTTCGGTCATTTGGAGTCCGCTCTAAAACTGAAAGAGTGGTCTCATCTCCGTGAAATCTACGAGTACCCATCAGAAATCTGTCCATCTCAACCAGAATCATTCACACTGATTACTGAAATGATAGCTCAGGTACGAGTACATTCATTATTTTATACTTAAAGTAATCCATTGAGAGTACCCAGAAGTAGGTACTGTTTCCCATGATTCTTTTGAAGATTGCGCATATGAAAAAGTGCGAACTGAGTTAGCAAAAACTGCTTCTAAACTAAAAATCCAAAATTTGCCACTTATAAGATTTTTTCGTGATTTCGACTTTACTAAAACTTACTTCGTAAAACAAAAGTTGAGCATATCGTTGGAGAGTTGAAGTTCCCCTCTCGTGTCCGCACCTTCTGCACACAATAAGGACTTCACCGTACTCCATACATAGAAATCCAAAATCCAAAAAAATCAGTGCCACATAACGACTAATCCACTTTTCAGAATAAGGGACGATCATCCAAGAAACAGATTGCTTTCTCACTGGGAGGACTGTCACCATTCGATTAAACTTTAAAAAGTGCATAAAAACGATATCGAACTCATTTTCTTGAAGCATGGAGCTTTTAAATCAGAAATATAGGAAATTTAGCGTTCTGCCCAACGTACCTAGTAATTTAAGGATGTTAGAACCATTATACTGTGACAAATCGAGATCAAGAAAAACTTGTAAAAATAATAATTGCTGGATTTTTAGTTGCACAAAAAAAGGAACACTTCATTTTGCTACTACGCGGTGAAATCGATTCCCTTTGTGCCTTTAAAACCTTGGATATATTTTATATTTCTCATGAATATAAATGCAGTTTATTTGATTCCCTTGTATAATATATTCACTCTTTTTCTGCAGGTTATGAGGTATCACAGAAACGCTCCTTACCTGCACATTGGCTGTGATGAAGTGTTCAATCTAAACATGTGTTCGAAATGTAGAGAACGAGCCCTGTCCTCCAGGTACATTAGTAATAAAGCCATATATATATTTTTTATGGATAACATAATTTAAATTGTTATTATTTGTTATTTTTTATTGTTATAATATCCAATAATCATGTTCATCATTTCAACACATTACAGTAGAGACTTTTTTGTTGTATGTAGCAACATCTAAAGGTAATTAATCATGTGATCAGCGGCATTTCGAAGATGTACGACAATATGTCAAATATTAACTGTCGTCAAAATTATACAACCTTCGTCAAAAAATATATATATAAATGTTCCAGCTACTGTTCAGCCAAGTTAAAGTTAACTTAGGTATTTGAAATAGTATTTTCTCAGGAACTACCCCTTTACACGAATTTGCGAACATTTCCTAACCCAAACTATATATTTTCAAAATAAAACTCAACATTTCTGAAGTTAAATCCAACATTTCTCTATTGAAACTCAATTTTTCACAAGACAAATTGAACATTTCGTACTTCAAACTCTTGTACAAGCTAACCATATACCGATCTTCTCGATAAAATTCTTAAATAGATGACCCACCAGCTCGTGGAAAATACATTTTTTAAGAAATACGATGGAAACTGGCCTAATAGTCCAACAAAAATGATATTTATACGGGACCGTGTAAGACCTTAGCTTGATTTCCTCAAAGAAAAATCACACTTACAAGAAATTACCAGTGTCTTAAGAAGAATGAATTACTGCAGCAAGACAGAGAAATCGAAAAATAGACATCCAAAATCATTTGTAGAAAGCTGGATAATAATAGAGGCAATTGAAAATGCTTAATTTCAATGGAAATTTCCGTCATTGTGTTGGTGATGAGGGTATATGTACCTCCGGCATGTCTATAAAGTTTCTCTGTCATTTACCTTTGTTCAAATCTGTTAACCACAATCATGTGTGAAATTTGCGTGTATTCTCATTAGATGGAGTTAATGATTAAATTGCGTTAAGATTCAGTGCTGATGATCAATTTACTGTGAAATGTAGTGGTAAGGGTTATAACTATGCTTAGGTTTTAGTACAGAGCGCTGTTTGAAGACCACATCATACGATTGGCGACATGGATAAAGGAGCGGTACCCGGGGACCCAGCCGATCATATGGGACGACATGATGAGAAGGTGGTCACCGGAGGAAATCATCAACACGCCCCTGGCGGCTCACGTCGTGCCCATGGTGTGGGATTATACTTCAGATGTCAAGTTCGTACAGCGTGTTTGGTGGCTTTACGCCAAAGCATTCCCGAAAGTAAGCAATCAATTTTATCTCGATTCAAATTTTCATCTGTTCGTCAGTTCCGCAGTGACATTTGCTTCGTCAGATGAGCGATCCGTTCGGGAACAGACACGGAGCGTCTCAACAATCAATTAGGTCGCAAACGCTGTTTACCCCTACCCTTCCGGAGTTGAATACTGATAGTATAAATCCTCGATAATAGGAATGAACTGAAAATAAGTACTATGTCAAAAACAACAGATGGGAAATAGAATGAAATCGCTAAATCTTTCTTGTTATGGTTTCATGCAACCACGTTTAGCTCAGTTCCAAAATGACTTCGACCAGTGTCAGTCGCAACGGGAAGAAAGCAATGGTTTAAAGCCGCGAGGGCAGTACTTCCAAATTTAATTTTGGTTTTCAGAAAATGTTGAAAAGTCAATTGGCGCGCTGAACCTGAACATTGAAAACGTGTAACAATTTCCTAACTACTGGGTCACTTGAAGATACTGAAGTTCTTCGGTGAAACGAACAGAAACCAGGTACAGGTACAGAAGGCTTGGGCCGCAAGGTCACTTAAATGTATTCAGGAGGCTTGGTGACTACAAATACATTACTGGCAGACTCGGTGTATACACCCATCTGTTCATCCGTTTTCCATCTAGGAAATATCAAAGCAGTTTAAATATTAGAGAGCTGAATGGATTATTTCAATCATACAGGCGTGTATACGGTTTTGTTACGTGGGTATCCCCCTATACGAACTGTTCATGATAGACATGTTGACAACATATATGTTACTTTATAAACATAAACTGGCACATATTGTGTCATATATCTGCACTTATTTATTTTATTTTGTTTCTTTTTAAAAATTGAAATGAATCAAAACCTCAAATGACGTCTTAAAGATGGACATCACTTTTGGCTAAAGCTCAAAAATTTCGTTGGACACCATATTAAATTTCCACTATATTTCATCACTTGAAAGTGGAATTTGTTACGATTTCATGGCTATGGAACATTGGCAGCTCCTCCCCTGAAACTAAGGGTGTGCACAGATGAACAGTTTCTGTCCCCAAGGAAACAGAAGAGGTTCTTTTCTTAGCCAAATAAGTAATATTCAAGAATAAGCAAATTGAATAAATCTAGGTAAATTTTCATTTTCAATAAAAAGGAAAAATGTCCTGTAATGAAAAACATGGATTCCGAAGTACTTATCCATGAAAGAAGTAAACCCAAGAAATGCGTCTCATTTCCATAGATGAAATCTATATTTGCCAAGCAAGAACCTTCTTGGAATAGTTTAGTTTGATAAATTGTACTGACTTATCATTCATAACAATACTTATCTAACACTCATTAATAACTTTGAGAACAGAGGAGCGGAAAACAAACTAAACACAAATAGGATAGAGGGTTCAACAAAACGATAAGAAGCGTTGTACACCGCTGGTGATGAGCGTAGAAATAAGTGTTCTTCTTGTATTTCTTTTTGAGTCATCTGATTGTTCAATCTCACAGGCCCGTTTCAATTCAAACAGAACATTTTTAGTCTGCAGGACGGAATTCCGCCTATATCTTGACGGAAGAAGAGTATTCGTCCCTCCTTGCTTTTGAATCGTTAGTTTCCCATTCCATGAGATGGGCTCGTTTCGCCAGTCTTACGTCACTAGCCAACTTACCTTTCAAGTGAGGATGAAGGGATTCTGAAACGCTACTTTATATATTTTCATTTATGGTCCAATCAGTATCTGCACTTGCTTGAAAATCATTAATATGTGGGATCTAGAGAGGGGAGAAGGGTCCGAGGACTGCCGCCAGAGGGTTCTCCGCTCTTAAGAGGTTGCTTTACCTGGTTTTGAGTACAGTTATTGTTGAGCTTCGGCAGTGCACGTTCATGTAATACAACCTTTACGTTAATACCGTTCAGATTACCTTTCCCGAATCCTCCAATTAATCAAGATGTCAGAGGAACAAGGCTTGACCCAGGATCCCCCCGAGGAGTTTCCTACAAATATTTAAACCCAAAATCCCACGCGATGAATGAAAATTTAAATAGTTCGAGTTACTGTCAACAACTGAACAAATTTCAAGCATCGTTGTAGGGTTAACTCGAATACAACGGTAACTCCATTCAAACTTAGGATAAATGAAACGCTGCAAATTCTTTCACTGGGGTTTATTATTCAATGATTCATGATTTGAATTTCTACTAAGCTTTGGAGTGTGCGTGTTTCATTGGTGATAGAGCGATTATTGAATTTCAGGAGATATGCATAGAGCACTTAAATCGGTTCCCAACCAAAATAACTATTTGGATTGATCAGTTGATCAAATTTGTGTGCCTCCTGACACACGCACACTCCAAAGCTTATTAGAAATTCAAATCATGAATCATTGAATAATAAACCCCAGTGAAAGAATTCGCAGCTTTTTTTTCAAGAGCGATTACAATGAAAAAATATTCTATTTGAAAATTTTAAATTTCGTAAGACGGAGCATGCATATCAGAATGCCCGTGTATCGGCTATAAACCCTTTTAGGAGTTCACTCCAGTATCTACATTTACTACATCACTAGTTTACTGCGATCAAAACAAAAAAAAAAAACCTCTTTTGTTTGTTTTGATCGCAGTAACCTAGTGATGTAGTGAATGTGGATGAGAATGTTGGCACCATAAATCGGGCCATAGATCGGGAATGGTTTGAGCTACGGACCTGGGGAGGGGCTCACTCGATTTCTCATGGAAAGTTCTTCAAAGAAGTACAAATTTAGGCCGCCTTGACTTTTTTTGAGGGTTTTAGGGATTTTACAAAACTTTAACAACCCTTAAAGGGCACTTTAAATTGAGTGAGAAAGCTGGCTCAAGAATTTGGGCGTTGTCGGACCAGCATGGATTTTTCCTGAAAATTTCAGATTTGTTGCTCCAGCCGTTTCGGAGAAATCGTGCGGACGGCGTACGGCGAACGGACGGTAAAATGTTTATTGCAGATTCGGATTCTACACCCTTTAAAACGTAAACCATGAAATTTTCAGGGGGGGTTAAACATTTTTTTCAAGAGCGATTACAATGGTGTATTATTGAATGATAAACAAACATGGCAAAAACTCCTTCGTTGAATAAATTCTCACATAAAAGAGTTGACGTTTGTCGGTAAAATTGACTACTTCTCAACACCATCCCATTTGTATTTCTGTCCAGGTAATTAGATCCACAGTCTCAAGCATTTGTGGAACAGACTGACGCTTTTGTAGACTAACTTCTAGTAGTTAGTTTTTCATTAGCAGGAGATGTTACGTTCTTAATTTCAGAGAATTTGGAGTTTTGTGCCATTTTTCTCCAATCATTTTCATTTATTCTTCATGAAGTGCATAAATATTACATTTTAACGTCAAATTTCACTGTTTGGTCCCTAAAAGATCTGGGTGGCTGGAGCGTTCAAAGGAGCGGGAGAACCCCGGAGCGATTTTCCGCACATTGAGCGAAGACTGGCCAACCAGAGGAGCTGGCTAGAGCTGCTCCACAAGTCCAAGACGAGTAACCAAGTCAGCGGATTCGTTCTGACCGGCTGGAGCAGGTTCGATCATTTCGCAGTTCTCTGCGAACTCCTCCCCGTCGCAGTTCCGTCGCTATTCGTAAATCTTCTGTATATGAAAGCTCATTTGGGAAGCGACTCACCTGAGAAACAACAGTTGATTTACAGGTAACTTACCATGATTTTAACATTCTCATCAATAGCTTAGGTTTTTCAAGTGCTAAATATTGCTGTACATTTCTTTTATCGTCGTTCACTATAAACAAAATTACATTCATCTCATAAACCGCCTGTAATCAATTGTAAAAATGTAGAAAATTCGACAATATTTGTCAATAGTTGTTGTTTTTTATTGTGAGAACTACTGATTGTTGTAAGTAATACAATTATTACTGTGTCCTAATACAGTTAAAATTATCGAAATAGAATTGAAATTAAAATAAATCTTGCATTTCAAAGTCGAATGAACGTATGTATTGGTGACTCCCTTAATTATCGGTACCTAGTACCAGTTTCTTCGGGCGGGCTGGACGGGTAGTTAGGTACCCACTCACACTCAACCAGGGACGTAACATGCCCATATTTCACCCGGAGCAGAAATAAATTTGGCGCCCCCCATAGACCCGATATCTCATGACTCATACCATCTTACCAATGAACCAAAATATAAATATAATTAATTTGATTTATTCACAATGTATAAACTCTTTTATTAAAAGGAGGAAGGTTTGGTAAGTAAGTGCTCAATGTAAAATATCATATAATTTTTATTAAATTTAACAAACTAATAGATGATTAATAAATTTTTGAACGTAATGGAAGCCCTAAACAAACTTTAAAATGAAAATTGTCAGGCTTTTTTTTTGCTGCAAATGTTTTAATGATACCATCAAAAGATAGTGCTGAAGCTATTTTGTGCTCTATTGATATGACGGCCAAGTTGCTTAGTCGTTGTTGTCCTGTCAAGTTCCTGATGTAGTTTTTTATTTTCCTCAGTTTTCTAAAACCTCTTTCATTCGATGCTACACACACGGGTATTGTAAGAAAAATTCTCAAAGCTGTGTTTATATTGGGATAGGCGTCATGGAGGCCGTTTTGGCAAATATAAACCAAAAGTTCGAATGGAGGAGACTCGCCTCGTCAACTACCCTGCACACGGCCGCTCAAGGCTAGTTCTCGCCTCGCGAAGTATACGTTTTCTATATCCTTTGTCCTTTCTTGTAGGCCTATTGCATTCCTTATTTATATTATTTTTCCTTTTAGTAAATGTTTTCAAATTTACTCCAAACGGTCATAATATTTAAAAGAGCTTGGTAAGCTGTCACTTTTTTGCCCATTTGGCGCCCCTCTAACTTTGGCGCCAGGGGCAGCCCCCCCCCCCCCCCTAGTTACGTCCCTGCATTCAACAGTTAGAAATTTCTAAAACTTACCTTCTTGTTTCTTCGGCCTAAAACTCATAAAACTTTCATTTTGACCACTTCTTTCTACGACAGGTTCAATAGCATCTTCCTGCAATTTGCAGGGTAACCACCTATCTAGGTACCTCATTTCACTCATTTTCTTAGTAAGTTTCATTTGATTTGGAAAAGATTTCATTTGGCTTGGAAATCCTATATTTATTGTAACACGTTATTGGTCAAATAAGACATTCAACTGGTGAGTAGGGTTGAACCAGTAGGTTCAGCAAACAAGGCAATGGTATTCAAAATCAGCGACCATTATCATCCTATCAATGTGGTGATAGCTAGTTGAGTTTTGGAGGTGATAATTTCACCACTTTGATCTACAACTTTTCAGCTGATGAAAATACGTATTGTTTGCCTTTCATGACACATTATAATTATTATGATGTCCTACTTCTGTAAGTAGGTAATTACTATCACTTTACCAGATAAAGTATTGTTATCTAAAAAAAATGTAAATAATAAAAATAAACACTTTTCATGTAAATTCTTAGACTGAAAACCATTTCTAAAATATTGAATATGACACTAGTGTGTAGTATTACAATGGTCATAATTTATTGTATCGCTAACTATCATTTATTCCATCGTAAATCGTACAAGTTCAAATTTTTAGAGAGTGGCAAGATAGTTTGGGATGCCCCGGAAGAGTGATCCCCGATGAAATGAACACGATTGAAGGAAGGGACGCACTTATAAACTGTAACTGGCCAGGTGCAGATCTTTACAGATCCATGGTAATCTACAGAGACCTCAAAAGCACAGTGAAGAAGATAGAGCACATAATAAGCGAACGTCAAGGGTATCTTACTAGGTACGTAGGTACAAAATATTGTATCGTACAATGAGCTACTATATAATTATAATTATAAACTTAAGAAATGGTTATAAACATTGAGTTTAGTCAAGTTCATGAAGTTCGATCAATGAATCGTTATGTACCCCTACTAACTGAATTTCCCTTTTTCATCTCGTGGCAGAAAATTCATAATTTCCGAGGTTATTTGCACAATTAAACTGAAACTTGAGTCGAAAAATCAATGGAAATCAGATGGAAATAAAGAAGAAATAAAGAATTATCACAGAGGTTGAACATCACCCCCTTCAGGATGAATACTTGAATTTGCTGAAATATGTTTAAACATTAAACCAAAATATTAACTGAACAAAAAATGATGACATGAACCTGTTAGCAGACGAGGTGGAAACTTTATGTATGGCCCATTTGAAAATTTAATTTTTATTGTTATTAAACTGTGATATCAGTTTATCTCATACAGGCGTTTCATTCATACATATCAACTCCCCCCCTCCCCCCCCCCCTTGAATTTCAAAACTAAAAGATATGTGTTTTAAATATTTTTCTAGGTACAACGCTATGCATAATTTCACCAATCCAAAGAGAGTCGTAGAAATAATGGTTGAGCAAAGGATTCAATCTAACTTGAGACAGCTCGAAAAACTCAACGCCGACATTTACCGACAACTCATGTGGTACACGGACGACTACACGGCGAGAGAATGGATAGAAGACAGAATCCTGCCCTTGACATCTTCCTTGTTATCATTGAATGCCCTGACGGAAGCTCTGCTGGCCAGAAAAGAGTGGCCTAGAAGGCCGCTAGAAGCCAACATTCCACTATAGACCTAACGTGTGTTTATTGCTCACATTGAAAGTTGATTGATATTAATTAATACGTCTGAGATAAGATTATATCTGTTTAACTACCAATAAATTACGAATAAGAGCTATTGAAACTATCTAGGACAGGATTGTATTCTAACGTAAAGAAAATCCCACTTTGGTTTCCTACTCCCTATAATTAGGTAACCTTAGTATTTGTAAATCACATCACAAGATTCACAGTACCTACCTACTTTAACTTAATACTCATGTTATCATATACTGGATGTAATAGCATTCTAATCACAACCATGAAGCATTGAATTACCATTTATTTTTTACAGCATGAAATTTAAGTTGAGGAACTAAATTTTTTTTTTTTTCTGAATGAGTAGTTGAGTGAAATTATTATTTATTTTGGACAGTGGCTAAGTAACTGGATTTTATAACGTTGAAAATACCTGTAACATTTTAAATTCATGGACAATTTACGGGATACCGAAAGTGTTTGAATTGTTAATTTATTGGAAATATGAATAAAACGTATTAAAAATAATATTATAAAAAACTTCCTCTTCTTGAACACTTATTCTTCACGTTTGTACTTAATCCTACGCAATTGAAATTACTTGAATAATTTAATAGTAAATAACAGTAATAATGCTGGCTCATTACTGACATTTAACGTGCGCCAAAATGCCAGCTTCCCAACGGTGTAGTCGTTATGGTTTTTATAAATATTTTTAGTTAAGGTAATAGTGTTTAACGGCAGAAAAACGTGTGTTTTCTGTTAAAATTAAGGTTTTCGATTAATTGCGATGAGTTGCATTCATCTTTTTGCTGACACTATGGACCCTTATCAAACCAGGCTTCCGTATCATTACCAACTCTTCCATTTCGTCTCTTTCCTCGCTGTATTTCCTTCAGCTATGTTTTCCCTATTGCATATTCCCATTCAACATGGTGCGCTATTGCTATTGAACATAGCTGGTAGTAATAACCAAAACCTTGGTGACAAAAAACAATTAGGTAGTAGATAAAAACAGAAAGTTTACTAGATAAATAAGGATCAGCGACATAAACAATATTATCTACCAATATTTTTCCCTCATACTATCCGACGTGTTCGCTAGGGTGTGAGTTGTACACAGGAGGAGCGTGACTCCCTTTCCGCTTCAGAAGCATTACCATTGGCAAAACCGTACACAAAAATCATGTCAACATGCTCACTTGTGGTACAGCTACTCAACTGAAACCAAATCATCGCAATCAATCGTAAATGAACACAAACAATAGCTGTCTCTCGGATTTTCGACTATCCTGACTTTGGCTGGACAGTTCGGAAATGCCGTAGACGCTGATCACAAACGAACGTTTTCAATCATTAAATTCATTTTCATTTTTAAATAATTATTTTTTAATTTATATCTTAATAATCTTGTTTAGGCTCAAACTTTCTGTATGAACTCGATTTCAACATTGCAACACCCAATGCTACGGCCAAATCAGATTGGGGTAGATAATACACGGCGCACAAAGCAACCCCTCCTTCAAGACCCGGAGGTCGTGCGGGACATTGCATATCCGAGCCCCTGACCGACACAATGCCTCCTCCGTAGCTTTTCCAATTTTCAAACATTAGGTCTTTTTTAGTGATGCAGGGTGTCCCAGGACTTATGCACAATCCGACTCCTACGTGTTCTACAACTCATTTCCGACTGTGATGAGTCGCATTCATCTTCGAGACTGTTGGAAAAACCTCAATTTTAACAGAAAACACACGTTTTTCTGCATTTAAACTCCATTTCCTTAACTAAAAATATTTTTAAACACCCAAACGACTACACCGTTGGAAAGCTGACATTTCGGCGCACGTTTTACCAGGCCTGCACAGTTCCGCGTCAAGCATTCATGGGGTTTCTAGGCGAGATGAAAAACAGGCGATTTCAAGATTCTGACAAAACTGCCGTTTCGCGCAGCAATCGCATATCTTCAGTGCAACCAAAAAAAAAAAATCTGGCATCAAATAGATAGAAAATTTAACGCTCTTTCCAACGGTGTCATTAAATTTGAGCTATCTCCAAAATTGAGGGAGTTATGACAGTTTTAATGACATAAGAACGAAAACACGAAAAACATCTTGCTGAGGCATTTTTGGTCGGAAATGAGTTGTAAAACACGTAGGAGTCGAATTGTGCATAACTCCTGGGACACCCTGTATAACAACTCATACACACTAACACTGTTAGATTTAAGCAAGGCAGGAAGGTTGAACGATCGGAGGATGCTGTCTGGAAGGTTATAGAACATGGTTGCTCTCTCTGCTTCGAATTTGGCGCAGTCCAGCATTATGTGGGACAATGTATCTTGTACTAGTCAGTTATCACAAAGCTCTGTGTCACTCCTCCCGATCTTATGGAGGTATGTTTTGGTGATACAGTGCCCTGTCCGCATTCTGGTCATGGTTTTATAGAACCTCTTGTCTTTTCCGGGGCATTTTAGGTACCACGGACTCAGTTAGACTTTGGGAAACATTGATTTATACTATTCCCCAGTTGAATCAAAATGGATGGAACATGGGGAAATCATCCCACTCGAAGTCGTTCAAAGTGCCCTGGTGTTGTTAATGCTACATGTTACTAAAGTAGGTACTACCAAACCCTTTATTCCTACAAACCTTCAATGTAATGTACAGCGTGTCTACCTATGAACCATACAAATTTCCACAACCATACCTACATCATAATTTTCTCGTTCAAAAATTGAAAAATAGGGCATGAGAGTAACAGGACACAAAGCCCTCTAACTTTTTAATCGATAAAGAAATAAAATTTAACTTTTACCCCGTTCTCTCTCAAAATGTGTTATTTTTCGTTTCAAGATGTGTAGAATAGAAAAATTCGAATTTTGAAAAATCCGTCCGTAGGGCGAACGTCATCCGCCGTTTGGAGTTTTTCTCTGAAACTACAAAACTTGAGTCAAAAAATACATTTGGATTGTAGTTGGGACTGAATTCTAGGCATCGCTCTAAATCAATCTTATAGGGTGGTCGAAGGATAGATATATTGAAAACTCTGAATGCCGAAAACTTCCCAAACAAGACGTCGTGATTCTATATCCAGTACATTAATCCTCACACAATATTTGGTGTTCTAGGGGTTATATTGAAGACAAAGTCGTCCGATTAGCTTCGGGACGTCTAGAAGTCATTTTGAACGTATGGAGGACACAGTGACCAGCTGAAGACCCTTGTGGCCAATTTTGTTCCTAATAAATGGGACTCTTTTCAAGGATCCAGAATTCAATTTCAAGATATGGAGGCGATAGGCTTCGAGCTTAGACGGAATAACATAGATCAGAAACGGATACAGACCTAATCTAACCAGACCTGATCTAACGGATCAGATCTAATTATTACCTAGCTCACTGATTCACGGGTTATTCGAATACAGAAATAAAAATCCTCTGGGATATAAATATGCAGCATTTTAAAATTGGAAATCTCTTTTATTGCTGATTTGAAATGTACGTAAAATTTCATGGAAAATTATGTGGATGGAAAACCAACCGCTTGCATTTTTGCTTTTCAAAGAACCTTTCATGAAGGTCGAACCGGTGAACATGATGCCCAACGATCAACAGGTTCCGTTCAATCCGTTTCTATCGGAAAAAACGTCAATTTTCTGTCAAATGTTTTCTTTTTACTTAAAGCTTTGTTAAGAATTCACTATTATATTTTACTTCTGGGGATTGTTCAATGGTGATGCCGAGGTTACGTGACTTTCAGAATACTCCCTGTAACCCCAAATTTTGTTTTTTCTGGATTTCTTACTGAATATTATGTGGTTAATCGAGGGCAGAAAGTAAGTTTATTGAAAAGGTCTCCAGAGGGGGGTTTTGTGGATACAATCACGGAAGCCTGTTGCTATTTTCAACTGTCCAATTTTGGCATTTAATCAAAAAGTCTCTAGTGAAAATTGAAGCTTGTGCCTCAAAGAGTTCAAACCCCCTTTGGGTTAGAGAGGGGCATTGAAAGATGAAATGGGATGGTAGGTATTTTGTCAGCCTCCTCACAAAATCTGTACGGATTCGAACTTCGTGCGACCCCTATGCGATACAGATGAAATCGAAGGCCTGCAATGCCAGTTACTAATCCAACCATTGTTCTTGGTCCCTACTTATTATTATGAATGGCTCTGCGATACTTTGCTCATTCTTACATAGTAATAAGTTAGTGAAGAGGTCATCTACCATGTGTTTACTGTGGAGAAGTACTTCAAAGTTGGACCATCTTCTTATGTATTGTTGGTTTTCCCAGGTGTTGATGGTTCTGGAGTTTTTGATAAAGCAACTGCTGGCTCAGGCCCTACAAATAGGATTCTTCCATTCTTGCCACTGTTTTTTACCAATAGGTCTAATACATTTATGCCCCGGCACCCACTCCCGCGTAAGTGATTGTAATTTGCTGAGGGTTCGAAGCAGCACTAGACCATTCGCAACGAGATTGTTGAGTCATTAATTCTTTTTAAGACGCTTGACTATCAGATGGGTACATTGTGCCCCGTCGTAACACTCTCCGCAGTAGCAGCCTCGGTAGTGCTCCCGCAGTTTCCTCTTCCAATGCAGAACCATCCTTTTGAAAACAAAACAAAACGTTCAAAGGTTCTGAAAGGCTTTTAAGGCGCACAACACTCTTGATTTCTTCTCCATATAGTCTAATAAGTAACCATTTTCGAACTGCAAGATGTGGGGAGCCTTTTGGAACCCAAAAATCTGTGGAGCCCACATTGGAATACCGCCGTCTCGGTTGCCACAATTTCGGGACAGAACGTTACATTTCTCCAGCAATCTTAAGTTAATGCGATCGTAAGTTAAAATCTTCTGGGTCAAAATGTCGTTCAGGTTTTTTGTAACTGCATTTGAGTCTGCATGTTTTGCGTAGGAGTAGAAGGTACAGTTGTACAGAACTAACACCGCATATCCAAATACGCCGAGCCGGTTTGAATCCACAGTACATGATTCACTCTCTGTATCGATTACCCTGATTTTAACAGTCCTGAATTTTTATGGCAACCCCAACCCCCTTAATAATTGAATAACGTCTTTCCTCAATTTGACTTCTAAAATTAAGAGAATTTCAATCCGAAGGGGGTTACACAGACCACTTGAGGCCGAAATATCTTTCACCGTGTGGGGATATTAATCTTTTCACTATCAAATCTCATGTTTTCATTAGACCGCGGGGTTTAGGGAAAATCTGTTTGAGCTCGAGCCGACGATCGTTGTTGGGTCCCACGAACACTTGAGTTTATTGAGAGGCAGCGGGGCGACTGCGTTCGGCGCCTTTTCGACTGGGCCCGAGTCGGTTTTACGGGACACCACCCCGGTCCGTTCTCTCAAGGGTTGCTAGCTCTTGTCAAGTGTTGTTGATGTTCGTCATGAAAGGGACTGTTTTTCCATGCCTCCGGCCCTTGAAGTGTTATTTAGACCTCTTCCAATGACCGGGTTATTTCGGTTCCGTTTTTGGCTAATTGGCGTGAAATGATCCGTAAAACATTGCTAATTGAAATTTTGGAATTTGCATCCCAGAATAGATTGTTAATGGCAAAATTGAATGTTTGTATTCGTATGGGGCATGAGTTATTCTGGAACGACTCACCAGTGAAACTACGTTGTTCTGCCGCTTTTTGTTGTTATCGTCCGAGGTTGAGGATACGAGTAGGTACTCCTGCGAGCTTGAAACATGCATAATTTGGTTGAGAAGTATTTTGAAAAATACTGTTGACAGGTTCACGAAAATCCAAAACTTGGGCCTACCGCAGCAGTACAAAGAAGAGGGTAACGAAGTAGGAATGCCGTTTCGATCTTAATATGGGCTGCCGTTTCTAAACCCTGGGGAAATAACTGACGTGTTCTGTTAGTCGGTTCTACATATGCCGCTTGGTTTTGGTGCTAATAGGTATGTTGATTTTATACAGGACTTCCACGTTCTGGATGAAGCGCTCTACCTTCCCACCATTTGGGCTTCCAAGACATCCTATAGCAATCGTACTACCAATGCATGTGAAGCTTTCCACTCAAATTTTAAAAATCAGACGTATCGAGAAAAACCAAAATTGCACCTTACAAAGGAACATCATTCACCCCCCCCCCCTCCTCCCAAAATTTGTAAGAAACAGTACAATTTACCTGGATTTTGCTCTGGATCCCCCTTTGGAATGTCTAATCCATCATACCAACTCTTTCGTCGAAAGGAACAGGAATCACCCAAACAGACTCGTGAATGAAGGGTTTGGCGCTAGAACGAATCGCTGACTCAAGCGCCCCCGACACGTTTTGGATTTAGTCTTATATACCTGTTGAACTATAGTATATAGGTACTATAAAACCTGTACCTAATTATCCTATCTAACATCTAGGTCCTATAAAACTTGTACCTAATTATCCTATCTAACATGCTTGTCTACAGCAACGTTCTGTAGATTAATTTTTATTAACTTATGAATTCTGACAGTTGAAACCTAAATTGTCATTGAGATTTAGCTTTTCCAAGTCGAATTGAGAATTTTCCAAACCAAATAGAGATTTTTCCTAACCAATTTGAGAATTCTCCGAATCAGTTTGAGAATTTCCCACGTCAATTTGAGAATTTTCCAATATAAGGATTTTCACTACTAAAAAGGAAGAGGAAGTTTTCCAAACCGAATCGACAATTTCTTAAGGCAATCCAAGACTTTTATTGAAAACAAAATTAGTGAAGCAAAATGAAAGAATAGCACTTTATGAACAAATTAACATTGAAATCAAAAAGACAAAATGAACGAAGAATACTTCATAAAAATTACGCTCTTGTTAAGCACAGAAAAAATCGAGGCCACTCTGCGTTTGGGTGGTCTATTGAAGTCTATTGATGGATATGTTCCTACAGCTAACCAATGCGGCTGCTGGGAACCCTCTTCACTGAATTTTCTCCTACACAAGACCCCAATTTTTCATGTCATATTTACGATGCATTCTTCGTTCATTTTGTATTTTTGATTTCAATGTTAATATGTTCATAAAGTGATATTCTTTCATTTTGCTTCACTAATTTTGTTTTCAATATAAGTCTATGATTGCCTTAAAAAATTGTCAATTCGGTTTGGAAAACTTCCTTTTCCTTTTTAGTAGTGAACGTTTCTTTTTGATTGGAAAATTCTCAAATTGATTTAGAAAATTCTCAAATTGATTTGGAAAATTCTCGAATTGGTTTGGAAAATTCTCAATTTGGTTTGGACTTGGAAAATTCTCGATTCGACTTAGAAAATCTATATATTACTATTGTAATGGGCTCTAATACAACAAACAAGAATTTTAATAAGGGTTCAAAAGTGAAGGGGGCCACCTTTCCAAGAGTACTTTTCTTGGCTGGGGAGTACTCGTACAAATGACCAGTATTTGTGCGGGGAGATGAATTGTTTGCTCAATGGAATCACAGTTTCCACATCACAATTACTTCCTGGGCTGCATGTAGGTACCCGAAGCAATATTTTCATTTCCAGGTAATGAACAATTTGTTTACTCCAAAAACAGAATGTTTCCACCCAATTGTCGGTTTAGGCCATTTTGACAACATTTGTGTGTCTGTCCGACCTTGTTTTCGCAGATACTTGAAACAAGCAAAATTTCCACAGTTTTCATTTGATATTGACGACATTTGCAAGGATATGATGGTCTACTAAGATTTTCATTGCTCAAAACTCTGCACTTTGCGAACCTGAAAACGGAAAATCAAGCATAATTATCTGAGGTCCCGCACGGGCGATCTCCCTCAAATTTTAATAGCAGTCGAGGAAGGTCGATTTGAACCCATAACAGGATGATATTTTATAGAGTGATGATATTGCCTATATCAATACTGCCTTGTGCCACACCAACCTGAAGTACAACCCAGCAATGCAGATATCACTACTTAGAGGGGTGAGTGTTTTTGGGATCACGAGCTCCGTCCCTCGATCAAGCCGATTAGACACAAGCTGGCCCTCTATCCATTTCGCCAGTCTAAAATGCGTTATCTCCTCTATAAAATATTATAGTGTATGTAGCTATGTGTGGTGTCGTATGAACCATAAAACGACCTCGTGTTAGTGGAAAGGGGCACTAAGAAAATGTAGTGAAGTATTCGAAAAAGACGCTATTGTTGAAAAGAGGAAATAGCAACAAGGCCACGATGGCACAGAATTTGGGCTGCCCCGATTGAGTACTGCATAAGTCGTTCCGGGGCAGTCTTCAGAGGATATGGGTTGTTTTTTAGTTGGCATACAAGCCATTTGAGCCGGGACCCCGACACAAAGGGCGCTTACAGTCCATAAACGGGTTTTGACCTTTACAAAAATACCCTTAACAAACCCTGATTTATATAGTGCGTATTGGGGAGTATCAGGCTACCATTTTCTACTCAATACTTTCGGATTTTGAAAAAAGAAAACAATAAAATAGGGATCAAACGTTTTTAAACAACTCGGAATCAATCCTGAAGAATAAAACTTCTCACTTGCCTTATATTTTTTAGGTATTGATCACAAAAGTTCCCAAACCATTTAAGTAATATAGTTCCAATAAATGAAGTTCTAACCTTATCAAATCAAATTTTTCGTTCAGTAGCTATCTTCAATACTTTCGTATTTTCAAATGTATGCGTTGGTGCGGTCATGATGTTTACTATTAGAAAATACACATTCTGTGGAGACCAATATCAAAATCTGGCCGAAAAACGAGAGCAGAAGCCCAAGTCTAATGGAAGTTCAGAGGTCTGTTTTTCGGATGATATATTGACGGGTATTTATGAGACCTGAAGCTATGGAACACCTATATTTAGAGGGCGAGTGCTCCTCTGGCCCTTTATCGGTTGAGGCAGATGCCCTCAGTAACCTTGATGATCCCGATTCTACTCGTACTATTAGGCCGGGCAATCTGGTCTGTTCTACCGTGATTTATTCGCTTACAGCGATGAATAATGTTGGAAAAGGAGAACCGTTTAGGGGTATAAATTTGTATGAGGGTGACCAGAGCACCGTTGCGGACAGCGGAGCAATAGGCGAAGCGGAAGTCCAAGGGTTTCCAGCACCTTGTACGAATTAAAGAAATGCTTGCTGACATTCTGACTAAAGACATTTTCCACATCATAAACAAATGATCAACAGAAATGATAAGTCATTTTAGAAATGTTAAACACCAGCATGTTGGTTTCATTAAATGTAGCATTTAGTCTTATTGTAAAAGGAGAAAATGAAAACCAAACAAGACTGCTTCATCAAATCATCTCATGGACTTGATGCTGCAGCTATCATCTTTGTACGAATTCGTGACAATGTTGGTGAACGCATTTCCATTGACGAAAACGTAGAACGTAGTTTCTCCAAATGGGGAAACTTGTTTAGTCCCAAGAGTTATGATATTAAATGGATTTTGAAGGTTTGGGTATCATCAGTAACAAAAAATGACAGAATGGAATAGAAAGCTATCTGGCGTCCCTTTTTATCCCATTATTTATTGCTGGGATTTTTATGTAAAGATGATGTACTTTTTGTAATAAATTTTAAATGGTTACATATTTTCTTGCTATTTGGGTGCGTAATTCTTAACCCATATGAAAGGGGATACGGATTTCTCTGGGAAAATCACATATTTAGACAATAATATTCAGAGTGGAATAATATTGTGGGTGGATGGGTGTGATGGTGGTTGGAATGTTACAATCATTCCTTCATTATTGAGAGTACAAAGATGTACTGGTTAATGATTGGGATTTTTAATGATAGGGATTGGGATATTTAATATTATTAAGAAACAGTTTTTATAGACCATCGATATGTAAGAAGAAAAGAGAATTATGTATGAAGAAAAAGGAATAAGATCTATTCTGCTGTAATTTCAATTCTCCTTTTGAGAATAAACAAAATTTCCACGATTCTAGTTTTTCTAGGAAGAGAAGAAAAATATAAGGTACAAATTGATCTCAAATAGGCTGGGCTAACAAATGAGTTACCACGTTCTGTTTGGTTCAAAACTCTGAAAGAGTAAACAAAAACTTGATTCAAGAGAAGTGTAGCCCAGTAAAATGGTCATTGCATAGGTAGGACTTACATGGGTATTGCTGATCGTGGTCTGCTAGACTGACTGCAAAAACGATTCCATACACTAACGGATGTTCGAACTCAATTAAGTAAATAACGTTTTCATCAGGGATCAACGGATTGTCAAGTACAAGGATAGTACATGATCAACTCAACGTCCTCCAGGTATCCCCAAAAACCTATATCGCGCTCCTGATGACAAACAGCGGGAAAGTCAGAAACACGTATATATAACAACATGCGAATGTGAACTTGAATCTAATTGGTCAAGAGGGAGGACGGAGCTGGATGAGACAACCAATCAGTGCCAATAAGTGGGACCCAATCAGAAGGCTTGGAAGGGAGGGGTGACTCAACTAATTTTAACATCGTGAATGGAATTCCTATCAATGGAATTGTATAGACCCCCCCCCCCCATTTCTATCACTTTTTATCATTCAAGGTTTATGAAGAAATTCTTAGAAAAAAACTGTCTATTTCATCAGAACAGAATTATTTCCATGATTGGATTCCTTAAGATGATTTGCACCTGTAAATTTTCCCCTAATCTCTCTGAACTCTTCTTCATGCATTTATTATTCCACAGAAATTCAAGTTGAGAGAGAGAAAAAACATTTATTGATCATTATTTTATCAGTTGGGTTAAAAAGAAAATTATATTCCATGATTGAGATGCCAAAAATATTTAAATTGATTTGTGTCAAAAATTCAAATTGATTTTGATTTGCTAAGTTCGGTTGATGGAAAAAGGCTTTTTAAAAAATATTTTGACTTTATTGACAAAGGAACACGTCCTCAACGCCAAATCTCAGAACTCTAGCTCGGAGCTCTTCATGCCTATTTATTCTTCTTACATGGGAATCACAGGAGGAGCTAAGTCTATTATGTAAAAGTACGTATTGTGTGTGCATGTGTGTGTGTTTGTGTGAGAAAAAAAAATGTGTGAATTTTATTCTTCCGGTAGCCAAATTGCTGCTCCGTCCTCCAATCCTCGTACGTGTTTCACCTCATTTTGCTCAAAAAATGTTTGTACAATCTCACTGTTTTTAAAAAGTTTCTTAATCGATAATTCGAAATATTCAGGTTTATAACGTCGTATTCATTTGTCATTAATTTTCAAGTTCATTAAGGTATAAAGTTAATGGGAATTTGTTTCCTCCACTCCATGGAATGTTCTTTATTAGAATGTCCTAGATTCGGAGAACTAGAACATTGCGTCAAATTCAAAAAATTAGCACTTTCTGCGCCAACCCGAATGTTCATTTGTTGGCTTTTTTGTTAGTGAAGAGAAACCCCAAGAACGTTTACTCAATACAAGTAGCTAAAATACAGCGAAGTGTCGCATCGGATGTATTTAGATTTCCAAACAGATTCCCCGTCTACCTGCAGTATGTACCTCATCTTTGGTAGAAGCCGACAAGGATCGTAGGAAGGTTACGTATGGAGGTGCCAGAGACAGATCTATGTTTACAGCATCAAGGCGCCACAAGCCCATGGGAACCTTTTAAGGGTCGCGCAGTCAAGAACGGAAGTTTTTTTCATGAGAAGACATTTTTCCCTTCTCTTCATCCATCTCGTCGTCCAATAAATTTGTTAATAACCTGACAAACAGTGCCACACTGGCTCTTCTTAGTAGGGAACAACCTGAGCTGTTCCTCCCACTTTGTTTTCGGCTCGTGAGCGACCACAAACAACAAACAAATTTTGAGAGCCAGAGGGATGAGCTCTTAGTTCATTCGGTCCCTCTTTGTACAAACAATTTCAATCCACTTTGCCACTTTAAGGTTTCTTTCATGTTTCGCCGTTTAATTAGACTATAAATTAAGCTCTGAAGGAATAACCAACAACGATCAATAGAATACAATGAATTGATCACTTTGAATCATCATTACAAACAAATTCATCGGCACAGAAAAATGTTTGAATCATTATTTCAAAGTTTCCAATTTTTTCAATTTTCGCTTACCTGAGCAAAATGTAGTCAAAGGTAGACTGATATAGAGGAGGCACACAAATATCATCAACTGATCAATCCTAATAGGTGTTTTGGTTGAGAACCGATTTACGTGGTCTATGCATATCTCCTGAAATTCAATAATTGCTCTATCATCTGTAAAACATGCACACTCCGAAGCTTAGTAGAAATTCAAATCATGAATGCAACCCAAATGAATAAAATTGAATAATGAACCCCACTGAAAGAATTTGCAGTGTGCATGTTTCACAGGTGATAGAGCGATTATTGAATTTCAGGAGGCACACAAATATGATCAACTGATCAATCCAAATAGGTATTTTGGTTGAGAACAGATTTACGTGCTCTATGCATATCTCCTGAAATTGAATAATCGCTCTATCACCTGTGAAACACGCACACTCCGAAGCTTAGCACAGATTCAAATCATGAACGCAAGCCAATTGAATAATAAACCCCAGTGAAAGAATACTTATTTACCCCAGTAAAAATATTGAATAATATATACCTATATATTATCAGCGTTTCATGCATATTAGAATGCTTCAACCCGTGTATCGGCTACTAACTACACTACAAGTATTCACATCGGCTATCACTCCAGTATTCACATTCACTTCAACTCGAAGCTATCGGCCGGACATCACTAGGTTACAAACAAACAACAACAAACCAAAAAACTCAAATGTTGGCACCATAAATCGGGCCATACATCGGGAACGGTTTGACCTACGGACGTGGGGAGGGTCTCATTTGATTCCTCATGATATGTTCTTAAAAATAAGTCTACATTTAGGCCGCCTTGACTTGTTTTGAGGTTTTTAGGGATTTTACAAAACTTTGACAGCCCTTAAATTGAGTGAGAGAGCTGGCTCAAGAATTGGGGCGTCGTCGGACCAAGATGGATTTTTCCTGAAAATTTCAGATCTTTTGCTCCAGCCGTTTGGAAGAAATCGTGCGTACGGCGTAAACCATGAAAGTTTCAGGGGGGGCTAGAATTTTTTTTCCAGAACGATTACAATGGTTTATTATTGAATAATAAACCAAAATTACCCAATTTTATCCTATGAAGGAAGTGAGGCTCTTCTTTAACTTCACCTACATTAATCTGTGGTTATATTTGTACATCTACCTGTTCCGCACAACATACGATTGTTACGCTACAGTTTCCTGTAGGTGATGTGTTAGGTAGTTGAGGGTAAAGATAAATAGGTACTTTTAAAATTTTGTTTCATAATAAACCTCTCCAAAAGCCCTGCCTATCCAAATGGGAGTACCTCGCAATACCTACAGCTCTCATGAAATTTTCTAGGGGGGTTTAGACTTTTTTTTCAAGAGCGATTACAATGGTATATTATTGAATAATAAACCAAAATGTAGTTCGATCCCAATTTCACTCTAGTTGTACAATAAACTTCGGATAAGTATTTCAAATTTTACCGTAGGGGTTGATGCCGAAAAAATGTGTTTTTTTTTGCGACAAACTCGAAGTTACACAGGCTATAATTCTCAACCGGTTTTCATGATTCTTATTTCGTTCGATTCCAATTTTAGTCTATTGCGTAACAAACATCGAAAATTTCGAATTTCCTGTCAGGAGGAGGAATGGAAGATGGTAATACACAATCCATTTCAAGCGCTGCTCATTCATTTTATACCGCCCATTTGCTTCCATCTTCTTTTTGGTTCATTATTCAATAATAAACCATTGTAATCGCTCTCTCACTTAGAATCCGAATCTGCAATTTCCGTCGGCCGTAAGTACGCACGATCTCTCCCAAACGGCTAAAGCAAAAAAGCTGAAATTTTCAGGAAAAATCCATGTTGGTCCGATGACGTCTCAATTCTTGAGCAGCTCTCTCACCTAATTTTAAGTGCCATTTAAGGGTTGTCAAAGTTTAGTAAAATCCCTAAAAACCTTAAAAAAAAGTCAAGGCGGCCTAAATGTGTACTTTTTTTGAAGAACACTCCACGAGGAATCGAATGAGCCCCTCCCCAGGTCCGTAGGTCAAACCATTCCCGATCTATGGCCCGATTTATGGTACCAACATTCGCGTTATTTTGGTTAATTATTGTTTTTGTGTTGATATCAGTAACCTAGTGACGTAGTGATGTAGTAATGTGGATACTGGAGTGAACTCCTAAAAGGCTCTGTAGCCGATACACGGGTTGAAGCATTCTGATAACCATAAAAAACCTGCAAATTCTTTCACTGGGGTATTATTATTCAATTGGCTTGCGTTCATGATTTGAATTTCTACTAAGCTTTGGAACGTGCGTGTTTCACAAATGATAGAGCGATTATTGAATTTCAGGAGGCACACAAATATGATCAACTGATCAATCCAAATAGGTATTTTGGTTGAGAACAGATTTACGTGCTCTATGCATATCTCCTGAAATTCAATAATCGCTCTATCACCTGTGAGACACGCACTCTCCAAAGCTTAGTAGAAATTCAAATCATGAACGCAATTCAATTGAATAATAAACCCCAGTGAAAGAATTTTGTTCAACTAATTACGGTCTAGTTTTGAAACTATTTCCGCTCTTTCAAATTTAATTATGGAAGCGGGTGAATGGAGGGATAAATAGTGATAATTCGTTGTATTTTTACTATTTTCATCTGTTTTTAGTGAATTTTTACAAGAAGTGATTCTATTGCAATGGCCCTGAAATTTTTAAAATAAAAAATTGAAGTGTCTTCATTTCAATCCGTTTGGAAGCGTTCTGAAATGATTCCTCGATTTCAATTACAATACGTTTCTGTCTACGTTGAGTGTAAGTACTGGCAAGTTCTCATGATGAGCCATAATAGTTGAAGTAATTTTCGTCTTGTGGAGGGGGTACCAAGACGGTTCGTTGCAATAACTATGAGTGCTCCTAGCTCTAGTTCTTAACTTGGACAATACCTAGGGGAGCGTACGAAGGGAACTGGGGGTCTGGACAACGTCAGGGCTCAGCGGCGGTATCTCTGATCTAGAGTAGATTACACGGCTAATGGCCGGCACGGCGGAACCGGGGAGGAGAGGAAAAAAAGTGACGTTAAACAGATAATAAAACCCACCTCCTTATCGGCCCTCATATTTAAATCGTCTTCCCTAGGGACCTCACCGGCTGGGTGATTCTCCGAGAATCCATGGACTCCATCTTACACATACTTGCTAGTATAGTATAACCATATCCCATTATAATACGGTGTAACTCCGAAGTAAATGTCTCAAGGTCGTGAAGAAGGTAAATCTGACCTAGATCTCAAATAATCAGACTCACCTCTGAAAGGCGAATTATTATCGAGAAAGATTAGGGATGTTCTACGACTAGTGAGTACCTCCCACACCCCCACCCCACCGCCGTCCTGAACGCTTTCTGTCTTTATAGCCTTTTAAAAGAATAATAAACGGAAAACTGTAATGGTTATTTTCTATCCCAATCAAGCAACATAGCTGACATTTTTATGGTAACTTTGGAGGGACATCTGAAATCTGATCTGTCCCAATCTTGAAGCAGGTTAGTATCTGGGCTCAGAATGTGTTATACACGGTTGAATATATATTCGCCTACAAACACCACCCCACGGTTCATATCAATTTTCTGACACTAAACTGTTGGTTCCTGTAACCACACTGCAACAGCGAGTTGGATTTATCATCACAAGTGATCCACCAGAAATCTAGTGCGAAATAGATATGGTAAGTGTCATATTAATGGGTGGGATGGCAAACTGTTGTGGTATAGAGCATCATTGATTTCAAATAATTATTTACCACAATACCACCTCTATACCATAATTACTTATTATAATCAGTAAATCGCAAATATTCACGACGGTCAGTTTTCGGATGTTCAACAACAAATAAGTAAAAATCGCCCTACCTTCCCTTAAGCGCCCTAAACGCTGACTACGTTTACCATTTTGGCTAGTGTAATAGGCACAAGCTGGTCTACAAGGCGTTGCCCGTTTTAGAGCAACAAACTGGTTGAGGAGTTCACACTCACCATTATCGCTCGAAAATCCAACTGAATTCTGGTTACCATTTTCTCTTTTTTCCTCTAATATTTCCAAAATTTTTCTTGCAGGTACCATTCAGAAAAAAAATATCATCAACGGTAGGAATAGGGTGCTAGTAGCTTTGTTAAAAGGAATTAGCCACAGACCTAACTAATCCGATCGGGGATACTCCGTAGTTTATTAGTGCGCATAAGTATGTCCATTTCATCTCGATAGATACGTATAGTAACCGGGCTCTTAACGGGGCACTGTCCACTTGACTACCATCTCCACAAAATGGGCAAATCTGACACAACCCTCTGCCGGTTCTGTGGGGCTGAGGACGAGACTGCGTGTCATGTGATCTGCCACTGCCCTGTGCTGGCAAGACATCGTTTTCTAATCTGGGGACAAGCTTCCGTTGATCCCCAGGTTTTTAAAACGGGAGAGGTAAAGGATCTCCTCTCATTCGCCAAAACGTGGTGGGGAAGGTTGGACCTTCCAGCTTTATCTGGGGTTGACGACAATAGGTCGCCACAACAGACTGGGATGGTAATGCCCACCCAGTAATTACCAGGCAGTTAGTGCTTGGGTCCCAGGCAGCTCCTGACGATGAGTACAAGTGCCGTCCACTGGGCATTCAGTGCTCGGTTAGGCAGGGTGCTCAGGTCGGGTAGACAAATGTGCCTGGGAAGGAGTTGGAGGTCACGACCTCCTCCTGCCAAAATAGGTCCACCTGGGCCTCAGTGGTTATAAAAAAATAAAATAAAAATGAAAATAAAATCATCTCGGACACCAAAGCCTTTTTATCAAGCATGATTTTTACCGTTTTGTTCGAGTTTCACGAATAAAATGTCTTTTGTGAAAATCTCTAGTGAACATGGAAGAAATTGGTCCAAATGGCTCAAAAAGCCAACATAGCACTAGAATGTGACAAGTTCGACTAAGAGAAACAATAAAATATTTAACCCTTTTCCATATTTTTATTTTAAAGCAGTCTTGTGAATCGTGAATCGGGCAAAAACTATTCAGCCCAAAGAATAAGGAAGACAAAAAATTTTAAAAATGGAAAGATGAAGTCAATACGCACAATATTGGTGCGGGTGATTGGTGTTGACTGACTGACGTGGTCAGCGAATGCGGAGTATGATTCTCCGAGGTCGCATATTGTCACTTCAAAACTGGTCCCTCCCGCTCCTATGCATGATCGTAGGCTGAAGCTATTCACGTTTATGTTGCAAGGACGGCAGGCCACTCATACCTACTCTACATACCATGGAGATAAATTGGTATACGTCATGTGTCATATCATTACATATATAATTAGACTAAAAGCAGGACAGTTGGTTCAAACCATTTTTACTTTTAGAATTTTTATACCAGTCATAACTTCTCAAAGAAGAGTCCTCTCCGAATGATTTAAAATGGGATTTACACGTACATAATCATCCTCAATCATCATCCATTTAAATTTATAATGATTAGAACGATGATAACGAAATCACCACACACGTAAACTAAACAACAAAATACTGTTATAACTATTCTAGTTGTCCTTTTTGTGACCAATTGAGAGTAATTAAGGTATAGAACAGTATTTCGATGTCATCAAGTTTTCGTAGCGCACACAAAATAGTGACTTTTTACAGGTAACTTTTGACACATGGGGTTACATTGTTCCATTTTAGGTTGGGTCCCCTCATTTCTTCGAAGGTTTGGTGTAGCCTATGCTACTCTGTAAAGATTTAGCAGCTTTATAACTGAACGATAGGTGAAGGGTTGAGCTAAATTGTAACCAATGATCTTTCTCTTTATAGTATCAGTTTAGGTGTAAATAAAATGTTCTAGCTAGGTCACTTGTGGTAGCTTCCATTTTTTAAACTTTCACCGCACCTGGAGGTTACAGTTCGAAATTACGTACCTTAAATCGATGTTGAGTAGACGAACGTGAATATCCAACAAAGGGTTTTATGGAGTAGGAAGAACGAGGCTAACATTGAAAACTCTCGAATAAATACGAATGTTTTTGGTATCAACTAGAAAATTGCGCAGCGCTCCCAGCAACTGAGTGGTTTTAAGTAAAAATTATTGTATCATTACAGAGTATGGTGATTGAAATCTAAGGATTATCAAGTTCGTATTCGTATAACGAGAAGTTGTGTTTTATTTCAAATTAGAATGATTTTTGGTTGCTGGTACAATCTACCTTGTCGGCCCTGTTCAGTGAATATGATTACTAACCAAAGGTAATTTCTTATTTATTTTCTGCTTGTACTAAGGCAGCAACAAATGAAATGGAGTTCTTTTGAGGATAGTATGATTGAAAAGAATGGTGAAGAACTGAACTTTCAGCTGAAGTGGGTCTTATACTGTGTTCTCCAGTTTGCTTACGACAGAGCTGTAAACTCACAAAGAATTCGAGACTATTACGCTCTTCCAAAAGGTTTTGCGCTCCAAGGCCGACTTTAGTCACAGTAAGACGGTTTTCAAACTTATGATTTATTCTAATTCGATAGTTTATTGCACAAAAGCAGGAACAGTAATTGCAAATAATTCAAAATTGTAGTTCTCCAACAGTTGACTGACGATTCAACAAGTCTGTGTGGTTCTTTCAGTCAAGTTGCCTTTACATCATTTTACCAAACGACGAATCCCGTCTCAAAAAGATGTCAGATAGCTCAAATTTAATGACGCCGTTGAAAAGGGCGTTAAATTGTCTATCTATTTAATGTCAGAAAACCATTTTTTCAGACCAGATAAAACGTGCGCCAAAATGTCAGCTTTCCAACGGTGTAGTTATTTTGGTTTTTAAAAATATTTTTAGTTAAGGAAATGGTGTTTAACTGCAGAAAAACGTGCGTTTTCTGTTGAAATTGAGGTTGAGGTGTTTTTGACCTTACGTCACTGAAACGGCCTTAACGTAACGAAGTAATCTAAGGATACCGTTGGAAGCTGACATTTTGGCGAAAGTTTTATCTGGTCTGCACAGTTCTGCGTCAATCATTCATGGGGTTGCTAGGTGAGATGAAAAACAGGCAATTTCAAGATTTTGACAAAACAACCATTTCGCGCTGCAATTGCACATCTTTTATGTGATGAAAAGATGGTTTTCTGACATTAAATAGATAGACAATTTAATGCTCTTTCCAACGGTGTCATCAAATTTGAGCTATCGCCAAAATTGAGGGAGTTATGGCAGTTTTAATGACATAAGATCGAAAACACGAAAAAATCTCAAGTCGCGAATAACTTGGAAACGAGACCTCTAAAAAAATGCTACGAGGCACTTTTGGTTGGAAATGAGTTGTAGAACACGTAGGAGTCCGGTTGTGCATAACTCCTGGGACACCCTGTATATTTACTGACAGGTAACGTGTAGGTAGGTGTTTTATTTTATATCGTTGAATTTCAGTTTTTCTATTCGTGGTTTCCTTGTGACTGGTATTTTTATACCAGTTTTTGTTTGATGATAAAGAACTAGTAATGGTTGGCGTTGAAGGTGCTATATTTACGACGAAGTCATCCTACCTTTGGAACATATAGAAGTCAATTACAAGGTATAGAGATTCATTGATCAGCTGAAGGGGCTTTGAAGCTTATTTCTTTCCTAATCGGGCTACCGTGCAGAAATATAAAAGGAGATCTTATTGAGGAATCTAGACTATATTTACGGGTATGGAGGCGCGATAATTGATCACAGATTACGTTTATTTAACGTAATTGAGAGATTTACATAGAAGGGTTATTTATTTATATTTATTTAAGGGTTATTATTTATTAGGGTTAGACATAACCATTCTGCAATAGGATGCAACTCGTTTTACTAGTCGGTTTTTGACTAGCAAACACATTGATATTCTTTTAATCTTAATTCAATTTCGGCGAAATTTTCAGTGGATGTCCGCACTGTTTCCAGACAATTTTCCTACATCCAAAAACATTATGGTTTACAGGCACCCGTGTCCTTCAAAAGTGCCAACTGTCTCAAATCTCTCTCAATATCATGTATGAATGTAAGAAACGATCCTTAAAAGGCGTCCTAAGCTTTCCCATCTTGTATTAAGTATAAAAGGGAGAGAGGAACAAGTTGATTCTCATTGTAACGAGAATCTTCATGTAGTTTATTCCAAACACAATCATCTTCTGATCTTCATTTTGAAAATATTTATGAACTGCGGAAACTGCTAGGAAAGGAACTGCGCTGCCTTTAGAGTAGGAATTGAAAGATTCCACAAATTACATTATAATCATCAAACGTCATAATCATCCAATTAATTTAAATCCAAGCCCGAACGTCACCAACACTTCAATTTAAAAAAACCTCACTTTGTGTTACTTCGATGGTTTCTTCCATGGTACAAGTAAATGGTTTCTCTCAATTCCAAATAATATAATATCTCCATTTGCTTTAGAATAGAGACCAGCCTGAACAAGAAATTAGTTTAAAAACACATGATTTGGGGCAACAGTTCTTATTCTAGTCGACAAGGAAAAGCACGAGCAACCTAAAACGCAAGTTCAGGCCAACAACAGCGAACTGATCCGATCATCATGTCCTGAACTCAGATGAACAGTAACTTTTTACGTTCTCCCGTAACAACTCTTTTCTCATTTACACTAGAGTTATCGGTAGGTATATATTTTTTCCGGGACTACTGAGGTATACGAAGGTGTAACTCACCTAAAACGACCGAAAATCGTTAAATTTATGTTTTTACCAGTACATTACTCAAACTAGTTCATCAGTCATTAACTTGATCATTTAAACATTCAATCAAAAACTTATATTATGAAATCTTAGTAAATTGTTATTAAAACATGCTTAAAACGCGATAAAAATGGTCAAAAAACCAAAATTTTTAGTTTGAATGGCAGAATATTATTCGCACGTTTTTTGTAACACAGTAGGCAAATGATTTCTTTGGATGCATATTTCTCGAATGGTTTATAATGATTACAAACTTTTTAGACGAATGTGTGTCCGAAGAAACCGTTGACCGATCGTACCTATAGGTTTTTACAGTCTACGCACTAAATCATTCGTGACGAAATTGTGGAAACCTATTTCAAGAAAAATAGAGTTTGTAAAAGTAACTTAATATTCCGTAAAAGTCCAATAAGTTATTGTTCTGTAACTGATGATGAATGAAAAGCCGAAATCGATTTAACGTTGTAGCCCTTTTAATTTTCGTGGAAATAGAATTCGTTCCTTCGACAAACTCTGTATTCTTCTTGTCTGTGTTACATAGCGTCATGTGGTTTATTCAGTCAAATAATACTACAGTTACTAGAGAGTTATACTATTTAGTTCCAAAAATTGTAGTAGAGTGAATTGGCATCGATCATCGCTCATTCCCGTAAAGATTTCTGACGTGTAACAGATGTGCTGTGTAACACGTAACGTAGCTACATAGCGTCGTTTGCCACTATTCACCGTTTCCGTGAATTTCGGGCTCTAATCCTACCAAAAGATGATTGGCAGGAGTGTTGAAGTATCAAAATATATGAAGGTGAATCACTAAATTACTAGATAGTATTATGAAATATTGGAATACTGAGGTAGGCCACTAGTTGGCTCTAATTCTTTTCGATGCTAAAGGTTTCTGGATAAGTCGTCGTTGGTTGATCATTAATTTAAGAACATCCGTTACTATATTTTGATTCTTCCACACTCCTGTGAATCATGTATTTGTAGGATTAGTGCTAGAAATTCATGGAATCAATATAGTTACGATAAATTGTTACATATTCCATCCTGAGTGGTCATTCATGCTTATTACAGGAACTTCACTTGGTTAATACGAACTATTCCTGGCATATCGGTGATTATTCGATGTGGATGTAGCTTCGAATGGATTATCATCGCATGGCACCTGCTATATTTCTGTATACAACGGCTCCTATTGGTCGAAGCCGGTCCGTGACCACGCCCATCTCCCAACGTCGGTGGGGATCTCTTCGTCTTTGGCGGAAGTGCCGGCCTCTTCAGACTCCTTCAACCCCTACGACCTGTGAAATCTGTAGTACACCCTCGAGATTATAGCCTGAGAGGCGACGTTTTCGGGACTTTTGTTGTCATTTTTTTTGTCTGACAGAAAACATTTGGCTCATTGTTGACACGGAAGCTACGAATTTCGCCTAGGTCGATGGAAGTCGAGTTTGTTACTTAGCTGGATCGTACGGTGAACAAATGAAGTGAGTGTCTTTAATCCGTCAAAATGATGACTCCATGGACCAACGCCTATGAAGCACCGGCTACACCTTTCAGGTAACACTGCCAATCAATACATAATATATTATATTACCTGAAATACTTCATACATATTCAGTATTACTCTAGATCTGACTGAAGCATTAGATCAACGTATTAAATATCTATTTCCTGTCTTCCTTTCCTGAAATTCCATATACTGTCATGTTTTTGCATGCCCTAAAGAATTCTAAGTTCAGCTAAGCAGTTTCAGAGCTCTTGGCTATCACGTAAACTTTCGCGCCTTCCAATTCACAGCAGCCGTAGCTGATTTCCTTCCATTTTCCACAATCAACTT
The DNA here is from genome assembly GCA_031894815.1 of Creontiades dilutus. Taxonomy (NCBI): domain Eukaryota; kingdom Metazoa; phylum Arthropoda; class Insecta; order Hemiptera; family Miridae; genus Creontiades; species Creontiades dilutus. The sequence goes on along the minus strand of JAVIWC010005520.1, from coordinate 355,520 downwards.
TGTTGGCAATCTCTTCTAAACCATCCTTCAAACACAACATTGAACTATTAGACGATCAACATGTTAAATTCTTGGAACTCAAGTCTGACCTCAAATTAACCCTGACAATTCTTCAACCTTGGCCCTCTACTCTTCAAAGCGATATTTGAATACTGATGCACTTGTAAGAATGGTAGAACTACAAAACAATCACCTACTGAACATCTTTAAATCATGCTGAAATGTATACCAAATTTAGACCATTACATAGTTTGATTGATTCTGGTTAATACAAGTTCAGACACTAATCAGCGACAATGGGACTTAAATATGAATTTCTGTGGAGTAATTTGCAAACATTCTTGACTTGAGACAGACTAATATACTAACTGACTGACATGGAGCCTACATACCGACTTGAACAAAATATAAACTAAAAAGCAGAAACAAAAATTCTGAATTAAGGGACAAAACATTTTTCAACTCCAACTCGAATGCAAAATATCCTTCTACGGAGGAAGAGCTAACTCATGCAATTTTTAAATATGCATTATTTTCAACGTTAAGCAGAAACCTACTTTCTCATCAGGTTCAATGAAACCCAAGAACCTTCGTATTCTTTGTATATCCGTTATTTTGAAGTATTTCCTTGCAAATAGCATACAGTATAATCATTATTTAAGAAGTAAATAACTTTGGAATAGATTACTGCCTGAAAAAGTCTGAACCAACCGATTTAAATTCCAGTTTATAGAGTTTCTTTACCTTCTTATACTGTGATAACCTCTCTGATTAGTTGTTCGGTGTTTCATGGATTCTGGATAAAGTTATAGGTAATCAGCCAATATGCGGTTTTTTATAGGTTTCGTGAAAATTTCATGGAATGGAATTTTTCTGATTAACTACAAAGGTTCATTTTTTAAAACAATTTTTAAAAAACAATATTAAACAAATAAAATTGATTTCCGTCAACTACGATCTTTTTCGCCTCTTGAATATCATTTTGAAAAGCTATTGTTACTGATTTAAGACACCTCCCAAAACAAGAACTTCATTACTAACTACAGACAGAGAGACAACAGTAGATTTAACATCACTAGATAGTACACCAGTGAGCGTTCATGACACCTACACAAGCCTTAAGAGTAACTGACCGTTATGGGAGCGATTTTTCACAGGATAAATCTTAAGATAGCAGACGTTTTCTTTGAGCTTTATCCTTGTTTCAGGAGATATCCATCCGACAACATGTAAGTAAATTATGTTCAAGTATAAAATGGAAAGTGAATCATTTGGATTGATCATTATGAGAATCTTATTTTTGTTATGCGTCCTTATATCTGGCATATAAACAATAATCGCTCTATGGGGTGAAACACGCAGTCACCCCATTCGGTAGTGCACTCCAAAACGCGCTTTAGGTAGAAATTCAAATCATGAATTTTCCTCAATGGCTTCATCATTGAATAATAAACCCCAACATTCAACAATTCGAGCTGGAGAAAGTTTTTCCTTCGATCGCGTTATCTAACATGAATTGCTTGACTCAACTTCACGTGTATCGATTATAACCCTTTTGCAGGAGTTCATATGAATCAGTATCCACATTACTACATCACTACGTCACTAGGTGTGCGGTGCTGATAGCAACAAAAAAATAATAAACCAAAATAACGCGAATTTGGCACCATAAATCATCGAAGCCATAGATGGCCAAGTGTCTTGAATGTGAAGAAAAGAGTGGGTGAAATTGAAATATTGGACTTGGAAATTTTTGGGGAAGACCATTTTGTAAATATGTATTTTCTGATGTATTTTTTAAAGAAGTTTTTTCTGTGTGATGTTTTAACGCTATGTCATTCATTTTGTATAATAAAAAGTTTCGCATTTGAATTTTATTGGTGTTTTTTTGAAGTGTAATTATTAAAATAATTGACAAAAAGTGATTGATTGAAAAATTAAGTTTGAGAGAGCGCGCGTTGTACAAGGGTATTGGTAGGGACGGGTTAAACTCATGTAGCGTAATCAAATCGTCATTTTTCCAACCTAAATATATCTATTTTGTACGATTAAATTGACAGGGGACCACACACAGCCTAACGCTTACGTTCCCAAACAATTCGCCAAAATTAAATACAAAACTCTACGCAGTACGGACGTTAACATTTTCAAATTTGAGATCGGATTCTAGACGTTAAACGTAAACCATGAAATTTTCAAAGGGGAGGGGGGATTTCTTTTTTCAATAGCGATCAATGGTTTATTATTGAACAATAAACCAAAATTGGATGGAAACCGTGGGGTTGGTTCTAATTGGAAAGATTTGTGAACAAATACTCACTGAAAGAGAGAGAAAGACATTCACGAATCGAGAGTTCTGCAGGAAAGACTTAGAAGACGAAATTTTGATTTGTGAGGGGAAAATGTAGGTATCCATCTTCTGCCAGCAAACGCATTGCAACCTCTTGACTCGGAAATGGAATTGTCAAAACCGTAAAACTGACTTTTGGGGGCTCGATGGACTCAACATGAAGGAAGATTATACATGTGCTCAGCATTTTGGGTAGTAGATCGGAAAGATCCGATTCGTCCATGTGCCGTGTTAACACTTTAACTTAAAGTCTTTAAGGATCGCCTTTCACAGGGAGATATTGTCCTAATTGTGTGTATAATGAAACTTGCTTAAAAAGGTTGATGGTGGAAAGAGTTTCTTGTTGCAGATTTGTTTGCTTTCGACGGGGGCTTGCCCTTGAATAATTTGTTATTTTATTTACAACAAGAAGTTCAGTACGTCACTGGGGCTTTTGTATTTTCGTTTAGAAACACCTGAATGGTTCTTGTTTTCCACTATTGTATTTCCTTCTTAGGAATAAACAGTATCCGTTTACATGGAGTTAACATATTCGTAGGTGGTAGTCGGTTTGACAATTGAAAGTACGTTCGATCTTTGTTGCAGTGTGAAAGACATACTGAGTATGCCTTACAACCATGAGTCGGCGATCCTTCAGGCATCGGACACATCTGTTATGAGTTACGTAGCTCCGTATTCGTGTCAGCAGTACTCTACTTCCGAAGACTACAACGCCTACACCGACCACGTGGACTACTGGAGCGAACCCATGAACGAATGTTTTGCCCAAGAAACTCCACCTTGCACCCCGACGGGCCCCACAGGTGAGCTTTGTCAACTCGAATTACTTATATCTTGGAATCATTTACTAGCTTACTGCTGCTGCTCTGAATCTAGCCTTACATACTTGTATATCTCTACTTCTACTTCAAAAATAATCACTAATTACGCTAATTATTAATTATTTTGTCTAATTACACTTCTCTATGAAAGTGCAATCACATTGATTCCCTTCCAGGCCCGTGCTCGTCATCTCCCCCGTACACACCCAGCGTCCAGCAGCCTTGGTGGTCACCTCCTCACACGCCGTCGGCCAATTACAACAGCCTGCCGTCCTCCCAACCTTCCATCACTTCACATCACGTTCAACAACTTTCTTCAATATCCATCCCGTACAAAGACGATTTAACTTCAAGTAAGTCCGACAATAAAGTACATATAATGAAATGACGTAAAGTTATGCGCCCATTTTGTTACTTACAAAAGATAAATAGGTACTGAATCTACACAGTAATCTTCCGCAAAATATTTTTTTCTAAACCCAGATTGCATAGCCTAATGAGCAAATGTTTGACTCTCCCACGTAATTTCAAATTTTATGATTATTTTTATTGTTATTATTTGGAGCACTGTCTCACCCAGGTTTTCTAAACTAAACGCGGTTTTAAAAACTCAGTTACCACATTTCTAATGGTTCAGAATGATTAACACACTAATAGAACAACTTAGTGGCCACTTTAAAACAATTTAGATTATTTAGATGTTGAGATGATTTCCAATTATGGCAGTAAAACCTGCACTTTAGCAGGAATAAACACAAAATTAATTGAACACTCAATTTTAAACTTTAAAAAAAATTATTTTAGCTAATTTTTTTAATGAGTTTTTTTTTTTTTTAATTTCATTTAAAACTTTTTTTCAAATAGAGAAGTTATTGATGATTGTACTATTTCGTATCGGTTAAATTCTTTAATATCGCTCTGTCCATTTTGATTCTGATCACACTTGAGTAGCCGAAGTTAGTTACCCACATCTCTCCGATCAAATTTCTATTGAGATTGTATCAACTGGACTACTGGCACAGAGCTTTGAACATCGCTAAATTATTGCGCTTAAGCTCTTGATCCTTGAATCTTTGTGTTTAAGACAAGTATAAAAATGAATTTATGAAAAACACTAGTTAGTAAGTGCATAATGCTATAACTAAGGATTCCATTTATGAAAGTTTTTGTTGCACTTAACAATAGTTGTTATGTTATCATTGTTTCTTCGTTTGCAGAAGATAACTTCAACGTGAAGAAAAAGGAAGTTCTGCATTGTCAAACAAACAAAAAGTCTGCAAAAAACAAAGTCAAAAGAAAGCCAAGAGTTTTATTTACTCAGGTGAGGTTTTCCTGATGTCCTTCTCTCTACAATATCAATAGATCCATTATTTCGTAGAATTAATATGATTTTGGTACCCTTGATAAAATGTGCTGTGGAACTCTTTTACATTACAGCTAAACTTGCAGAAAGTTTAAAAGTCATTCGTTAACGTTAAACTATTACCTAAAGGTTTATACTTTGATCAAGTAGTTTCGGACAGCAGAACAGCATTACTATCTTTCTAACTGCCTCAATATCGTTTTCTATCTATCGGTTTTTACTGTCTAGAAAGTTGTATCAACACACATTTCATGGATGCTTGGGCAATAAACAAAATAAGGAAACAAAACATGCGGCCCTGAACAAATACAGAATTCGGATAAGTAGTTGTACATCATCCAGTAGGTGCTTACCTGTCTGTTAAGCTATAAAACCAAGACAACAAACTTGTTTTATCATTGTCGTATCAATTCAAAATTGAGTGACTCTAATCAGATGCAATTTTTCCGAACCATTCAATTATTCTAGAATAACTGGAAGTATCTAAAAAATTTAAGTTAAACAACTAAGTTAAGTTTGACAAGAATACAGCCTCCGAATACTGTATAGCGATAGGAAGTCATTGATTATAAACCAATAGAGACGTTAAATTTGATTTAACTTACACAGTAAAAGATTTTCAACTCCCACAATCATTCACAAATACCAGAAATTTAATATTATGCCCTAGTCAACGGAAACCAGTTCTATAGGATTTGTATCTCTGCTGCATTTCACAGACGAATCCTCTATTGCAATTATATTAGTCGATTTTCACCAAGTCCAAGCACCACACTCCCATTCATTTTGACGTTCTAATTTTCTCTTCTACACATCTTGAAACGTAAAACAACACATTTTGATGGTGGAGGGGGAGTTAAAAATGCTTTTTTCTTTTTCGTTTGCAAAGACCTACTATTGGAAATAATACACCAATATGTGGAGCGAACTAAAACAAGAAAATTGAAGATTAAATAGAGGGAACATTTTGGTTTTTTATTCAATAATAAACCATTGTAATCGCTCTTGAAAGAAAAAAAATTCTAACCCCCCCTGAAAACTACATGGTTTACGTGTCAAAGTGTGTAGAAGCCGAATCTGCAATAAAAATTTTTCCGTCCGTACGCAGTACGCACGATTTCTCCCAAACGGCTGGAGCAAAAAAGCTGAAATTTTCAGGAAAAATCCATGTTGGTCCGGCGACGCCCCAATTCTTGAGCCAGCTCTCTCACTTAATTTAAAGTGCCCTCTAAGAGTTGTCAAAGTTTTGTAAAATCCCTAAAAACCTCCAAAAAAGTCAAGGCGGCCTAAATTTGGACTCTTTTTGAAGAACACTCCACGAGTATTCGAATGAGCCCCTCCCCAGGTACGTAGGTCAAACCATTCCCGATCTATGGCCCGATTTATGGTGCCAACATTCGCGTTATTTTGGTTTATTATTGTTTTTGTGTTGATATCAGTAACCTAGTGACGTAGTGATGTAGTAATGTGGATACTGGAGTGAACTCCTAAAAGGCTTTGTAGCCGATACACGGGTTGAAGCATTCTGATAATTTTTAGGAAAAATCAAAAATTATTTATCACTTTCAGTCAAATTTCCATTCGCTGCAAATTCTTTCACAGGTGTTTATTATTCAATTGGCTTGTTTATTATTAATACCTATTTGGATTGATCAGTTGATCATATTTGTGTGCCTCCTGAAATTCAAAAATCGCTCTATCACCTGTAAAAAACGCACACTCTGAAGCTCCGTAAGAAATTCGCAATTAAGAAGAACGCATAATAAATCCCAGTGAATGAATTTGCAGCGTTTTTTTAAGTTGCTATAAGCGCAAGGAGTTAGTGAGTACTAAATTACTCTGAAATCTCTCCATGTCTCTCACTTTTGAATAAAAACCACGGCTTATGGATTGTCAAGAACTCGGTTTTCTGGATGGAGCTGTAAAGTAGTGCAATCCATCAGTCAGTTCTTGCAAAATTACCTCGCCTTAGTCCACTAAACCATACAGTATTTTTATAGTTAGATGAGCCGAGAGGAGAAGGTTGGGTCGGGACCACATGTGAAACCACACCCTTGACCGCTCGTGTTAGCGTTGTCTAATGAGGTGTGACAGAGAAAACATAAGTGACTCTGGTCACCTCCCTCCAAGACCCGTCAAAGCTGACGAAGTTGAATAGAAAAACCTCAACGCATCTTGTACCCCAACAGAATGAGTTTTTAATTCTCGCTGAACCAAATGCCCAACCGGAAAGGAGATGTCACAAATTTCTCCCCAACCAACGATACGCAAAGTTACGTTTAAGCTGGCCGCACTAATGGGACAATCTGGAACGTTTAAACTACAATATAACATCCCTCCCAAGTTGATAGGACAGTAGAGAGAAAAAAGAATTCAGAGAGAGAGAGAGAGAGAGAGAGAGAGAGAGAGAGAGAGAGAGAGAGAGAGAGAGAGAGAGAGAGAGAGAGAGAGAGAACATGCATTTATAACCAAAAGGACAAGTTATTTGACAATATTATAATAAGTACATGGAAATTGACAATGGGCTAAGCCCGTCTGTCAGAGTATCGCGTATGATTATTATAATTATAAGAATTTATTATTATTTTATTTATCTATTTTTTTCTCTTTCTTAATATACACATATATTTAATTTTACTTTTTACTTTATACATTCTTATATACAAATTATTTAATTTGATTAATATGCAATAAACAGGAAATGTAATATCAATAATACTTTTAAACATTCAACCAATTCATCCATAACAATTAATTTTCTTCCCAGTTAAACTTCCTCACCAATTCCTCCCTGTAACCCCAGGCAGATTGACAAAATCTGGGTAGTCGCAGCTTGCTAGAACCGTTTAAAACATTTATGAGAGCATCACGCGTTAGACTAGGGACCCCGAAATGAGCACTCCGAAACTCCGCAAGAACAGGGCAAATCGCCAAGAAGTGCTCTAAATCCTCAGGTTCTCCCATGTTACATAGCGAGCAAGTCACTCTGTGGCCCTCATGGGGTGTATGCGGACGGGAATTCAGTTTGAACACGTCAGCACGAACTCTGCAGACCCAACGCAGGACAAACATGGATGCCTTCTGTTCTTCCACTGTTAAATCACTGCATCGAACATCATGATCTAGAAATCGATAAAATCTGCCCGATGAAGCAAGGGCCCTAGTTTTTGCCATCTCCATGCTTGAGGACTTCACTCTTTCATTTAATTCCCTCAGTTGTGTTGCCCATTCATTGCGATTTTCAAACACCCGACTGAGAGAAACAGTATGCTCCTCACATAGCTTTTCCAAATCATTGTACCAAAACAGGCCCGCTTTGACAATCTCGTTAGCCACCACACGTGGGAATCGGTGCTCTGGCATTGCCATCACCTTCATGATGTAACTACAGTGAAGATCCAGAGTGAAGGCGGAGAGAGGAGGCACGCTCATACTGGCTTCATGCAGGGTCCGTAACGTTCTTTACTTTATTACGGAGAAAATCAGACCGCGTACGCTTAATTTGATCGATTGGAACCGAAGATATAGTCAAAGAACCATGTTTAGGTCGAAAATCGAAAAAATCGTCAAAATATTATACTGCTAAATAAATATCTTATTATTCCAAAATTTTTCGTTTGATTCATTTATTCATTTTCTATTCTGGAATGTTAAAACCCTGCACACGTGTCACACACGTTGATACCACTTTTTGCCTAGGATTCCAGAGAGAATATCCGGGCCCGTGTTATCTCTGTCTTTTGTAAGTTGAAAAAGAGCCGACAACGGAAATCAAGCATAGATATCGGCAAAGGTTCAAAGCTGCACCGAAGACCTTTTTTTTAAGCGTATATTTAGGTATATATTTATTATATATTATATGTTGAACATAACAACTAGTTACATCATACATACATACAGTAAGTAACTATCAAGTTATTTAGCTATAACATAATTACATGGATTGAGAGTTCATTTATTCATGCTCGGTATCAGCATCCGTCCAAGGGTTTGGTCCTATTCAGGAATAGTACTAGAGTTGTCAAGAAGCTGAATGGCGTGTCACATTTGTATGATACCACTTTTCATATCCTAGGATTTTTTCGCAGAGAGAATCTCCGGTTTCCCGTATTATCTTTATGGAGGTCGTCATTTGATGTACCAGTTGAAAAAGAGCCGATTTTGGAAAGTTTGAATCATTTGCATGTTAGATATCGCTGCAAAGTTGGATGCCATAAGTCAAATAGGCATTAGCAATGTCTTATACCGAACACATGAGAAAAGAATTGCATTTGGGTTTATTAACCTTGTCAACAATGATGTCAATAACGAACCTTTGTAATCGACCAAGAAAACAAATTATGAGAGTGGATGATATAAAACGTGACTGGCCATAGACCCGTTGCAAGATGGGCACTATCCGAATGTACTCACCATATTGCTCTCTGATCGGGTTTAACATAACTTATTTATATATTTTCGGACAAATGCAGCGTTGATGGATATTTACTTTATCTAGTGAAATTTCATAGTTTCTATTATATTCGTGGATTTCTACGTCTCGCTTATATAGAGTATATAACACCAATTATCATGGTATTTTGATAAGTATCAGCTTTTATTTCGTACTAAAGGACTAGCGAAATTCAGTGTTCACGGAGTCATTCTAGAAATCAATTACAAGCTATGGAGACACAATCAGCTGAAGAACCCTCCTTTATTCCAATTCCTCAATAATCGATCTACCGATCGAAATATAAATGGGTATCTTTTTAAGACATCTAAAACATAATTACAATTTATGGAACCGGCTACGTCTAATAAACATAGAACGATAATTTTGGTTAATCATATTCAATAATATGTCCTCTGTATTCAACCAAGAAAAAACTATTAACCTCCCTCAAAAGCTGTTGGTTTACGTTTGAAGACATGCTGATTTCAAAAAAACAAGTTTTTCAGAATCCGTTCTAACGCTTACAAAATTTGGCTCAAAAATCCAACATCGATCTGGGATATGTCAGTAATCTCGACATCGCGATCAATCAACCCCAAACAATAATATAGCACAATGATTAAATTATTTTTAAAAATCGAAATTTCAAAAACTTTCGACGTGAGAGGTTACTTTTTTGTTTGATTGAGATAGAAATTAGTCCGTGAATCAAATGAGACCCAGTACTGAAGTGTTAAACTGGTTATGCGTGAACGTCATGCGAAAACGAAGCAGTAAATGATGAGAAAGCTATTGATCAGAAAGCTGTACATGTAGAAAGCAAGTGGTTATTTTAGATGTGGACTAATTTTGCGTCCTTCTGGACCAGTGTTAAGCGTTCTTAACGAAGGTAGTGAAAAAGCAAAGTATTCGGTTGAGTTCCCACAACATAATGCAGCATATAAAGTATAATGTAGAAATAGACATAAGCCCACACTAGAGACCTTCATAGGTTACGGCATAAAACCCACATTTGTTGTCTATCTCAGTGACAAACCCCCATCTCATAACACATAAATCGTTGCAGGCGCAGGTTCACGAGCTTGAGCGACGGTTCAAAGAACAACGTTACCTATCGGCGCCAGAGAGAGACCACATGGCATCTTCCATCAAGCTGACATCGACACAAGTTAAAATTTGGTTTCAGAACCGAAGATATAAAAACAAGAGGCAAAAAAATGAAGAGCAGACGACAACGGCTCCGTCCATTGTCACCACTCCAACATGTTGGGACACGTCCTATCAGGTGCTCTAACCAACCTACCTAATCTCATTTCTATTCATTAATTGACAATTAAATCCCAACCTTGTACTTGACCAAATATTGAAAATCTTGAAGATTGAATCTAGCATGTGCATGAATTTCCGATAACATCATTACCATCTGGTTTTTTATCCTTAACTTTTTGTGCCTATCATACGATCATTTTTCATTTACCGTTACATCAAAATTTCCTCTTAAAACCCAAATTTATTTTATATATTTGAACGTTATATGATCCTTTAAGTATAAAACTGTTCTTGGATTTCAGTAAAAACAATATTAAAAGACAATAAAACGAAAGTAGTTCATTAAGTCATGCTAAGCGAATGTTACTCCCGCCAAAATGCAAGATGTTGGAAGACGTTGAGAATCATTTTAAGAATGAACAATTCCAAAAATCTAATTATAATTTTTCCATTCGCAGCTCATGTTGACAATGCAACAACCCCAGTTTTCAAAAAATTGAAGGACAAGAACTTCCACTACTTTTGATGCTAAAAGCCACAATGTCGTTGGTTTTTCTATTAGAAAAAAAATATATTTCCTGAGAGAGACAACCTTTCAAGAATTGGAAATTGATTAATTTGACATAAATACCATCAGCTATATATAACATGAAAACCACCATTCTGACCTTAATTGATAAAATGGAGTCGTTCTCCAAAAATATTTGCAATGAAAATTTTGCACACATCAATCCAAGTAAGATAATAAAATGTTAGTATTCTTCAATCTTTCTTTATTCCTGATGCCTTGCAGAGAAATCCAATAATGAAATATTGATGAGTTTTGATAACAGTTTTGAGTTTCGTGACCTTTTGCAGGATTTGATATTTTTCATTCGATAGTCCAAGTGGCTAATAGCAAGCAAAGTTACCGTCTTAAAATTGATTTGTTGCACTAAAGTAAATAATAAATTTATTATATAAATAGTAAATATTTGTCTCCTTTGATTCTGGGCCTTTGGTGTCCATCAGGTAGTTTTTTCCATAGCCTCTGGGAAAACGCTACAAATTATGTCTCATGGGTTTACCTACTATTTTTGAACGCCCCTTATAATTTAGTATAGAATAAGGAAATTACTCGTTGATATTGTATAGAATAGTCTGAGATGAAGACCCTTTTATTAGTTCGATACAAAAAACAAAAGTTTTTCCTAATACGTAAACTAACTTCGTTCACGCCAAGTAAAATTTATAAAACACGTTACGTTTGAGAACAGTCGGAAATTTAGGAATCTAAGTGAATGAATTAATGAAAACTTAATAATTTGGTTACATTTAAAATTGAAATTTTCAGTTCTAAATCTGGTAATCACCACATACAACTTAAGGGTAGTTAATTAGTACATAACTTGATTAAGAGGCTCTTGTAATTAGTGAAATTAAATTGAAAAAATGAAAATGGCTACTCCAATACAATGCGATTAGTTTCCGTGAATCTCCTAGCCTTCTCATTCAGAATTCACCTAAATGAGTCCAGCTAAAAGATACGTTTCACTACGTTAATAATTAAAATTAAATTTAAATAAAATAAAATAACTATTATTTTAAGAAAGTTCATAAGTACCTACGTATGTATTGTTGATTGGGTGGAAAATCTGACACGTGTATTTGCGACGTTTCAGTTTCCGTTCCCGCCCATCATTAGTACCTCTCAATCGGACGATGTGTATTTCACCAACAGCATCAAAGAAGAATACTTAGACAGATCATACATTCACCGTGAAGAATTCGCCACTATCATTTGATGATCACCCCCTAATACCCGTATTTTTTGGCGAGTGAATTTCTAAATAAAAAACAAAGAATAGGTTTTGGAATAAATGATAGAGTCATCGCCCAAATTATTTATGTACCGACTTTTTGTGAGGATTGTAAAAAAAAATGTATATTGTACATAGACATTCTAATTATTTTTCTCGTAGAATGTATAGTTTACTCTATTGCTTATACCTAAGTGTCTAACATTAGTTTCTAACTGATTACAATATGGCCAACTGAGGTCATTCGTAGTAGTCGCTATTCGCTCTCTACAGACCTAATCAAAAATCAGAAAAGTGTCAAATGTTACCCTCCGGCTAAAAAGAAAATTTCTTTAACATTTAATGTTCCATTGAAGGACCTCTCTTATGGCAGTCGTGGCGCCATTTTCTATGTTAAGAATTACCTTCTCACTTCAAAGTTATTTTTTGCTAACTGTTTTCTTTTCACGAAAACTTCAATTTTCCAATAGATGAGAATGAACGTAAGTTTTTTTTCTTCAAACAATGCTCAATATTTATTACTAACCTAACGGCACAAACTTTAATATGGTTTCGTAATATGCGTACGTACATGGTTCAAATAAAAAATCGTAAAGACATCCTACCAATAGTTACGCTTGATGTTCCTATAATCAAAACTATAACTACACAAATGTTTTTCATCGTAACTCTAAAATTAATGAAGGAGACTAGCTTAAAAGGCGAATTATTTCGGGTACTTACTGCAATACCCTAAACCAAAGAAACTCCGAATCCATCACAGATCGAAGTATTGTAGAAGTGAAACCATAAAGACACGTTAAGGCAGTTTTTCAAATGTTCACATTTGTTCATCATAACTAACTCTTTCTCATTATATTGTAAAATAATGATTTAGTTTAATTAAATTTTTTTATTGATTGTTCACTGGCAATTTTGTTTGTTACCCTGTGGTAGAGATCCTTCATAATTTGGGAAAATCCTGAAGAAAGAACTATCAGGAAAGAGGTGTTAGGATATAAATGAGTTGGAGTTATGATCTCACTAATTTTTATTAAAATAATATTGATTAAAATCTTTAAAAGATTTTCGTTAAAATTTAGAAGCAGTTTTTTGAAGGGACTGCAGCAGAATGTATATACAGGGTGTCCCAGGACTTATGCACAATCCGGCTCCTACTTGTTCTACAACTCATTTCCAAACAAAAATGCCTCCTAGCAATTTTTTTGCCAGAGGCCTCGTTTCCGAGTTATTTGCGATTTATGATTTTTTTTCGTGTTTTCGATCTTTCCTCATTAAAACTGCCTCAATTTTGGAGATAGCTCAAATCTGATGATTTGTTGATTGTTGATTAGTAGATCAAAAAAACAAATAGTTTACTAGATAAAGAAGGATCAGTGACGTAAACAATATTATCTACCAATATTTTTTCCTCATACTATCCGACGTGTTCGCAAGGGTATGAGTTGTACACAGGAGGAATGTGACTCCCTTGCTGCTTCAGAAGCATAACCATTGGCAAAACCGCACACAAAAATCATGTCAACATACTCACTTGTGGTATAGCTATTCAACTAAAAGCAAACCATCGCAATCAATCGTAAATGAACACAAATAGCCGTCTCTCGGATCTTCAATCATCCTGACTTTATTTGGACAGCTTGGAAATGCCGTAGACGCTGATCGCAAACGAACGTTTTCATTCATTAAATTAATTTTCATTTTTCGTTTTTAAATATTTATTTTGTCATTTATATTTTAACAATCTTGTTTAAACTCTAACTCTTTGTATGAACTCGGTTTAAACCCCAATATCTTACCTTTGTCCTACAACTGGATAACATGCTCGAGTCAATAAACATTTGACTAAAACTGAAGTTGGTCAGAAATAACAAATTATCAACATTGCAACACCCAATGCTACGGGTAAACCAGATTGGGGTTGGTAGTACACGGCGCACAAAGCAACCCCTCCTTCAAGACCCAGGAGTCGTGCGGGTCATTGCATATCCGAGCCCCTGACCAACACAATGCCTCCTCCGTAGCTTTCCCAATTTTCAAACATCAGGTATTTTTTAGTGATACAGCTTTCCTACGGAGTAGTCGTTTTTGTTTTTAAAAATATTTTTAATTGAGGAAATGGTGTTTAACTGCAAAAAACGTGTGTTTTTGTTAAAGTTTAGGTTTTTCCAAAAGTCTCGACGGAAAAAGGTCGGAGGTGGGATATACGTAACTTTTCTCACTGAATCGAATAGTGACAACGCCAGACCTCTCAAGTGACGATTTAAGTTAGTTTTTTTCGAATGCATAAACCCGTTCGTTTGTGAACAGCGTCAACGGCATTTCTAAATTGTCCGGCCAAAGGATAATCGAAGAGCCGAGAGACGGCTATTGTTGTGTTCATTTACGATTGATTGCGATGAGTTGCATTCATCTTCGAGACTTTCGGATAAACCTCAATTTTAACAGAAAACACACGTTTTTCTGCAGTTAAACACCATTTCCTTAACCACCACCAACACCATTTCCTTTGAAATATAAATCATCAGTACATCAATTCACTAACGTACGCAAAAATTAAGGGTATTTTAACGCATTGTAGGATGTGAATTGTACTAAACTTCTGTGATACTACATGAAAAAAAGACTGTACAAGAGGTTTGTTTATTGATGACAAGGTACCTACATAGCACTAGAATGTGTTAGTACCAGTAGTTTCATTGCCTTAATCAAACACGCAATTATTGAGCATGTACTGTGGTTATTTGTTTTTAGTCGGTTCATTTTGAAGCAGAAAATATAACGGGATGTAAAAAAACAGCCTATTAAAATAAATTAATTTATTAAATCATTTCCTAGACAGTGAAATGGGGAACTGTTACAATCAAATTTTGACGAGTTCTACATTTCAAAACCAACCAATAAGAGCACGTTTAATTGGCGTGTGCAACTCAACATTATTACGAACAAAATACATTGCAATAAATAATTATCATACATTACTGAAATGAGAAAGAGATTCGTTAAATAAATATGATTAATATTATTTTCATTTTTATAAATAATTCATGTACAGTTAACGTATATTGTCATCAGACTTACAAATACCTCAAAATCAAGCACAATACATAAGGAAAAAATACCGACAATTATTTTATCACTTTAAATATTAAGTTAACCCCCTCGGCAAATAAATTATATAACGAATGGACAATCAATTTTCCTTACCATAAATGACAAGGGTAATCGATCATTGAACGATTTCACAAATCGTCAACGATGCATCAACCGTGAACTGTCGATTTAGTACCTCCACCTTTTTTTTAAGAGAATTTTAGGCGATAGATGCACAAAAATCTCACCACAATATTGTGTATACCCTACAGAATTGTAGCTGATCTATCAAAAATGAGAAACTAGGAAACAAAAACACTTCAAAACAATATAAAATGAAAGTTGAAATTTCCATTCCATAGAAACAAAGGTGAATTGAAATTAAAAGAGAGCAAAGACACGTCAAGCAAAGAAATGAGTAAGAATGATATAGGAACACCTTAAACCATTTTGATGATGCAGAGTACAGGTATGGAAATCCCAGCTTTCATACGAGTTACATACAAATGGAAAAGCACAATTATATTGACTAAACAAATACAGTTTGATGAATAGAGTTGTTAGAGTTATAGTTTGGGAAAGGTGCTCATAATAAATCATTTCTTTAACGGCAGACATAATATAACTCGTCACTTTTTCTTTGGTAGATACTCAATGAGTTAAGTTATTTGGGTGTACTCATTTCGAAATTAAAATTATTTTTAAATTGAGATTTCCATAATTTATTTCTTTATAAACAGTGAAATATCCAACTTTTAATTGAAAATTTCCGTTTTAAGAAACCCGATTTTCGTGGTTTTGAGGTAACAAAGCGTGTTTTTGCGTTATGAATTTTCTCTGTTGTAATTTTTTGTTTATGACGAGGATGAATAGTCCTGTCAATGTTGGAAGTAGCTGCTTGTTTATTTTAAATTTGTATTCATTCAAGAGCTGTGGAACAATGTTTAATACAGCTGCTGGTATGAGCTTTGAAAAATAATGAAGTTGTAGATACAATACGAATAAAAAAGCTTGCTGATGGGATCAATAGAATTTTATGCATACGAAGCTAAAATATGACATAAATTCAGGGATGTTGAAGATGAAAATGTAGTTTGACATGCTTTTTCAAAACCACATTTCTAAAACCGCTTGCTTTGGACGAATTTAAGAACAATGTGATTAATTTACCTCAAAACCGACTCGTGTGCATCTATGTATTACATTGATTCCAGCAAGAAAGCATTAACACGTATAGGAAGTCTTTGTTGTTTTTCTCATGAGGGTTTTTTCTTTAGGGAGGGGTACCATACATGGTACATCGAGTGTTTTAAACAGTAGACGACATATCGATATTATCCTGAGGCGTTCCAGCTGGGATCCGCGGAGCATGAGCGTAGTAGGGTTGCGCGTGGGCACTTCTGGCTGTGACTCTCGGGAACACGTAACCCACAGGATATGAATGCGCCCCTTCGTAGATGTCTTCCTGAGTTTGCGTATGTGCCAACTGTACCTGTAGGGACGTATACCTACGAGTCAGTACCATTTACGATTCTCAAATGTCTGTTCCAATCAATTGGCAACAATTGGCAACTCATATGAAAGCTGGGCTAAGTACGTGAAAACCCATCAGGTTTTCTTCAAGGTTCAATACACTACAACTACCTACTCCTGGGTATCACCAGTTTCCAATGAATATAAGCCTAACAATCGGAGATATAGAAATTGCATGCAAGGCCTCTCCATACTATTGGAAATACATTTTATTCTCAATGCTCTACTCTAGATAGAATCATCGGTAAGCAGGAGAAAACATATAACATCTAAAAGGTACCACAGCCATGAAAGTTACCCAAGTTTGATGAAGAAATTTAGAAACGCTAATGCCATTTTAAAATTTGAAACCCAAGAAAACCAAAAACCGTATTTACTCTGTCCCCTAATCAATATGAAGCGGTTTTAGCATAAATTATCAATTCAGTAGTTAGTGTGTTATCGGTATAGTAAAAGTCGATTGATTTGATTCGAAAAGGATGAGGAGGAGGAAATCGGAAAGTCAAAGATATTTCAGATTGAGACTAACTTACATCATCTCTTTTTGAGGCATCAAGGATTGAGAAGATCCTCCCCCACTACTGAAAATAAAACAATGTCAGCTTCAAGAGGGAAATTTAAGAAAGAAATGTTGTTACAGCATTACAGTGAGAATAGTTTAGCGTTCCCGAAATGTTCGGGCATGGTATTACAAAACTGATTTTAATCGTACAGTAAAATATAACTGAATGATAAAAGAGCGAGTAGACATGGGCAGTACATCGACACAGACGGACTTAGGTAGCCAACAAAATTTAGAAAAAGTTATCAAAGTTCAAACATTAAGTGTTTTTAAAAAACTAAACTGAAATGCTGCAACAATATCCATCAATTTGGATAAAAAGTGAGGCCGTCAATTTAGTTCTGACAACTGAATATGAAGATTCTACATGGGTTTCACTAGCTTATTGGCTTGATCATGAAATATTTGCTTATTGCGCCAAAAGGGAAAATTGGTAGGTAGCGAATTAATGATGGCTTATGTTAACCTACTGTGTAAAATTTAACAGTTTTTATTCACTGATCAACATGTTCAGGTGTTTCTTACATATTTAGCCCATCAGTATCTTTATCTATTAATGAAATATTAAAGATATTTTAAATATTTGCCAATGTTTTGCCTAGACATACTAACAAATTATTAATTTATTTCGTTTTTTGCGAGGTAAGATTGGTTGGATTTCAGATCTGACATGTGAAATAACTAAAAGAATCGGCTGAGCGATAATTACATTGACGACAATACATCGATCAAACCGACAAATGAAGGAGGCAGTTTACAGTTGTAGGTACAACATCGGTTATACGATGTTCCACGCAACAAGTTATTTTAACGTTTTCACCAACCACATTCTCCCTTTTTTCCTGGTAAATATACGCAAATTTATGTTTATTTCTCAGTCTGTGGTCAGCATAAGTATGGTCACACCCAATTATTCGGAAAAAATGTAGTTCTTCCGTACACCCAATCAGGAAAATCAGTCCTGTCTCAGTTGTTTCAAAATATCTTAATTTAATTATTAATTAATAATTAACAATGTTACCAAATAAAATAATTCGTCCGCTCCTCCTCCTAACCCTAAACTTAATTAGTTCTTCTTTTGCATTTGCATAGCTTTCATAAAATGACCTAGTGCAACGTTACGGACCTATATTAAAACTTCTCAGAACCAAAAATGTATATACTCGTATTAGAAGCTATTACTCAAGAACTGTGGACTAATTTCGTGGATTTCAGAATGCAAAAACTTACTATTTAAAATTACGAATTCAAATGAAAAATCATTTTAAAACTGTTAAGCAATTATTGAAGAGGGAAAGTGATCACAATGTAGGTAGAACCATCTTCAAACATATACACAATTATAGACATACCTAACAAAAGGTTGAAAATTTATAGGCTAAATTTTTTTTGCAAAAGGTATACGAACCAAATGGTTATAAAATTTTGAAATCATTTTGAAAAGAGGTAACCATGAACCTGATACCAGTCAACCAAGCTACAACGGAATCCAACTGTTATGCGGACTAATTCTTAACGCTGGATGGCTTGATTGGAATTGTCACTGATTGGGATTGGACAATCGTTGATAATTGTTACAGTTCAATCGTTCAGTAACTGTTTACTCTTAACTGCCTACTCAATGATAGTGACATTGCGATCTGACGTGGCGCGCTGGGCCGTGTCGGAACCGAACCGCTAAACTGTCAGGGTCGTCAGAAAATTCTTCCTGACTGCTGGGGTACGTTGCTCTACTTCTTTACTCAAAAACCGTGATTTTTATAAACTCGCCGATCCTGTACTTATGTAAGCCAAAATTCCTTCACTGTAAATAGAAATGAGATTGTCTTTTTGGAAAATGTTAATACTACTACATCTAAGCTGTTTTTATTATTCGAATCGGAATGAACTCATGCTGAAAACAAATGTTCCTCCCTGATAGCCATAAGGCGCAAGAATTGAAATACACAAACGTACCTATTTGGTGAGACTAGTTATTTAAACCACAATCCCACGATATTAATCAAAGCAAACTGAGTCAAGTGCATCGGTTCGGATTGTTGAAACTCTCATCTATCGGAGTTTATTTACCTAATATATTTTGACACTCTGTGACCCAAAGCTTTTTGTGTTTCAATAACGCCTTTCTGAGCTTCAGTGGCAAGGATTCAATAAATATCAGACATGATACGGAAAGGATCTTGAAAACTAGTTGATACGGCACTAGCTGTAAGGAGTGATATTGATTTTGTGAATGTCTCACATTACAATCAGCTATTACTGATTGCTAGAAATTGTTCAAATAAAAGCAATAGATTAGATCCGAAGTTAGGAAAAAATACACTGCCAAGGAGATGGCACATTCCTCGTTACATCCTTAATCATCTGAGATAAACTGATTCAAAATTGTGAAAATTATACCTGTTTCAAGAATTTCAAGTTAGCGCATGCGCAGAGCGTACCGCTTATTATATTGAGATGAAATTCCTATGGGACCTCAAAAGACCTTATCCGCATAGTCCCTCAAAATATGGGCTAAATTCATCCAAAATTGTGGAAGTTATGGTTGTAACAAGGAAATGCGGACAGACAGACAGACCGACAGACACGGAACCAAATTAGTTCAGTAGGCTATGAAACGCAAAATGCGAGTGGAAATTTTGGATACGGACAACAAACATTTTTTTGCTCCCGAAAGTGAACACAAGGCTTCCGCTGCTTCGCCTCGGAAGCAATATAGTACATTACTTAATACATATAATTACCTATTTGGAGGAAAAACAAAGTTGAGATAATTTTTCAACTAAATCGAATATAGAGAATTTGTGGATGAAATATATGATGTTGATCTATTAAAAATTGATCGTACTTAGTTTCTTTGTAACTTGTTCAACACAAAAACTCTATAATACTAGCAAAAAATGGAAGTAGGAGGTACAAAATTGTGATATGTGTTGGGTAGGTATTTTTGACACGTGCAAATTCCAGCCATTTTCCTACGGTTCTGGATAAATTGAATTGGCTGAGAGAAAGGGGAAGGTGGATCACAGTGGTTGGTTAAAGTTTGCTAGAGTTTTTGGTATACTATTCATTGCCGGTAATCTCCTTAAACCATTACCTATGTGCGGCAGAACACCTCACAGTAAAAGACGGTTTTGTAGTCGAGCAACGCTAGAAGAAGAGCCGTGCTTCTGGTATGTTTCTTTCTAATAAGTTTGGAAACCTTAATATATGCCTAACAAAACCGTTCTCTGAACCTTCAGGATGTATTGGTCAGAATGGAGAACTTGGAGAGGAAGGGTAAGTCTCTCCCAAACCAGTTCGAGTTAACATTAAGATGGAGGACAATGTCAGGTTCGATCTCTATGACAGTTCTCAACTCCGGAATTCTCAAAATAAAAACTATCGCAACTACTTTCTCCTCTGCGAAAGATCTCAGGATTCTATAGAACGAAGTCCCCACGTTCGAGTTTCACACCACCTGCCCGCCGGAACCGTTCAGGACTCGAAAAAGCCACGGTGAAAACGATGAGTTTGGAGATGGGCCACATCATAGATAGCTATGTACTTGACAGGTATTTTACATAACTCAATTAAAAGTAACTATTCTTCTTGTCTCCTGGATGTACAGAGGAGTAAGGAAAATCCAAGGGGCTGGGGAAAGTTGCCTCGGGGTTTGTTTGTACACTGGAGACCAAAAAAACCGGCGCAGTTGAATTGTTTCCACGTTGAACAGTTGGGTTTGAGTCAATATTTAGGTCAATAACAAGATTAACAGAGATTATGTGCCATGGTCCATCTCTGTTTTTCTTTAACTATTCAGTTTTTTCCTGTAATGCTCTCTTGAATTCACGATAGAAGCCTAAAGGACGAAAGATGGCTTTTCAACAGTCTGCCTTCAGTGCGATCAACACAAGCCGTTTTTGTCATTGTGCCTTTTTAAAACATTTTTCTCGATCTTTTTCCTTTTGAATTAAGTTTTTAAAAGTTTACCTGCCGTTTAAATGATTTTAAACGCGTGTGTGGTCTCAAGACTTGTTGCATTGATTGACGGCCGAGGCCAACGTTATGTGTCAGGGCCCTTGGGCTGCCTGAAACCACGGTTCGACGGGCAGTTCAGAGGTACCGTGAAACTGGTAGCTACACCAGAAGGCCGGGATCAGGGCGTCCAAGGGCGACAGACCAACTTTATTTCTCTATCAGATAGAACAACACAAATCTTGAATTGCGCCGGTTTTTTTGGTCTCTAGTGTATTTGGGACTTATACCTACTGGAACTCCGCCGTATGGAGGTTCACCTAAGAGTGGCAGATCGATTTCATAATAGTGCAACAAAGGCTGGGAGTAATGGTTGGAATGCGATATTTATTTCCGTGAT
Source organism: Creontiades dilutus (assembly GCA_031894815.1). Taxonomy (NCBI): domain Eukaryota; kingdom Metazoa; phylum Arthropoda; class Insecta; order Hemiptera; family Miridae; genus Creontiades; species Creontiades dilutus. The sequence goes on along the minus strand of JAVIWC010005520.1, from coordinate 333,938 downwards.
ATGTGAGTGGTAGGTGTTTTTGATGTTTGAACTAAGCCCTTCTCCCACCCTCCTGAATGTACTGAACGGGCTGAGGTGAGTCGAAGGGGTTGGGAAAAGGCGGCTCCGGGTCCCTGTTAGGGTCTTCGGCGCCCGTACTCGACCAAAACCCCTCGGAATGGTAGTTCACCTGAGGACGGCGGACGATGTCGTAGACGGGCGACGCGGGCGGCGCGTTACCGATGAGGTTCCGGGTCAGCATCGCCATCACCAGGCTCACGATGGACAGGGTCATCGCTTTCCCGACCAGAGCCGACAAAAGAGCGAAGGCGATGGCAAACACTGTGTATATCGATAGGAACTTGAATTTCTTCCCTCGCCCTGTAACAAAAACAGTACACATAAACTCTGTCATCTAAGCAATCTTCCGGATAATTCAAAAAATTATAAATTACAGTGGTCCCAGAACTTCAGAAAATGACATTTTACCTAATTTTCTATATCGCACATTCTGAAACATTCCTAATTTCAGCTGGAAAATATGTTGAACACCGATTTGTATAACTATTACCCATTCAGAGTGCAAAGCGGGTCGTGTCTGACCGCTCTTCTGCGTGTTTTACAACCAATTCCGACGAACAGGCCTCTGTATACCTACGCCAAAATGGGGGACATTTCGAACAACTCAATAGAGTACAATTCTTTTCAATTCAAACCTCCGTCCTAAAATGAAAGTAAATCAGCAAATACCTGCCTATTAGTCTAGGTTATTATGGAGTAGGGGAGATGTAAAGGACCCCCATTCGATTCTGAAAAACTGAAGAGTTACCCAAAAAAAACACGTATTATGGCATCGAAACTTCATTTTCACTGTAAAATTCAATTACTACAATCAATTGGATCAGTCTATTAGAAAGCTGACGTTTTGGCGAAGTCTTTAGGCGGTCTGCACAGTCCAGCTTCAAAAATATTCAAATTCAAATAGGATTAGAAAGCGTTTAAAAAATAGGTGAATGTAAAATTTTGACAAAATTTACGTTTTGTACTCTTTTTTCCTCCCTTAATTCTGCTTTTAAAAAATGTTTAGGTACTAAAAAGACAAGAAATTTAACGCTCTTTCTAACGGTATCCTCAAATTAGAATTTTTTGAGCAAATTATAGAAGTTATGGCAGTTATAGTGAAGTAAGGACGAAAACACGAAAAAAAATCTTATAAGCGAAATAACTCGGAAACGAAGCCTCTAAAGAAAAAACTCCAGGAGGCCTTCTGGTCGGAGATAGATTCTAGAAACACGTAGGAGAGCGGTCGGACATTACTCGCGTTACACCCTGTATAATTATTACACAAATACAAACTTATCGCAGGGTGAAAATCGTAAATTATCACACAGAGAAATATTCTGAATTATATAACTGCTCTAAATCACTGATCTATGTTTATTAAACGTAGTCACTTGTACATTATATAAACTGAACGCTTCTATACCTGGCAATTGTATTTTAGACTCCTTACTCCCTTATATATTTCACCTCCGTCCATCGATTAGGAACGAAATTAGCCAAATCAGCTAATCAATACCTAGTAACAGACTTCTAGATGTCCCAAAGACGATAGAACTTTGGGAATTCTTCGTGAATATGACCCCATGAGGACTACTCGTCCTACGTGAGCGGGAGTCCGGCGATTACGCGAGTGCCAGCGTTTACAGCGGGAAACGCTACTAGTGTCCTATGTGCGGGCGATGCCGCAAATGGAGAGCTAGGTTACCGTGCCAATCGAATACGATTTTTTAACGATATTCCTCACTAATATGAGTGTTTTTTCGGAACTTTTTAATCAAAGTCAATTTTTCTTGGCATCATCCAGTCCAGCGTTGATGAATTACATTTGTAATGGAGGGGCAAACGACTCACGAACTTTATTACTCAAGAAGAATTTGGCTAATTCCACCACCTCTACACAGAGCTTAGGAACAGTCGAGATCTGTTCAGATCCTACACAAGAATGGAAGTAACAAGATTCTATTATTTGGTGGAGACGATAAGACCAGAATTCATTCTGGGGATTCTCATAACCTTGCTGACTTCCTCCCAGCAGCTTCGACTCTTCATCCTATTTTTGTAATGAGGGTTTCTTTTATCCCAAATGAGGGTCGTTTTCGTGTTTCAATAATTAGCTGCTCCAACATTTCTCTGAGAAACCTCGCAAACACTATTGAAACAAGATAAATAAACAACTTGAGAAACACAACTTGACAAAGAACAGCTGTAACACGCGCGTTTGTTGCGAGAGTAGCGGGGAAAAATCAAACCGATTTGATTTCGAGCCGTAACACTTTACTAGTCCTTCAATGGGCTGCAAAAGCTGATATCCAAATAACTAAAATGCTGCAAAATACTGTACATCGGCAAGACGTTGAAAATCACGAATGGAACAACTAAAATTTAAAGGGATGTAATAAAACATATAAAAACGCTTCACTTTTCCGCAAAGATATAAAAAGAGTCATGAAATAAACTGCAAATTATTAGATAAAGGTTTATTATTTCGGTACCAGGCCTTCTACGTTAACCACCAACCGTTCTACATTATACAGTCTGTTGTGCTTTATCTAAACTCGACAAATCGCGCCTTCATATCTCGTAATTGCGTTCAAGAAGATAATACTTGGACTACCGCCAGACAAGGAGTCTAGCTCGGGCCTCCCATTGAAGAGCTTTGGAGGCCGGTTCTTCAGTTCGACCGTCTACCTGACCGGTTTTTATTACGAGAAGATGAGTTTTTCAAATGGTGAGCGAACGGATGATCGCATAGCAACCCGAGTGGTTTAATTAGGTTCAAGGAACTTAATTTTATCTGAATCGAATAAAAAACTACCCTCTCACATCGAAAGTTTTTGAAATTTCGATTTTTCGGTTGATGAATTAATAATTTTGATTCCTTAGGAATGATTGGTCAAGATTACTGGCATATTCCGGATCAGTTTTGGATTTTTGAGACGAATTTCGTAAAAATTTGATCCAGTGATTTTGAAGAAAAGCGTCAAACGGCGAACGGCGAAAAGGCGGATAGTTGTTATGCGAGTTTTGGAATGTACGTAATAAGATACGTATCTTGAAAAGTAAACGAACAACTTTTGAGAGGGTGTTATTTATTTATTTTATGTATTTTTTATTCTTTTCTTTATGATTGATTACAAAGGTTTATTACTGAAAATGATTTTCAAAAAAATAGGCGTGAACATAATTTTAAGGCAGTTAGCCTACGTTTTATAATATGTATCTCCCTGAAGTTGTTGGCATTTTAAACTTAATGTTTACATTAATCACCCCAACTGAGGCTATTGCACCTATTGTTAAGATCGTTAGCTCAAATTGAGCTTGTAAATATCTCTCGCTATGATTGTTAGATTTCATAAAATCTAGGAAAAATATTTTGGAGCAATCGACATGAAATTCATTAAGTAGACTATAGTTTCCAAAGCGATCGAAATGACGGCGATATTGTATCAGTGTTGCCAAGAAATCTTCGAAATATTTTTTTCATGTTGAATCTGTTTGATTATTACTGTCAAAGCTTAATCTACCATTCTTTCAAACGTAATTCACCAGATATAAATTTCAAGGTACTCTTATCCTTCACACGTTTGAAGTCCTTTGCCAGGTAAGGTACCTATGCTTAAATTATTTCAAGTTCCAACATCAAATAAATGTAAAAACTTTTCAAACTTTTTGAACAACCTGATCAGAGGATCCAATCAACCAAATGCAGATTTCATAAATCAATAAAAAGTATTATTTATTGTCAGACCTGTGGCCGCAGGAGTTTCGGTTGCCTGAGCATAGACGTAGCTGATGGCTTGGTCGTTGTAGACGGAGACGTGGAGTGTGAGAGATTTGAGGAAGTCGGTGAAGGTGTCGATCGTCGAGGACGTCGAGTTCGAGTTGGCGCTAGAGGAGACGGTAACGCCAGGTAGGATCTCCAGCGGTGGCGCTTTGGCGAGGAGGCGGAAGAACCCACCAACGTCAGCCTCCGCGCATCTCGCCGTGTACCGCACTCGGCAGCTCTGCACAATCAAATTCACAAGAAATGTATTAATCCTAGAGTGGTATCAACATATTAACAAAACTACTCAAATCAGAATCACTCTTCTTAATACTAAAGCCTTTAATTGATCAAGGGGAAAAACCTCAGCTAAGTTGGTTGGGCAGTGAAGTTTTCTCACTTATTGTAACATGGACGTACAGCATTAGATTAAAACGAAATAAAAGTTTATACAATTCGATACAAGATAGAAGGCAACACATGCCAATATACAAAATATGGTTATAATGCATGTTCGCGTCTCCGCACACCTTGAAGCAATCCAGAGGCCTTCAATATCAAAACTACATAGAATATCTACATGTGGTCGTTTCATTGGTCTCGGATTGTTGTAAAAAGGGCATGTGGAATTATGTAGCTTATAAATAAAGTGAATGTCGAAATGGTTGAATGATAAAATAGTAATTTACCTATGAGAACGTGTACTAATATGAGAAATTGGGCTATAATTCAATACAGTGCTTTCCCGAACCACACCAACAATCCGAAAGCTTTGTAAGGTTTCTAGGGGGACCCAGTCACTTCAATTTCCGATTATTTCATCTAAATCAGCCTAATAACTATGAAGTTTCTCTTTTGTCAAAAAATGTTAGTTGCATGCGCGGTAGATATTACTCGACCGAACAAAATGAAATTCACATGACAGCATCTTGGAACCAATATTAAAATACCGTTAGTGTGAACAAAATCAGATCGGTGTATCATGAAGAATTGACGTTACAAGAAATTTACGTGCCGCATGCGCTGACGCTAATACTGATCGGAAGACGATCAGATTTATTGCGGATCTTTTAGAAAATAAACCGTATAATACCTGAAAACTTTATCACGTCTCCGTTCCACCTTAGGCAACAATGTTAGTTAGTTAAGAAACATTCTAGGGGTCGCGTTATAATTTATAGGGCACAGTTCCCCTTACTAACTCTCATCAGAGTTTGGGCAAAATCGAATTGACAAATTTTGAGGGACTGACGATTCAAAGAATTCTCTAGTGCGCTTTCGCACCAGCTGGAAACAAACCAGCACAATCCCTGAGTTTGTCATCAGAATTTGACTCTCACTATTCCAACAAGGATTTACCAGACAGACCTCAGAGGAACACACACAAAAAAATATTGACTCAAAATTGATCAAGAACCTCTGAAACGCAAGAAGCGAGTAGAAAATTTGATTTTGGTGGACAAATACAATAAATTTGTTCTTCTCCGACCTTCACGTTATGAACACGGCCATTTACACAGTCCATTCAAAATTGTATGGACAAAGTCGGTAACAGTAGAATCCCTGTAGTTTTCATGTCTAAAAACAAACAATTTTTTTGGATCAATTTCAAAATGAAAATGGAGTCTGGAAAGTGAACATTAGCGAATCCAAATTAATATGGATTAACGCACATAAACTTGAATACTGACAAAACGGTTTTGATCATTCTTTACTTATTGTTTATAAAAGCATGATTCCCAATAAATCATTGATTTTCATGAAACATTAAAGCCATTTCAACTTTTTTTAAACTGCAAATTGTCATTAAAAATGAAATTATTTTCTTATTAAAATTTTACTTCAAAATAAAGCTCAAAGAAAACCGGAGAGTTAAAACAGGTGTTTTTAAGCTCAAACACGTTCGTGACTATAGTTATTCAATAAGATTAGAGAGCTCTAAAAAAACATAACATTTTTCTCGAGTCAATAACTACCATTATCAACCACCTTTGAATTTAATCGAGACAGTTTTTATTGGACTTTAAAGTGCCGTATATGTTAGACGATTAACGGCGTCAAAAAATTTAATGAAATCTTGAAACATTCCCCATAGTTTTAAGTAGACATTTTATGCCCAAATTAAGCTTTACATTTATAAGCAAGAAACTTGATGGTAGAAAATTGTCTAAATGTTCAATACCTAAAGATGGACAAGTTTACAAGCAACGGAGATCAAAATGATTCAACGATTACCAATGATAATCACAACCAATAAGGGAATTATCAAGCAAAATAATGAGCAGAAGATTGAAGAGGGAAAGTCCGAGTCAAGACACATTAAGATAATTTCAATATGAATAATGAAAGCGTTTAAGCGATGATATTGGTTGAAACTATGAGGTAATGCCCCTCCTTCAAAACTGGTTGCTTGCATTTCAAAATTTTGTTCGTAAAATGGAGTTTTAAAAATTCAAAACTTTGTAGATAGGAGCCTTTGTAATGTTTGCTGGTTAATTATCAAAACTTGGTTTTACGAATAAATAGAAACCTACCGTACAAGCTCCCTCTCACCAGCCAAAGAACAGATAACACAAAGTTTTCAAAATGTTCACCAAAAACGCGACAACGTTCACAAAGAGACCAAATTTGAAAGCTACGCAGGCCAAAATGAGATCGAGAACATCGTGAAGAAAAGTACTCACTTCTCGCGACGTACTGTTGTCCGAAGGTGACGCGTCTTCGGCCGACGAAAACGCCGAGAGCGTCAATAAGAGCGCGATGAGGTGCATTTTCGTCTGGCTTCAGGATCCTCCGAGCCCGGGCCTCTTATAGACGGCTGAGCGAAACAGACGGGAGGCGGCGGGAGGCGGCATTTGGAGCGGATCTCCAGTAATCCACTTTCGTCGTCGATGGAGATGGATAGAAGCAGCTTCGAATCCAACAACCGTAGTACAAAAGCTTGAGGAATCCAAATCAAACAAAGTATAAACCACCAAGAAACAAAGCAAGCTAATACATTAAGAGAACTCATTTGATTTTGGTTTATTATTCAATAGTAAACCATTGTAATCGCTCTTGAAAAAAACGCTGCAAATTCTTTCCTGGGGTTTACGTTTCAAAGGGTTATTCTGCAATACAAGTGTTTTCGTCCGTCCGCCGTTTTCAAACGGCTAGCATTTGAATTTCTTCATGTTGGTCCAACTAAGCTTTTTAGAGCTGTGCGCGTTTCACAGGATACCTCAAAAAAAGCGATTATTGAATTTCAGGAGATATGCATGGAGCACATTTGCATCCAAATCTGTTCTCAAGCAAAATACCTATTTGGATTGATCTTCTTCTTCTCTTGGCGCTACAGCCCAGTGTGAGCCCTGGCCTCCCGAATTCGGATTGATCAGTTGATCATATTTGTGTGCCGCCTGAAATTCAATAATCGCTCTATCCTGTGAAAACGCGCACACTCCAAAGCTTAGTAGAAATTCAAATTATGAAAGCAAGCCATTGAATAATAAACCCCAGTGAAAGAATTTTTCAGCGTTTTTTATTGAACTCAATACCCCCCCCCCATAAAACATCCATAGTTTATCAAGTCCTTTAGCGCTCGTATTGCGTTAAAACTTCGCCAAACCCAAATTTAAACTATGTAGCCAAAGGTATATTGATGTAGAGGAGGCACACAAATATCATCTCAATCCAAATAGGTGTTTTGGTTGAGAACCGATTTACGTGGTCTATGCATATCTCCTGAAATTCAATAATCGCTCTATCACCTGTGAAACACGGACACTCCGAAGCTTGTTTTGGTTTATAGAGTGATTATTCAATTTCATGAGGCACAGCCAATATGAATCAACTGAACAATCCAAATAGGTATTTTGGTTAAGAACCGATTTACGTGCTCTATGCATATCTCCTGAAATTCAATAATAGCTCTATCACCTGTGAAACACGCACACTCCAAAGCTTAGTAGAAATTCAAATCATGAATGCAAGTCAAATGAATAATAAACCGCAGTGAAAGAATTTTCAGCGTTTTTAAATGAGAACGGCAAATGAGAGAACGGCAAAGAAAATACAAAACGAGTTAAATTACAACTTTTTTTTCTCAATAATTATTAATTGCGTCCAGTATAAGCAACATACATTTGATAATAGAATTTAATTATAGAGAGACTAATTAGGTACTTAACTAAGTCTCTATTATTTTTATTTGATGGTGATTTGAGTTGAGTCTCAATGAGGTTTCGCTCAACTGATTTCACTGTGGCTACACTCACTTCCACAGATCCTGGGGTTTACTTCCCTTGAGGCTTCTGGGTAGGTCGTGAACGTTGAGAAACTGGACTGCCTCTTCATTGATGTGTCCTTGTAACCGCTTGCGGTGGGCTATGGCTTGCTTCCTGATGACTTCATTTATGGTCGATATTTGAAGCTCTATATGTAGCCGAATATTTCTGGTGTACCAATATGCATTTACACAGCACCTCAGTACATTATTTTGAAACGGCTGTATTACGTCGCGATTGCTTTGAGCAGTGCAGTCCCACAACGGCACTCCGTAAGCCCAAACAGGCTTGAGGACTTGATTATACAAAGTTAGCTTATTCTGGATTGACATTTAGAAATGTCGACCCATAAGCCAGTACATTTTTCTGAACTTTTGAACTTGCTCTGCCTTTTTCTTTTTGACATGAGCCTTCCACCTCAGTTTCGCATCTAGGTTGATTCCCAAATATCTAACAATGTTTGGCATGTAACAATGTTTTGCCTTTTAAATGAACTGGAATATAGTCGATCTAGCGGTAAGTGAAGTTGACATGAACTGACTTCGTTTCGTTCATCCTGATCCTCCATTTATCAAACTACAACATGATATTACAATACGATCCGAAGCAAATAAACAAAACAGTGATGCAAGGTGTTTCGAACGAAATTTTATTGCCAATGTGGTACTTTCGTATGAGAAGCCCCACTGATCGTATTTTATTGTTTATTCTTTCACTTTTGACCGAATGGAATTTTAAAGTAAAAGAAGGTAATTCGTTGGATCCTGTGTAGACACATGCAACTGGACACAAGGCTGTTTTTGCCTTGTACTACTATTTTTTGTGACTGTCATCTAGTTCCTGAAGGTATTATCCTGGAAAAATCAACTTTTGTCAGATGGAACGTTTCTATAGGGACCCCTTCAAATAATTGATAGAGAATCTCAGCTAGCAGACCTGGAACAAGGCGAGTTCTTAAGGGAGGCACATTCATGTTGACTTAAGTCAAAAGCGATGGGGATAGGAGAACTACAGCTTTGCCAAAGGCGAAACGTACACGTGATAAATTTTTCAGCTTTTATACGAACTCAACAGCTTTTGATTTGGGTAAGAGTTTTTTTGCTGGATTAAGATAGAAAATAGATCTTTGAATCGAATGAAACCAGTCGGGTTGATGTACTGTAACCCATTCACTCACCATTTGAAAAACCTCATCTTCGGATAATGAAAATCGATCGTATTCGGTCTGGTAGGCGGTCGACCAGGAGGCTGGGCTGCAGAGACCGTTCAACGGGAAGTCTGAGCAAGACCGTGTGGCTCGCGCCAGCTCAACTATTTTCATCTTCAATCCAATCAAAAGTATGGAGGAACAGGTTTTGAGTGAAGATAATGTCCAAAGCTCCAAACTACATCTAACGTGCAAAACTAAGTGATTTACGTAGAAGGGCTATCTAATACGAAAATTATAAACCTCTGTGAGATAATTTAGAACGTTTTAGTAAATTTTAGACGGTAGGTACATATAAGGGTATGGATTTCAACACACTGCGATTCATTTCCAAAGAGATGTTTTCTCAACAAAAAACGCTGCAAATTCTTTCACTGGGGTTTATTATTCAATTGGCTTGCGTTCATGATTTGAATTTCTACTAAGCTTTGGAGTGTGCGTGTTTCACAGGTGATAGAGCGATTATTGAATGTCAGGAGAAATGCATAGAGCACGTAAATCTGTTCTCAACCAAAATACCTATTTGGATTGATCAGATGATCATATTTGTGTGCCTCCTGAAATTCAATAATCGCTCTATCACTGTGAAACACGCAACTCCAAAGCTTAGTAGAAATTCAAATCATGAACGCAAACCAATTGAATAATAAACCCCAGGTGAAGAATTTGCAGCGTTTTTTTATGGTTATCAGAATACTTTAACCCGTGTATCGGCTATAAACCCTTTTAGGAGTTCACTCCAGTATCCACATTCACTACATCACTAGGTTACTGCAATCAAAACAAAAACAATAATAAACCAAAATAACACAAATGTTGGCACCATAAATCGGGCCATATTTGAGCTTGTCGGGAAACTCGACGCTATGGCATCAATAGGTTACTACAAACCTGCCAAAAAACGCGAATGTTGTCACCATAAATTCCATACATCGAGAATGGTTTGGAAATTCGATTCAAATGGTATGTTCTTCAAATAGATTTAGGCCGCTTCGACTTGTTTTGTGGTTTTTAGGGATTTTACAAAACTTTGACAACCCTTAAAGGGCACTTTAAATTAAGTGAGAGAGCTGGCTAAAGAATTGGGGCGTTGTCGGACCACCTTGGATTTTTCCTGAAAATTTCAGATTTTTGCTCCAGCCGTTTGGGAGAAATCGTGCGTACGGCGAACGGCGGACGGACGGACAAATGTTTCATTGCAGATTCGGATGCTACACCCTTTGAAACGTAAACCATGAAATTTTCAGGGTGGGTTAGAATTTTTTTTTTCCAGAGCGATTACAATGGTTTATTATTGAATAATAAACCAAAAATTAGCTACTAAAATTGTTGTACCCAATATTTTCCTAATTTTTTACAAATTTCGCCGAAAATACCCATATTTTCTTGATACGGACAAGTGAACTGATGGCATTTTCATTCATGAAGGCACCCTATCAATACCTAGAGCAGGAATTCATAGATTAACAAAACAGAATCTGTAAGTGAACTATATTTGTTTTTTGATTCGATGATTGACGTTTTCATCCTTGGTTTCCTTCAGACGTTGAGACAATCTGAAGAGTGATAGGGGCGATATTTGGAGCGCATCTCCAGTCAATACTTTCGTTGCCTGTGGAAGAAAACATTTGGCTCGGCCAAGGTTGACGTCTGAGATAAACGGGGGAGACACATCTGAACGGCTTCTCGATTAGACGTGGTTCATCGCGCAGAAAGTTCCAAATACGAGTGTTGGAGAAAACATGCCTCACTTCTGTCGGTTTTCAAGTAGGTAACTGACAACCTAGTGAATTACCTAGGCAATGGTTGGTTCAGTACTCCATCGTGGAAGCTTGCGGCAATCAATTGCATTTACGCTCGTGGAGTCGGGAGAACTGACTTCTGTCTGTTAAGTCTACTACCTACTTGTCTCATTGGCAAGCGGATCATCCTGCCCCACTAACTAGTTTGAACGCTTGTTCTTATAGCTCAAGGCTCGGGCTGGACGTTATGCACCGTCGACTGCGGGTTTTCCGCATCATTTAGATGTCTGGACGTTAAATCATTGTCAAATGTAATTTAGAACCTTTCTCTTCTGATCAGTTAAAGACTACTAAAATAGTAGTTTTGTTAAACAGGTGCCCACACCAAAAACACGTAATAAAACGTATAATGTGGCTTCTTCCAAACACTGTACCTACCAACCTATGTGCCCTAATTTCATTCAATGAGCCAAATCCCACATTCTTACGGTGACCATAGTTTTGAGAAAGAAAAGGAGGACCATACAAGAAGTGTAACACAAATTTTATCAACCAGCATTAAATATTGGTAAATAAATGTTATTCAGAAAAAAATGTGTTCTAAATAGGAGCTTTCAAACTAAATTATATTAATATTACTCTGACAGCTTCTGAATCAGGTACGTAACACAGGTAAATATCATTGTTACACAAATAAACGTCATTTTCGTATTGCAACTTAGGAATTGCAACAAGTTGAACAAATTGTGAAAATAATATGAAACCAGAGTCGTCATTTTTTAAACCAATCATATTTGGCAGAACCGTGTATGGCTTTAAGCCGATGCTCGTGGTTCTTCAAAAAATCAAACATTTGTAAGCAAATTTCATCAAAATTGTGGTAAATTTGCATTACCTCCTTCAGAGTGTCAACGCCTAATTGGTTTTTTCTGCACTGTAATAGTTATTTATTACTGAAAATAAGCGTTCAATGGGTGCACTTGTTGCTGTTAAGCTAAATACAAATTGACACACAATCTTTGTGTTGGGCAGAAACACATGGTTGGGGCGCATGTGATTGAAAATTTCACTCCAACGCGTTTCTGAGGCTGCTTTAAGCTCGTTCCATTTGCCAATCTTCTCCTCCGATATGTAGTTTTTAACAAGGGATATCTCGTCAAACATCGCATAATATATTATATGTTAATTTTAGCAGATGATCGGGCAAAGATGTCAGAAAAAGCTTCACATGACGCTTCATTCCTTGAAAATGTTTTTTTTTTTTTTTTTTAGCAGAATCCATGAAAATAGGGCAAGATCCTGAATATTTGCGTTCCACTTCCTTAGGTAACTTTTCTCAAAAAGACGTTGTGTATGAATCACAACCACCCTTCCACACAGCTTACCCACAACCTATTAAAGTGGGACCTTGGGAGTACCATTTCAAAAAAGGAGGACCTTCCCTTCGTTTTCATGAGTTCAAAAATATGGGAGGGCACAATCACAAAAAGTAGGACCTGTACTCCCAAAAGGAGTACGTATGGTCACCGTACACATTCTGTCTCATATTTTTCACTTAAAATGAATAAAAAATAGTTTTACTACCATTGTAAAAATCATTATTTTTTCAAAACAGAGAGTGACGAAATACTGTACGAATATAAGGGCTGCTCTCCATGTGAGAAGACATTGTTGTCTTAAAACTCGTAGCATTAAAACCAAAGATATTGAAGTTTGTTCGATATGTGGCCTAATTTCTATCATTCAGCCGTTTTCCTGTTTAATTTTGTTTCATTATTTTCAATTATGAACCTTTGCAATCGACCACGAAAACATTTCAAACCCCCTTTCGTCAAAAGTTATTGAATTATGTTTCAAAATTGGTTGTTTTCAAAAATTTAATTTTAAAAAATCCGTCCGCGGTAAGCCGCTTCGAAGCTTTTCTCCGAAACTACGCAACCTAATTTAACGTAATTTGTCTGTAAACTCCAACGTCGATCCTATATGTTCAAATGCATCTGAAATAGTTTTGGATCATGAACAGTTTTTCGGTGTTAGGGTCATTACGTCTTGAAAACCACACATGACTCCTATTCAAGGCCCACAGATAGGTAAAGGTGACCATACTCGCCGCTTTTGGTACCTACCTCATTGTTTGATAATCCCGTTTGTATGTGAACATATTTAAAGCCTTTAATGGACTCCAAATTCCCAAAGCTGCTTTGTGCCGTAGGTTTTTCCCAAGCCACCCTTTTTCTGGTAAACGGTCAGTCACCCGTAGTCTCCCCCCTAGCACCCTGGGGTTTCCCGGGGTAGTTGTAACCCCGTCCCTGATTGGTTTCTACTACCCCCCTCTCTCTGCTCCCCACAATTCCCCACTCTAGATTTTCTTCACTTCCCCTCCAAACAAAATTTTCCCGTTTTTCGGTTAACAGAGTCTGGTTCAGTTCTCACCTTCGTTTTTAGCTTGCTCTTACACCCTTGTTAACTTGACTGACTTCATATCATAGTTACCAAAGTGACTTCACTTTCCTAACTAAGTAGTGGCAAAGCAGCATATTTTGTGATATTGTTGACTACCCGCGAAACCTCAACTTCTGCAGAAACGCCCTAAGGTTTTATTAACAACACCTGTATTTATTTGATTGGTTCACTATATCGACGAATACTAATTGAATTATATATTTCCATACTCGTTCATTGAGCATGTACGCATTGATTTGAAGTACAGCCTCCATCAAATAACTGCACAACCGTTTATATCTTCCTTGGGTTCACCTTAACACTATTGAAACAAAAATCTCCTTTGATGACGTTGGTGTCAGTGAGAAATACAATTTCCCCCGCACAGCTAGCACTAAATTTTACTGTTGGCTGGAAGTAATTAGAGCACCTGCCAGTTAAATAAATTAAAGTAATAGAAGCTGGAATGGACAAGTTAACAACCATCAAATAAGTAATAAATAAATTTATTAAAAACATACAAATAAAAGAGCATACATTCAATTTGATATAAATGTAGCTTTTTCTGGGTTAATTGTTATAATCAACTAAGGGAGACATGGTTAACAAAAACAATAGGTTGAAGGTACAGGAGCATATCTTAAATAGACTTTACAAAGCACCTTGGCTTATAATACTGATCCTTCGAAAGAGTTTCAAATCTTCTTAGAAACCTCAATGGCCACTTTGCAAATGGTTTTTATCGTGGCTGTCAACGCATCGTAAAACGGCGCCTCTAATGCTCCATACTTGATCCCAGTGTCGTGGTGTTCTTGTTCATCGTCTCGGAATTTCTTGATAGTCTGGCAGAGTTCCTGATTTTCAGTGGAGGAGGAGAGGACGTCGCTGGTTGACAGAGCCCTGAGTTGGTCGTTGTAGTGGTCAACAATCACGGATTCAACTGCAACCGTGCAAGCCATAGCACCTTTTTCGCCTGTGAAATTTTCCAGTACGTATTTAGAACAGTACAGTGGAATTATATTCTATTTTATTCTTTTTCATGGCTAACATAGCAGACTGATTAACACTGTTGAAGATTGAGTTTTTTCTATTTCACTGTTTATTATGTAAATATTGGATAGAGGGAAAAGGGGTATGAACACACAGGAACACATTCTTTTTGGGCCACGACAATGACCGTAGACTAAAGTGACCTGAATAAAGTACAGTATTAGGACATTAAAAACTTGAAGCAGGGGTTGAAAAACCATTGACAGCCCTCAATTCTCAACCCTAAAAAACATGGAAATTATATTAGCTTCCGAGGGTTTTTTATCGGTCAATGCAGTACTCAATAAATGTATGCAGATAAGGAGAAAATTTTATAAGTCAGACGATTTTGAAAGGCACAGCGTGCCATTTACACGAATTTGCCCTTAGTTTAAGAATCACCCCTTAACACATCATAAGCTATGTCTAGATGTAATAGTCTTGCTTGAAAATGTGTAATTGCCGTAGGTAAAGTAAAAACCATGGTAATCACATGTTTACCACTACTATCTTTCTTATCTGAATCCGAACTTTGTTTATGACACGAATGCAAAAAATCGTTTACCAAGTTGGTGTAGCTCATAGCTTCTTTGTATAGATAACATAGTCTTTGGAAATGTTTCAGACCATTTCTAAAAGCGTAGAATATAAGCTTGTTACAACGATTCACATTTCAGAAATGTCTCAGGGCATGTTCCAGCATACATCAACGCATCAAATGCGTTGATTTGTAAGCAACCATCTACATTCTAACCTGAAAATTGTATCAAATCATCATCAATTGTATCGATTCCTGAAAACTGTATCAAAATCAGATTAAAACTATAAGCGTAAAGCTCGTTACAGAGATGTCAGGCCCGTACTTGTGCAGTTGCTACTAATGACGCTATATGAAGTTGAATTTAAAATGAGATTAATCTGGTAGTTTTCGACAACCACCTTGAAATTTTGAGCGTCATCGGACATCTACAACCAGAAAGGAGTATAATTTTTAGATTAGACATTTGCAAAGCGTGGAGTCATGTATTGATTTGTGAGCAATGAAACTCGTACAGGACTACTGTCTGACAAGCACATTCTCTAAAAATATGATCAAAAAATCTGATGAAAACTGTAGGAATTAAGCTTGTTGCGAGGTAGCGTTCAGCAACCACAAATGATATCTTAATGGAATTAATGAGATTATCAGATAGATTTCGCCCACTGCCCTGAAAATGTAAGCGCGATTGGGCCACAAGAACTTGAGAAAATGATGCTTTGTGGATTTTACGTTTAGCGTACGTAGACTGATGCATTATTTGTCATCAATGAAACTCAAAGGGGAACATCTTTGGCCTAACCCGCACATTCTCTGAAAGTGTCATCGAAATAGAATTAAAATTGTTGGAATCAGGATTGTTACAAGGATCTGTGGGCACACGGACAGACAAACTTACACACAAACACCAAAGCAGACAATCAAACACAAAACGAAAGTTGTTCTGAACGGTCTAAAACGCATAAGACGTGTGGAAATTTTGATTTTAGGAGAAAACAAAGCTTCTACAACTTATTGGGAGACTCTAAAGCAATATATGATTTAAATCAACCTAATCCATAAAGTGCTGAATACACAGGCCGAGAGGAGCCACTCAGTCAAACGTATCTTGTGATTAAGATTGACTAATTACCCTACAATATAAGTGAAGAGGAAATATATTAATGCAAGGCATTAAGTACCTAGGTAATTGATAACATAGTACCTAACAAAGCAGAGCCAGCTCCGAGCATGAAACCACCAACGTGCCAAATTGGAAGGAGGAACGTTGGGCGGACCCTCCTCTGGTACAACAACTCTTCAAATTTGGCCCTGTTGGTAGAAAAACAAAGGTATAAAATCAAGAGTAACACGAATTTTACCAGGTAACAAGGGACTTTTTCACATGACATGCTTTCTCTCAATCAATAATACTATCCACAAAACAGATCTTGATAGGTAATTGAGGGTTCAAACATTCTATCATGCGACGAATCAGGAAGAAGAAGGTGCTCAGGTCACCAAATCTGACATCAATACAGTAGTAGAGGAGTGAAGGGCGATCTGGAGTTCCCATCATTAATTATTCAAAGTTGTGATATACCCAATTACTGTTTCTTGAAAGTGAGAGAAGAAACGTGCAATTTCGTGAGATAGTACGGTTTGTTTTACAAACAGTCACACCACTCCCCTTTATACATTTGAACAAGCTGGATGAAAATAGCATTTATTTGATTTTTGATACCCTATCTTGTTCCCTTACAAACATACATACTTTATTGAACAAGTAATTTATGTATCTTGTTCAATTTCGTGAGGTAGTATTGTTAGTTCATTTTTTTCTCGTTGAGGAAAGCTGGAAAAAGTTGAAAAGTAGTGGGGGGTATTGGGTGGTGGGGGGGGGGGCAACAAATATAAACCTTTGAGAAATGATTTGCAGCGATTAGAGCCCTATTCCTTTACTTACGTCGAGCGATTTGTTATAATTAAATCTGAAGCGAGATGAGACAAGGGAATAAGGAAATGGCTCAAAGAAAAGAATCCTCTCTCGTCCCTTCACTCAATAAGTTACAAACATAAAATGTATCACAATGAACAAATCAAATTATTGATTGATTGATATCAGAGAATGACATAATGAGACTCCCAACCTGTGTTCTTTCTCCTGCTCCCACATTTCTTTGATCTTGGGCCCACAGGGTGAGTCGCCGAGGACAGCCATCTGACCCGCGTAAATCCTGTCAGCTCCGAATTCCCCTGCGTGATCAACTCTTATCATTTCAGCGATCTCCGCGCAGGCACGGTGTTTACCTCTAATTGACGTGGTGTAAACCCTGGTCACACAGTTTCGCAGCATATTGAAGGCTCTGTTGAAAAAAAAAAAAACAATATTTACAAACAAACCTAGGTGCCAAGGTGCAAGACAGAGGATTCTTTAAAATTGCAATCCCATTCCATGTACGTAGTAGATAGTCGTGTTGTGCCAGGATTCAAGCCAGCAAAATTCGTTCTTCAAGAGTCAAATGCTGCATTAGGAGCCCTAGCCAATTTACAGCAAGCAGTGAATTTATAATTTAAGGCGGTTACGTACTACACTACGAGGATCCAGCTTATCAAATCATAAGAGAGTGACAATTACCAAGGAGTGAGTTCAAATGCAGTTTGAAGAGGATGGATGAGTCACTCGGATAGTTCAAGCTACACTCCAAGGATCCAGTTGTTCAGAACTTGATTTCAAAAATTCGATTTTTTGAGGCACATTTATGTGCAGAGAACAGCCTACCTGGGGGCCATTAGAATGCAGCAAATGGGAATAACAAGGCCCTCCCTACAAAAAGATAGTCACTTGGAAATATTGGACAAAATAGATACAGATCCATTGACTATGTCCATCTCTGACGTAATGTTAGAAAAGATGAACTTTGATCTACCTTTTAAAGTAATCATAAATGATCGTGAGTTTTGGAAAAGAGGCATGCCTCAATTTAAACCAGGCTCACTTGTGTGGTACACAGATGGGTCCGTGATGAATGGGGCAGCTACAATCAAGCCAAGCCTCTGGGCTCGACTGCAACCATATATCAAGCGGAAACCCATGCTACAGAAATATGTGCACAGGAGATTGCCAGGAAACGACTCAAAGGTGCAACAATATTTATACTATCTGACAGCCAAGCAGCACTAAAGGCTATTTCTGCCTTCTCGATAACTTCAAAGCTGACTTGGAGTTGCCTAAACTCCCTCAAGGCAGCGGCCCAGGGCAACAAACTCATGCTGCTATGGGTGCCAGGTCATGAGGGAGTAGAGGGCAACGAGGAAGCTGATCTCCTTGCTAAAAAGGGATCAGAGTCCAGCCCAATTGGACCTGAATCCCAACTAGGGGTTACCAAGAGTTATATAACTCAACAGGTTCAGAAATGGGAGAACAAAACACGTACAGAATACTGGCACAACACTCCTAAGCAGAGGCAAGCCAAGCGGTTTCTTACAATCTCAAGGAAACGCGCAAAAGCCCTTCTATCATTGAGGTGCAAAGACCTTCGCAAACTTGTGGGTCTTCTTACTGGCCACTGCCCCCTAAGGTATCAAAACAAAATTCTGGTAAGGCCAGGACAGTAGAATGCCGGCTCTGCTGCGAAGAGGCGGAAACAGCAGAACACATACTTTGTAATTGTCCTGCTGTTGCATCAACTAGATTCCGCCATTTCGGGAACGGTGCCCTAACACCCTCTGATATTGCCTTGGAAACACCTGAAAACCTCCTACACTTTGTGAACTAAGAGGTTATTAAAAAGTTTATGAATTAAAATGGGGACAGCGTCACAGTGACCAGGGGCTCCTACCATCCCTTATCGGGAAAAAAAAATTTTTTTGATTTTAAATTTTGGTGGATTTTAAACCGAAGTTTCTGTAGTCTAGAAGGAGGGGATTGAAAAACTCAGTTCCAATTAGGACAACTTACCTACTATAGAACAACAAACCCGACTATTGAATGTTAGGACTATGTAAATATTGATCAATCAACACAGCCTCAGCAGGTCATCCAAACGCTGAGCAACTTGAATTAATGTATCCTTCACATTATAATAATAATAAAACCTATATTAAGGTAAGCGTATGAGGATTTTCTTGGAGGTGAACACCATATTGCGAAATATCCATTAACCTTGGAAGAATATTACACACAAGTATACTTGCGTGAATTAGGTGCTAACTACTTAAACCAAGTCATGAATGATCAAATATCTACCCAGGTAGGTACAGAAAATCAATAATTATACCCTACCTGATATACAGCAATATGACGAGGAAAGATGCTCTTTCAGTACATTAAAAAACTGTCAAATGGAACTTGGAGGGTATTTCTGAATCAAACTAGCTTAATACAAAACATAATAATGACAGCACAATGAATGTAGGTATGTGGAACCCGGTTGACTGGGAAACAATTATTCATAACAAATTGATATCACAGGGATCGCTTATCACGATGGTTCGGCATCCGCTGTGTAAATGTCTTTGGGAAATAGTTGATGAACGTCCCAGGTCCATGACGGTTAAACGGGGTCTGGTCGACTGTTCTTAGCCCATACTTCGTTTGGTCTCGAGAAGCGCATTCTAGCGGTTATTTGTTGAGACTAGTTCGAGCTAGTCATCACTTTCTCTTAAGAGAAATTGATAAGAATCTCTTAAGAGAGATAAGAACTATTGATGTTATTTATTTGGGTCTTGTTTGAACCCCCCTACAGTATGTGCTCCTGTGTCGTTGAAAGAACCATCAATAATTAATCTTTTGTTTCGCTTGTTTCTTACATCATAATAGGGAAATTTAAAAAAAATTACATTCTGTTATGACATTTTGTTCTTCATACCATCATCAGCTGGATTCATTGCCAGATAAGTGCCTCAATCAAAACTTGACCCACTGTACATGCGTGCAAAAACGTGCAACCCTGAATTGTGCAAAAATTTTTCCACCATAAAACCCAATTGTGGCACATAACATTTTATTGTTTTTGAACGCTGATTCACGTGGTGCTTTTCATTTTCTTTTTAGGAAAGGACGTTGGAAGAAAGAACACATTTTAATAATATTTTGCAGGATATGTTTTACAATAAAAATGAAAAATAAAATATTTCTCATTTGTGGAAGGAGTTTTTGGAGTGATCAGTCTGAAGAACGCGAGTAAACTTGTTTGCACGATCGGTGCAACCCTTGAAAAGTCCCTAGATATTGACTCTAATAATCCTCCCCCCACGATCTCAACCTCGTAGAATACCAGGAACTTATGCTAGCCCATTACAGTGATGGACCACATAATTTACACAACCCTGCTGCATTTTGTGAACTTGGTCCAGCTTTTTCTATTAATTCATCCCCTTCAGGGAAGTGAACTCTTGGTTCACTGAGAACTATCGAGCACATGGTGCACTTAAGCCGCTTCAAGGCACTTACCTTACACTGAGATCCCCTAAGGAGTGTAGATATACTTGTTTCTTTTTCATTTTGCACCCCAGAGTACGGGAGTAAAAATCTTGTATTTTAGCGTTCAGATCTTGTTCTTAAGATTTTTTTACATGTTCCCATGTTATTTTCTGATAGTTCATTACATGGTTTTATGTGCGATGAACTGTGCATTCTTACTTCCTGAACTCCCCTGCAGCACTTTGTTAGGTGAACTTCCTTGTAGTCCCCTGCAGGGATCTTTGTGAATTGAGCCAGCTACCAAATGAACCATTTAGAACTCTAGTTTTTCTTTGAATTAACTAATAACCTTCAAGGTGAACGCCTCGATATCCCAAGGTGAGAGGGGCCGACACACTAAAATTGCTCAAATTGTGAACCCAAAGTTAGCAACGCACATAGCTGGTCTCACGGCCTAGGAATCATCAGAAGCCCTCCTTTTGTTGTTAGATCCTGTGACGCGCAAGCTTCCTTAATTCTTCCTTCCAGCATCTCGTTGTCTGTTTGATGCCAGGATTGTTGAATTTCACTTGAACCAGCATTTCCCAAATCGTTGGATCAGCACACGTTCAACTGCAATGGTCTACACGATCTCCTGATCCAACGCTTAGATTTTTTCCTTGAGATAGCATTGAAAGATTGGGTGTACTCAGACCTAATCCCTGTTCAGCATAACGAGATTAGGGAACCTTTTCAAAAAACGAAACCTTTTCAGTACTACGTGAATCAGCAATTAAATTTCATGAGCCACTCTTGGGTTCTAAAGTGGACATTTTTGCGCAGTTTTAGGGTTGTTAATTTTGTGTGCTCGTAGAGTGGGTTACATGCCGTAAAGAAAATCGATTGAGGGGTCAATCGATCATGAAATTTTGTGTGAATCCATCTTTTGCACATAGGCTCCACTAGGTGTTAGTCGTCCTGTCATAAACTACCCAATTGTTAGACAGGCATATAGATAGTGAAGAAAATGAGTACACTGACAAACGCTGTTCAATCCTTTTAACATGAATCACTGTTTTCGTCATCTTAATTAGTTTTATTTTGGTTGAAATTATTTGGTGTGTATTTCTCGTGACCAATTCCTCTCAAATGTGGACAGGAATTGACGTTTACCAACACAATTTAGAGGTGTCAATGGGATCAAAGACAACAACGAATAACAATAAAATTAATAACTCTATTCATGGATACAGTTGACCACGTAGGTTAATCATTACCAATTAAGACTTCAACAAAAACATACAGACGGTTCTGTATATGTTGAATGATGAAACAAGATGGTATGTGTAGCCGTAAAATATAAATTAAATTACATACGAATCGTCGTTTACACAATAATATACATTCAGTTAGTATACAAGTAAACAAGCCATTACACCAAGGCTTGTTCATATATTTACATCATATCAATTTATACAGGGTATTTACAAGAGTTGTATTATATTCAACTTTCTAATACACAGGTGGCTATTTACAATATAACGTGCTTTCTTTTACAGATTTAGGTCTGAAGGTACTTTATTTGTTACAAAAATGCAAATAAATTTATCGGCAACTTCAATCATCGCTCTATAAAGGTAAGTAAAATACGTAGTGTACGCCTAAATAAGCCATTTTCACGATATAGGCTAATATGTACCAAGGATATAACGTGCTGCGGCGTTAGTTGCATGAAAATGACCAATATGCAAAAATTCATTACTAAATTCGAATCGGCATGACATTGGCATTCAATTAGCCTTCTAGATCGACATTAAGGGTATGCATTGATTAAAGAACAACTCTTTGACAGAATAAGGATGAGTTCATGCATTCTGCAGGACTCTATACTCCGTTCATGGTGGTGAGAAAAATGAAAACGACTGTGAGCAATCCTGGAACACAAGCACCTATTCAATTTTTTCTGATGAACGTTGAAACACCAAGGAAAACGAGGTAAAAGGAAATTTGTGGAAGGATACTGAAGACATCAGCAAGGTTATCAGTTGGGTTTACTAGGCCACTGAAAGCCAAGCCCACGATTTCATGTTGTAAACCTTCGTTTAACAAACTAATTCCACTATCGATTCCAAGGTTATTAATGTCAGTCAATCAAATAGAGAGAATTCATTATGAATGAACTCGAGTGGAACGCATAGTTCTAACCACAATGTTAGATGACGTGCAGGACAAAATCACGACAAGAACATCACAATGAAAATATAAAGTAATAAGTTATTGGTCAGAGCTTAAATCGTCCTCGAAAAATCATACCAATTCTATATTCATCAATTACCCTGTTAGCAACAGAAAAACAAACCCAATGATATATTTCCCAGTTCTATTACACGTACCTACCTATTTTGTACTTTACAAACCTCAACTGAAACAAAAAACGAACAAAAAAACACGTTGACAAATCGTGTTCGAAAGCGACCATAACATTTTTCTTTCACTATTAAATGACTAGGTTAAAATTAGCAATAGTTAACCAAAAAGTTACCACAAACTATACTGTTTGATAAAGATGATGCTTCATTTAGTTACAAAATCACATTTGAACGACTAAACTAAATTATTAAGGATAAGTACGAAGAGACTGGAACTCTCACACTGCAATAACTCAAACTTCGCAATTCAAATTATAGATAAGAGCGAGAAAAAAAAATTTAATTTGAATGTTGTGTGACACTTGGGATACTATTGGATCCCAATTTTATAACTATAGTTTTTTGCATTGTATAGATGAATATTGAGATACGTTGCAGTATCACTTCTTTGGCTACATCAATCTTGATTGTGACATAGTTTCTTTCGATTATAAGGAAAGACCATATTGAATGGCTATCACGCCTTTTAACCGAATCACGTTCACAATTTTCGAAGAAACTCACAATCCAGTTTATAGTATACCGTGTACATTGGTTTGCAAAGAGAAGGAGGTAATCGAGTTTGAAGATGCTGTTAAGAGCAATAAGATAAGTTATTAGGTGGACAATATTACTGAATGAGATTACTAAGACCAATTCTGGTGGTTATGAAAAAACTTCTCATAACTAATACAAAATGCTGTGACAGTTTCACTATTGAAATTAAGGAGTTTATAAAATTTGATAGATTACATGAGCAAATAGTGGCTCTGGAAGACTAAATGGGAAGGATGGGCCATACCGAAACTGGCAACTCAAACCAATACTCGTTAATATTCGAAACGATTATCTCTAGAGAATGCGAAATACACGATAACGCTATAACGTTAGACTGAAAAAACGAGTGAATTGAATGGATTTTTGATTATTTATTCTTGGTTTTTACACTTCAAATATATACAACAATCGCATGATTATCTACAAAGACTCATACACAATCATGGATCGTAAGCATAACCACTCCTTCTGTCAAAGGGGAAAACAGACAGAAGAACCGGATACAATCTCTCACGTAGTATATCACCAGTATGCTTTACGAATTCTAAATTATGCAGAGTTGTCAGTTCACATAAAGAAATACTACAGATGTCTGAAAAGGATACAAATCGGTTGATTTTAAATGTTAAAAGTAGATGGAAAGTGTAAAATACCCTATTTAATACACGAACCACTAAAGTAACTACCTTACACAACGTAAAACATCGTATTCATCTCCGCAGCTTTCTTTTAAAAATAGTCTATATAATTATTAATAAGGCCATTACGAATTTACAGACTTCTCTGTTGTGTCCATTGAGGCGCTACAGCGAATACGTTCTACAATAGTTTTCGCGGTTTTGAATAAATTGAAGAAGAATTGCACTTTTTCAGACTAGATATCAATTTTTTTATCGTCAAATTAATATGGAATATCAACTTTATTCAACAGGTTACACTATTAACAGCATTAATACATTACCTGAAAATACCCAACTTTTCAAGTTGCCGTTTTCTTAATTAGTAGGCAAAAATAAACCAAAGCAGAATGCGTAATAACAAACAAAAAAGTCACTGGTAAATAAATTACAAATTCAACAACACAACTGAGAGAGAGAAACTTAAGAGAGAATCAGGACGACATAAATGAAGATTAACAACCAATTAAAATTATAGGGCGATTCCTAAAGCATATCTTGAAGTTCACCAGAGTACCGAACATAACAAACATAAAACGTCGTGATGTATCAAGTGGCTTTTGTTGCTATTTTCATTAATTCGATTTCCTGTTGCAGGAAAGGAATTCGGAAGAATATCAAATTAGAATTCTGAAATGTCGAGCTAGGTACCAAATAATTTCAGACAGGGGCTGTTCAATTCAAGTTCTGAATCTCGAAATATATGAAAAATATTAATTGATAATAATCAACACACCCATTAAGACCTACATACTCATAAAAGGTCTTGATTGGTGCGATAGTTATATCGCATATTCGCGTTGTTTGCTAACTTGTTTTCAAGTACGAGTAGATGTTTCCATTACGTGAAATGAGCGTTTTGAAGATACAATCGCCCCAAATAATACATAGCATTTCTGTTCTTCAGTAACCAAGGACTTCACAGGTGTTAACAAGTCTAAACACTGCGCTAGGATGACTGATTTATTGCTCGTACCACTTGATCTTTCTATTCACCACAAGGTGCATATCTGGTACTCCAATTCCCATTCATTAACTTCTTGTTTTGTACTAATGCAGATCAAAGTGATTTTGCTGTCTCTGATCAGCTTCGGACGAATTATTTCATATATGTTATTGTGATTTCTTAAGGAATTTTATAGAAAGGCGTCTGACAATTTCTCAAGACTCTAGGAAGTCAAGAATCAACGGCCGACAGCAAATGACGACTGAAAAATCCTAAATACCTAAGAAATCGGTCTACCAAGTAGTTGCAACGTAGCTGAATTATTCACACAAGCAGAGTTAATGGAATTTAAACAGTATTCTGTTTTCAGACAACAGTAACATGTAACAAAGCCCCTTGAAACAACATTAAATAGGCATAAATGATAATTTTAGAATTAATATAAATGAACAATGTTCGGATGGTGTAGTGTAGCAGTGACCCTGATCATTCAATAAGAATCTTTTCAAAATATTTTTATGGAGTGTAATTTTTTAAAGAACATTTAGCTCCGTTGGGTTATAGAAACAGGGATGGCACGAGATTCGTTTTGACTATGAACGAAAACTTTTGGCTGATCGTGACAAGTACAGCTTGATTTAGACCGAGTAAGTTGGATTTTGTATTCAGAAGGTACTGCGCATGATACGAATTCTTCAGTCTAAGACTGCTGTTTTCTGCTCTAAGCTTGTTAGCGTCTAGAGCCAATGTGAAGACGAAGAGGAATAAGTCGAGAGACCCCCTCAGGGATCGCCAGAAGGAGGCGGGGGTCTTGGAGGAGGCCGCCGCTAGCAGTTCGACGAGTTGTAGGTCCAGTTTCTCGATGGTCCCAATTGAATGTGACCAGGCGGTACAGGAGGCGCGGGAGCTTGAGCTTTCGCAACTGTGAAAAATGTAGGGGACGTCATCATCTCATATCATGCCCAGAACTCTCAGGCATTACCTACATCTCAAATTTCAGCTATACTAAAAATAACTGATCCATTTTTAACTTATATCATCTCACCAGTTTTGCTATTGTAAATTTTGGGCACATTAGTGAAGGCAGGTGGAGGTGGGAAGTCGTTGATTTTTCGGAATCTGGATGCGAATCTTGATTCGAACTCGTCTGAAACAATAATAAAAATTATTAGTAAAATACAATTATACCTAAAGTTGAAGCGAACAAATCAAAAACCTAAGTAACGATGGATAAAAGAATGGATTGATATTTATAAATATTAATGACGAAGTTATCCATCCGCTACTCATTCGAAACAATGGGACTGACACGAATATGTAAAGATTTATAATTTTTCATGTTTTGAAACATCTCCAGGACTCCCAGATAGATATAGTAACTGTTACCAATTTCGTTTACTTGTATCTTCTCTGTCATAAATCTTGTCTATAATATTTTCTATTTCACTGCTCAAGAATTGCGAAGGAAAAGTCATGCTTAGAGGCAAATAACTTCGTTCACAAATTTTATAAAAGGCCTGAGAATTAATGTAAAAAAAATCCATTCATTCACACATAAAATCCATTAGGGATCAAATGGTCCTAACTTCTAGGAAGTCTGATCGCCTCACACGCGTAGTTGATATCGTCCAAAAACTGGTGAAAAACGTTGTTTTTCGAAATTTTTACTGGCGAGTGGGGAGTCATTTTCTAGGAATTTTAGGCTCAAAATGGACTAAAAAACACTGGAAATAATGATCGCAAATAATCGCAATTTCCGAACTTATTTAGTGACTCCTTGAACCTCTCAATGACACGAGCGATCACTTGAAAATAATTTTAAGAGCCGAATCAATTCAGATAGGTTACAGAGCAGTCCGAGCTCGTCTAATTAAGAAAATCTCATTTTGGAATGATAATGTTGAAAACGGATGTGAATTTCCATTTTTTATATCTCAAATTTTGTTCATTAGTCAAGGGAAGTTGTGGGGGGGGGGGGGGGGCAATAATAAACCTTTGTGAAATAAATTCCAGGGTTTTCATTTTTATTCTAATCAACTAAAGTTGGGAATTCTACAGGCAAGTTAAGAAAAAACTACAGGCGTTCCTCAGTACCTAAGACTTTCTTTCTTTTCCTGAAAGCCAATTCGTTACCTGATTTTCTTAAATTAATTTTATATGACTTCAATAATGCCATACTTTTGGCCTCTGCAAATGAACCTTGGTTGATTGAATTAAGACCTAGCCCACGAAAGCCCGTTTTTGGCGATCAAATTCTCGTCCAGAATATATGATAGGATTATTGCTTATTTATTTTTTATATTTGTTCATTTTTCAAAAAAGGGGATTGATTAATATTTCCTATTAAGAGCGACTATGAAATTTAATCATTATCCTCCCTACTTGATATAGATTTGAATTACTTCATTGCAATAAGTTGATCTGGGAAATCCCGGGAAATCCCGGAAAACCCCGAAATTGTGACTGAGTAGTGGAACTTACTCGACATGCCGTTCCGCGCCATTCCATTGTTCGATGTCGTCCGAACTGGAGGAGGAGGAGGCTGATTATTTCCCGGAAGCTGAAACACCAACCGAATTGCACTTAAGAGACACCAAAAATGATCACAATTCAATATGATTTAAATATCACCAGGTCATCCTACAAAAAGCTTATCTTCTCCTGGTTGATACATGTGGGTCCAGTTGACATTCAAAGAGTTTTCACAAGCATTTATAAAATTTAGCAACAACCTCTCCCAAAAAAGACCAACCCCTTCACCCCCATTGAACTCTTAAAATCGAAAGGCGCGGTTCTCGACGGGTGAATCATTAGAGGCATCCTCCCACTCAACACGAACATAGTTCATTAGAGTGGGATATTTCCGGCCCTTGTTATTTTCATTGTATTTATTTTTGTTCTCAAACTTTGTATATATTCATAAGATTTGTTTTTGTGGAGGAATAAACTTATTTTTCATTTCATTTCATTTAATTTCATATATGAAATGAATATGATTTAAATTTCCAAGGGATGTAACTCAGATGAAACCCAACGTTTTCGAATAATGGAATTCAGGTTTCGTTATTTTAGTTAATGTTATTTTGAGGGAGAAGAAGTCATAAAACTACAATAGCAGGAATAATAAGGAACTTTTAAAATTGTATAAATACGTAAGGGACGCTTTAAAATATAGGCGGTTTATGGTGGACCAGTTTAATTTTTGATAATCCATTGTACTTATAGTAAGGAAGCATTATTATTAAAAATATATAATATTATTAGAGAAAGATTATTTTGTTTGTATTAAATTGTATTATTTACTCATTTATTTCTGGTATTTATATATTTTTATAAAAAGTTATTATACAGCGTGTCCCAGGAGTTATGCACAATCCGACTCCTACGTGTTCTACTAATCATTTCCAAACAAAAATGCCTCCTAGCAATTTTTTGCCGGAGGCCTCGTTTCCGAGGTATTCGCGATTCATAATTTTTTTCGTGTTTTCGATCTTATGTCATTAAAACTGTCATAACTCCCTCAATTTTGGAGATAGCTCAAATTTGATGACACCGTTGGAAAGAGCGTTAAATTACTATCTATTTAATGTCAGAACACATTCTTTTATTGCACTGAAGATGTGCGATAGCTGCGCGAAATGGCAGTTTTGTCAAAATCTTGAAATCGCCTATTTTTCATCTCGCCTAGAAACCCCATGAATGCTTGACGCAGAACTGTGCAGACCTGGTAAAACGTGCGCCAAAATGTCAGGTTTCCAACGGTGTAGTCGTTTTGGTTTTTAAAAATATTTTTAGTTAAGGAAATGGTGTTTAACTGCAGGAAAACGTGTGTTTTCTGTTAAAATTGAGGTTTATCCAAAAGTCTCGACGAAAAAAGGTTGGTGGCGGGATGTGCGTAACTTTTCTCGCTGAATCGAATGGCGACAACGCCATAGCTCTTAAGTGACGATTTAAGTTAGTTTTATCGGAAGTATAAACCCGTTCGTTGGTGAACAGCGTCTTCGGCATTTCTAAGCTGTCCGGCCAAAGTCGAGATAATCGAAGAGCCGAGAGACGGCTATTGTTTGTGTTCATTTACGATGGATTGCGATGAGCAAAAAATTGCTACGAGACATTTTTGTTCGAAAATGAGTTGTAGAATACGTAGGAGTAGGATTGTGCATAGCTCCTGGGACACCCTGAATAACTGAAAAAAGACCTAATGTTCGAAAATTGGGAAAGCTACGGAGGAGGCATTGTGTTGGTCAGGGGCTCGGATATGCAATGACCCGCATGACCCCCCGGTCTTGAAGGAGGGGTTGCTTTGTGCGCCGTGTATTTTCAACCCTATCGGTGTTGGCAGTAGCATTGGGTGTTTCAACGTTGATAATTTGTTGTTTCTGACCAAATTCAGTTTTAGTAAAATATTTGCTGACTCAAACATGTTATCCAGTTGTAGAACAATGGTAAGATATTGGGGTTTGAATTGAGTTCATATAAAGAGTTAGAGTTCAAAGAAGATTGTTAAGATATAAACCAACAAAATAATTTAAAAATGAAAAATGAAAATGAATTGAATGAATGAAAATGTTTGTTTGTGAACAGCGTCTACGGCATTCCCAAGCTGCCCAGCCAAAGTCAAGATAATCGAAGAGCCGAGAGACGGGTTTTGTATTCATTTACGATTGATTGCGATGAGTTGCTTTCAGATGAGTAGCTATACCACAAGTGAGTTGACATGATTTTTGTGTGACACAATATGTTGACATGATTTTTATGTACGGTTTTGCCAATGGTAATGCTTCTGAAGCAGCAAGGGAGTCACACTCCTCCTGTGTACAACTTACACCCTTGCGAACACGTCGGATAGTATGAAGAAAAAATATTGGTAGATGAAATTGTTTATGTCAGTGATCCTTTTTTTATCTAGTAAACTATCTTTTTTATCTACTAATCCTTTTTCTTCACTAAGGTTTTGGCTATCACTACCAGCTATGTTCAATAGCTATAGCGCGCCATGATGAACGGGAATATGCAAGAGGGAAACCATGCTGAAGGAAATACAGCGAGGAAAGAGACGAAAGGGAAGAGTTGGTAATGATACGGAAGCCTGGTTTGATAAGGGTCCATAGTGTCAGCAAAAAGAATAATGCAACTCATCGCAATCAATCGTAAATGAACACAAACAATAGCACAAAACTAACTTAAATCATCACTTGAGAGGTCTGGCATTGTCACCATTCGATTCAGCTAGAGAAATTACCTCTTTTTTCCGAGACTTTTGGATAAACCTCAATTTCAACAGAAAACACACGTTTTCCTGCAGTTAAACACCATTTCCTTAACTAAAAATATTGTTAAAAACCAAAACGACCACACCGCTGGGAACCTGACATGTTGGCGCACGTTTTACCAGGCCTGCACAGTTCTGCGTCAAGCATTCATGGGATTTCTAGGCGAGATGAAAAATAGGCGATTTCAAGGTTTTGACAAAACTGCCATTTCGCACAGCTATCGCACATCTTCAATGCAATAAAAAAATGTTTTCTGACATCAAATAGATGGAAAATTCAACGTTCTTTCCAACGGTGTCATCAAATTTGAGCTATCTCCAAAATTGAGGGAGTTAAGACAGTTTTAATGACATAATATCGAAAAAATCTTAAATCGCGAATGACTCGGAAACGAGGCCTCTTGCAAAAAATTGCTAAGAGGCATTTTTGTTTGGAAATAAGTGGTAGAACACGTAGGAGTCGGATTGTGCATAACTCCTGGGACACCCTGTATAAAAATCATTATATAGTTATTACATAGTTTTTCATTTCTCATGCCATATATTTACATATGTACGAAAAATGTATTATGAGATAGCAGGGGATCATTTGTTCTTTTCTGTTCCTGGACGTTAGGTACAATTTCATAATCTGCAGTTTCCGGCAGACTCGGATTGACGGCAAATTGCTAAATCCTATTCATGGTTTTTCTAAACTTTCCCAACGATGTATTCCCTTTTTCTCTAATAAATATGATTTCTTCTTCTTCTTATTAATATTCCTTTAATGTATTTTACTGAATAGCTTGTTAGTTCGTAGTCATCCCACATAATTTCCGTAGCTAAGATGACTGCTTATCACAGCAGCTAAAACTACTAAGGATGAACTTACTGGTGGCGCTGCTCTGTGTGGAGGAGCCGGCGGAGGGGCTGGAGGCGGTGCACCCGGCGGAGGCGGCAGCGGTTGTTTGGGAGGCGGCGGGGGACGAGTGGATGGCGGTCTCAGCGGTCGGGGCCTCATACCGCCGCGGACGAGCGAGTCCGTCGACATGTGAAATGGGGTCCGACCCAACAGCTCCGTCGAGTTGGGAAACACCGGCCCACCTTTAAAAAATAATAATAATAAAATAAAAATCATTATTATTAACGTACCTTATTGGATAATCCGTCGTAACTAGAGAGTTCAACACAGGAGGTGACATAAAGACATCATCATCAGGCCGTCGAGACGGTACTATAGTCAGTAGAATCCATTTACAACGTATCAATAATTCTAGCGAAACTAACCCCAAAAAACGTCAGTACACACAACTTTGTCCCAGGTCAAATAAGTTCTTACCCAGCAACCAAAGAAAACTATAGAATCAATCATGACATTAGTTCTACCTCACGCCAATCAAACACCTGTGTAGTTGACACCTTATTAGAATTGTACTTCAAAATTTGAATTCCAAAAAACTCACAACTTCTCTTTTCCTATTTAAAGTAAGTCAATATAGGCATAACAATAAAAATGTCTAATAATTATTATTATGAAAGTGTTCGTGGTGGGAATGACAAGAAAGGAACGAAACATACTTTCTCGACAACAGTTTGAGCAAGCGACATTGCCACGGATGGGCGATAGTTGGCACACAAGATTACATCCACTCGAAATATCTCTACAGATAAGTTGAGAGTGAAAACTTTCCATCACAAGCTAAATAAAAAATAACCAAAAAGTTCTACCAGTTTCAAAAATAATGCCCTAAAAAATTGTATTACCAGTTCACTACTTTAATTTGTAAATTGTCATTGAATAAATCAAAATCAGCAAACTGGATATAAGTGACAATGAGACAGTTTACATTTAAGAAAAGGAGCAAAGTATTACACAAGGTTTTATGATTTCTGTGTTAGATAACCCTTCTATGTTAATCACTGGTCTGTTTGTTTGCTACATTATTTAAACTTGGAGCTTACATACCTTGTAATAATTACAATTATTGTATTCTAGATGCCTCAAAAAGAGAGTGTATTTATACATGCACGTAATAGACCAAATACGTGAGAATCGCTTAGCCCCAGGAGCCCCAGATGTTTTTGCTTAGAGCCTACGGCTAAAATTCAAGAAACAAGAAACGCTTTAGCCTAGGACGTCAATTGTCCAGGAACGTTAATTATCGACCGGTGACGTTGCACTAGCGATGATGATTTAGGTGCCACATATTACCCTGAGACAACTGACTAATATTATAAAACATTATATTTTATTATATTGAACAGGTGAAATTGAAGAGATGTTCGAGTAACAGGTATCTGGTCTTATAGGTAGCCCTTCCTAAGCAGGCACTTGACTGATTTATAGGAACCCTCTACTAGCCTATGTTGAAAACATCAACCCTGCCGGCCATTGGGCCTGTGAATCGACAGCAAAAGATTTGATGTCTACAGGGCAGATTTTACCATCTACTTCTACCAACCCCCAACCAATCGTGCCACGATGGGCTGGAGCGGTAGCTTTGCTGCAACTTTTACCACAAAATTCTTACTGTTACACTGAGACAACTGACTAATATTGTATAACATTATGTTTTCTGTTAAATTGAGTGGGAGAAAATGGCGAGATGTTCGAGCAACAGGTTTCTCGTGTTATAGGTAGCCCTAGCTAAGCTTGCACTTGACAAATCGATAGGAAACCTCTTCTAGCTTAAGTCAAAAGCATCAACCCGGCCTGCCATTGGGCCTGAGTCACCAGCAAACTACTTGAAGTTCGCAGGACAGACCTAACTATACTTCAACTTACCCCAACCAATTGTGCCACAATGGGCTGGAGTACCAGCTTTGCTGCAACCACCAATACTTACTGTTACAACAAAATTCTTAATGTTAGTAGCAGTTAACCAGTTGCTAAAACACCTCTTCAGTTTCGCCCTTATTCAATGTAAGCTATTCAATATTATTCAGTTGTCTCAATGTAGAGAAAGATATTGTTCAAGTAGATAAGGATCAATATGAAATGAACGTCTATTTACCTACACATTTCCAAGGTAAATCAAGTATATGAATGAGTTAGTAATATAAAAACTTTAGTTTTTGTCTGTCTTTATTAACTTCCATCCGATTAGCAGAATGTTTTCTGATTACTATGTACCTACCCGTCCTCTGTTATCAGCCACGAAGAAGACACAAAAATATTTCAAAACGTCAGCCTAGAAGACAAACTTGTCGTTTGACCAACTCTCAAGACGCCCCAAAATTTTAGTTGTAGTGTTTCTTTTATAGTTGAACAAATATTGGGAAGTTGGACAGTTAAGCTGGATTCACATCCATCTGGCAAGCTATCCGGAAAGTGAATACGAGCAGCTGATTGGTTGGACAATAGCTGGGGAGAGGGAATATTTTTTCCGGACAGACAGTTTTGAAGCAAACTGTACGCATCAGATTTTTCAAATATTTTTCTTTCTGGATGGCGCAGTTCACTACTGCGCATACGGAATGGCGTCGGGAACAGAAACAGCTGTGGAGGAAGCGCGGGAAACGAGTTGTTGGCTTGTGTTTGGCCGATTCCCCTCCACTGCTTTTTACTAGCTTCCCCTATCCGTATTTCCGAACGATCTGGATGGATCTGAACCCTGCTTTACTTACCAGGCGTTTGTGGGAGGATGGGAGGTGACGCTGGTGCCCTCATGGACTGTGTCCTCGTGACGGTCCGTCCGGGCGGTGGAGGCGGCGCTGGGGCGTGTGGCTTTGGCATCAGTGTCGGCTTCCCTCCTCGCCCCACTCGCCCGTTCTGGAGCGAGACAGTGCTCTGGGACCGCGTGTGGGTCCCTTGCGAGTTGTTCGTCAGCGTTGTGTCCGAAACGCTCTGCAACGAAAGATCAGATAGTTGATTTTTATGTAGGCATTAAAATTAAAATAAATTGATCTGTGATAGTGATCTGCATGTGGACCTATACATGAGGCATGGATACTGACAATCTGGTTGAGTACATCAAGCACATAATTATTGTAGTATCTGCTAGTAGGGGATTCGATGTGTGGAAACCAAAACTTGAGATGCGACAAACTATTACAGTATTTGTCGTTTATCATTTTCAATTATTATTAAATCCTTCCACCGTACAGGTCTTAACTTCTAGCCATTGCTATCGCCTTACAGGCAAAGATGCTCTGGGCCAAAACCTGTTCAAAAACCAGACAAAACTTGGGGTTTCGGGTTTTTTGGTTTATTTTCCAATAATAACCATTTTAATCGCTCTTTAAAAAAAAAAAAAAAAAAAAAAAAAAAAATGCTAACCCCCCCCCGAAAATTTCATGGTTTACGTTTCAAAGGGTGTAGAATCCGAATCTGCAATAAAAAATTTCAGTCTGTCCGCCGTACGCACGATTTCTCCCAAACGGCTAAAGCAAAAAAGCTGAATTTTTCAGGAAAAATCCATGTCGGTCCGGCGACGCCCCAATTCTTCAGCCAGCTCTCTCATTAATTTAAAGTGCCCTTTTTGTCAAAGTTTTGTAAAATCCCTAAAAACCTCAAAAAAGTCAAGAATGCGGCCTCAAATTTGTACTTTTTTGAAGAACACTCCACGAGGATCGAAAACCCTCAGGTCCGTAGTAAAGTAGGGGATTCGATTTGGCCATTGAGATGCGACAAACTATTACAGTTATTTGTCGTTTATTATTTTCAATTATCACTAAATCCTTCCACCGTACAGGCCACAAAAGGCCTTAGAAGTGATGCATGAAATTCGATCTTTGGCACATTAACCCCACTTGAGGTCTAGCTGGTCTCAACTTCTAGCCAGTGCTATCGCCTCACACGCAAAGATGCTCTGGGCCAAAAGCTGTTCAAAAACAAGACAAAACTTGGGGTTTCGGTTTTTTTTTAACGACAGAGAGGCAACTGGGGTCTTATTTTCATGTAATTTTTGGTTGAGAAATCAACATGGATTGATGTTAGATACGTAGAAATTCACTTACAGCAAGAAATCCGTATTTACGAACCAACAAATCTCACAACGACATGAACAATCGCGCATTATTTTATGATGAACCCAAGTGTTAGCGCAATGTTTTAAATAATTACACAGGTCTGCAAAAAAATTTTTTTGGATCAGCTGCATGGAATATTTTAGCTAAATTTCATGTTTTTTGGTGTGCTGAATCCAGAAATGACCGCTATTTTCCTCCATCACGTACAGTTTTCTTGCAAATTAGGGGAGAGAGGGACATAAAAAACGAAAATTAAACGTAGAAAAACACCATAATTTGTATTGTCTATAAACTCAAAATAAAAGAAAGTATTTGTTTACTATTCAGTACAAAATGCTCAAAAACTTCATTCAGTTTGCTTGTGGAACCTTTTTTTTCTTTGATACTTCGTCCCACACGTTTTCGTGCTCCAGCATTGTCCGTATCCCTCTTGAGCATCCAACAATAGTCAGCTAGCATATCCCCTCTCTTTCATTTCGTATCAATCCTGGGAGTGACATGACTAAATATGAGAGCGAACAAATTCATGCAATTCATAAAATTGACAACTTGGAAGCAACTACCAAATTGAGGTTTAACGCTGAATAACACCGTATGTGGTATTCAAAAAACCAGTTTTGCGAGAAAACTAGACGCGATGGAATTTTTTGATTACTTTTTTCGGTTTTAGCACGCAAAAATCCATGGGAAACAGTAAAAAAATCGTAAGCAGTTTTGGACAAAATAAGTCTCTCTCTCTCTCTCTCTCTCTCTCTCTCTCTCTCTCTCTCTCTCTCTCTCTCTCTCTCTCTCTCTCTCTCTCTCTCTCTCTCTCTCTCTCTCTCCCTCTCTCTCTCTCTCTCTCTCTCTCCCTCCCCCCCCCAGCCCCCAGGAGAGTATGTAAAAACCAAATCTCAATTACAAAATGGAATGGCGTGAAAATGAAAGTAAACAAAATCATAAAAATCGCTGTCTTCCCATTGGGTGAGACTAATTACATTAGGAGCGTTGCCATGGAGATGAGGGTGAACAAAAGGTCAACTTACGTTAGGGAGGGCAGGTTTCAAAGCGGCCGGCGGAGGTTGAGGCGGAGGCCCTCTGGCCCTGGTGTCAATTGGTTTCCTAATAATATCCGATTTCGTCTGAAAATTAAGTAGATAAAATTAATGTAGATAGCTAATGTAGATAGATAGATAATGTAGATAGTAGAGCACCAGCAACCAATTACTGTTATTGCTACAATTCCTACACGAGTACATATAAACAAACCATAATAAGAGGAAGTAATGATATGTGAATTACGTGAATTATGTGAAATATGAAAATTCAATAGTTACTTCTCACTTCCTTCGTTTAAAAATGAATATAACTCGGCGAACATATATCGATAATAACTTTGTACAGTTGTTCTCGAGTGGGAGCTCATACAACTATTGAATGCTAATCCATATTCTTATCTCTATCGATAAAAGTGAAACTCACCGTGCTTCCTCCGTGTAAAGACGACGAATTGGCAGTGGGGAGTGACGATAAAGAGGAAGACTGCGATTGTTTCCCTGTAACATAAAACAAGGTTAGCGATTAAAATACGCGGACAATAACCTGTAATTCGAGACGGGTTTTAGTACAAATAACGTTGAGAATGAACGTGTTTTTCTGAAGGGAAGGGATTGAATACTTAAAGAGGAAATGAAACTAACTATGACCAAGATGAAAATATGATATACTATGTATTTCACAGTATATGATATGTATTTCAGGTGATCTATTCAGTCCTGCATAATACGATATTATTTCAATTTCTGACAAAAAGGGCTCCTAGTTTTGCTTGGTCTTCGATTCAAGTCATAATTTTAATTAATACAGTTTTTTCAACTTTCGATTTTGTTTATTGATACGATTTTTGCTTTCCCAATAAACGATTCAAATAGTATAAGCAAATAATGTTAGCCAGAAAACGTCTGGCAAGTGGGTGTGGCACATGCTTCCTCGTATCCATAACATGACTGTATAGATCATTGAAAATTATTATTGATAAAGAACTTCGTTCAATTAGGCGAAGTAAATATTGAATTAGGGTAAATTTATTGTTATGCAGGAGCATAACTTGAGAATATAAAGGTAGGCATGTTCAACTATTGAACAAACTATAAAATATACCTAATAATAAAAATTGACATTGACGCAAGGATTTCACGTTTGCGCATGCGCAGAGGCTACTATTGATCCGGGGGTCATGAAACTCATAGGGGACTATTTACACATCAAACCGAACAATCCCTGAAAATTTCATCGAAATTGGTCAAGAACTCCCGGAGTTATGCGCGTAACTAGGATTTCGTTTGCTCATGCGCAGAGACTACTATTGATCCGGGGGTCATGAAACCTATAGGGGACCACCTACATCCCACCAGCACAATCCCTGAAAATTTCATCAAAATCGGACGATAACTTCGTGTAGTTTTGCCCGTAACAAGGATTTGCTGACAGACAGACACGCAACCAAAATTGTTCAGAAAGGTCTAAAACGCAAAATGCGAGTGGGATTTTGACAAAAAAATTTTCACATTTCGAAAGTGAAAACAATGCTTCCGCTACCTTGGTAGACTCGGAAGCAAAACCTATGTGCGGATACGTAGGTAACCTCTTCATGATGGACAAAGCAAGTGAATCAAAATTGGACTTACGCGTAATTCCTTCCCCTGTTCCTCTTCTTTATACCCCCATCAAATATCTGAGATCTGACGGCGAACATCCATCAAATTCAAATTCATATCCAGGTGGTCCAAAATGGAGCGAAACAACAAAGACGTGTTGGTAAAACGATTTGAGATTTCGCAACATGAAATCCTACGTTCTCTGTAACCATGGGGTTATTATCCTGAACGGAACTTGACTCCCTGCGTGAGTAGTATTCGCAAGTTAATGACTTTTTTCTTTGTGAAAGA
This sequence comes from Creontiades dilutus, assembly GCA_031894815.1. NCBI lineage: Eukaryota > Metazoa > Arthropoda > Insecta > Hemiptera > Miridae > Creontiades > Creontiades dilutus. Next base: position 295,789 of record JAVIWC010005520.1, on the reverse strand, counting down.
GTGTAATGATATCAACATTACCCCAACTTTCTAATTGACTAAACTTGCAAGGTGATTCCTCATCCGAAAAATGAGCACCAGCGTTGGGTTACAGGAGGAGAAATTTGAGAAGGTCACCGAACGATATTATATTCCAACAATCAGAGGTGGTGGGGGAGGGGACCTTGAAAATGTGCTCGCTGAATGTTAATGGACATCGGTAAAACGTGTCACATGGATTCTGAAGGGCAGTGGGAGCGGTTATTGTTCAAATTCCAAACTGCCAAAAAGTCAATACGCTCTCAGAATTAAATCAGCCCATCACCAAAAGTCGTGACGATATCCGTTTCCGAGGGTCCATACTAATTGACTTTTTAAGAAACCACGATGAAAGTAGGACCTCTTGAAGGTGACGACAGCGGAAAATCAATTTTCAGTAACAGGAAACAACGTAACGTAACGTTCAATTTTCGAGCAATTCAAACGAATGGGAATGGTGTATTTTGAAATGATACGTCATTTTCGTATAACTACGGCGATATATCAAAATTTATTACAATCTTGATAGGAAATTAAACACAGTTAACGACAGTAACCTGCTAACACCTGGCGTACTAGGAGGTCTTTCCAATTTTGGTACTCGAAAAGAGGGAAGGCATCAATACTCAACTACTACAAACAATAGTCGCCCATTTCTCATGGAAATTTGCATGGAATCAATTACAATAAACATTTCAAGGTCAAGGTTCTGAGAGACTCAAGCAGGTTCTCAAAGAAAATTCCTAACTCAACGGTACGAAAAAATGAAGAATTGATGAGATGCGAAATATCAAGACATTTGAGAGGTTAAATCATGGCATGCCAAGGTAGGCTTGCGAATGATTCCGTTTAATTATGATAGAGGGAAGAGAGTGGTTCAAATGGACAAGGACTCCAACAGCAGTATACCACACTCAAAATAATGTACTCTTCACAAGATGATAAATATTGAGGGGTTTCTTCCAATAACCAAATAAGTCCAAAAATTTAAAAAACAAGATAGAGGTGCCATTTTATTCCTCAACATACAAGCAACGTAGGAGAAAGATTGTTTATGTAAGGACCGTGTATGTCCACTTGCTGCAAGGCTTCAAACATTGGTCTGTTGACAAGAAGAAAATAAGTGTTAAGCGTTTCAGACAACTACCAAACAAGTGCATTGAATCAGCTGCTAGGTAACCATTACGAGAAGCTAGTGCGTCTCAGTTCGCAGTTTTATACATATAATAGATCCAAATCATGGATTAGGTTCTCCCTTCAAACTATCATTGTGACCAGCAATCAATATAACACACATAAATACAAAATTAATTTGTTGAACAAATCAATTTCAACATCTGAAATTCTGCAAGAACCCAACAAATTCACATTTTAGCAGAAAGGCTGTCTTTTTCGGATTTGGCATTTAGAAATATTTAATATAAGTTTGCGATTTTTGGACTTATGTGGTTCTTACATAAGTCCAGAACGCTTACAACGTTCTCTTAGACGAACCTTAACATTGTCGCATGATAATGTACTTTACGAAGTAGATTGAAATAGGGGTGGATTCGTTTTGAGAGAATTAATATTGAATAATGTCGACTTACTAGGGTATGAGCTCCACCACGTGAAACGACAAAGTACGCCTTACCGCAAACTGTACGAGTCACATGGCAGGTAATATTGGAACGGACAACACACTCAATACACCCGACACTGAGTAGCCAGAGATGTGCGATACGAAGGGCTTCAATCCCTTAAGCAGTTGTATGAGTGGGAGACGGGGTGTTTTGTAAGGAGAAACAAATAGAAGTGCAGTGTCCGAGGAACTAGCGGGTTGAAATGAGCTCGTCCGTCGGTATTCGACTGTCGAGCGTTCAATCCCAAACCATCATTCGACTGGAGGGAAAAGACGGCTAATGCCTGCAGAAGGGAAACAATGGAAACGGCAAAACGACGTAGTGTGGGGGACCGGCGGATTCTCACGACCAAATTAGGTGAGAAAAACACGGGCAAATGCCTTCTGAATCATGAGACGCTAATTAAAATGGTGAAGAGTTAAGATGCGAGGGCGTCGGCTGCTTCGCCGCATCGTTTGCTCCGTGAGAAGATCTCAAGTGTAACCACCAACGTAATCATTATTATCATTAATAACACTTGAATGGCCAGCCGTGTGCATCCAAAAAAATTAAGATCTGCAAATTACAGCGGTAGGCAAATGAAATAGTTCAAAACAGCAATCGAACGTGAAGATAAATTGAACGAATACCGAATAAATTGATCTCATTATGGGAAAATGAAGAGAACGATTATTATCATAAAAACGCTAATATGATGCAATAGGAAGAATTATGATGGGTACCGGGTGGAACCTCCGCCAACAGAATCAGCAAATAACGGAAACTGAAACGGTATTCAACTTACAATAACCAAATGAAGCACCTAATGTTCTGAGGATTCGGAATATTAACTTTAAAACGATGACAACTACGCATCTAATTTGAATCGTGTCAATCCAACATAACTATTTCTAGAAACTCAAGTTCTAGTGCTGCACATTAAAACTGATCGTTGACAAACTAAATCATTTTCAAAAAATTTAAGGAAACATATTACTTCAATTAAGAAAACGGAAAGAAATTATGAAGATTTGTCTAAGTCATTGTTCAATTATTATGGAAGTTTTAGGGAGGAATTGAGATATTTGCGAACCGCGCACTAGACACTACTGTATCCTGAATTTAATAAATACCAAGACTTAACTTAGTTATCGCACTCCATCAATAATTTTCTCACCCAACAGCGGCGAATTTCCACTTGTCACTAATTGCTGACATGGAAACTTAAAAATCTATTTCTATTTCAAACCCCCCACCCCTTCACTGAAAGCACTCAATTTATCTAGCAATAAAATGTCAATTTCCAATTTTTCGTTCATACATATTTTCAACACACCAGTTAACCTCCGTTTAACTGGAATGTGAAAATGACAAGACGAGGAACCAACCTGATCCGCTGAGTGACCTTTGAGGTTAGAGCCGGTTCCATGTTTAGTAATTTTAACCGCAAGGTAGGCAGAGTCAAAGAGGTTCAAGGTTGGGAAGGGAGAATCAGAATTTTTATTTGTAAATTATTTATTTAATGAGAAAATCAAGAATCCGTATTTAAATTTAATGATTAGTCTCTTCCTTGGAGCCATCTTAATAAAAGAACATGTGCAGCAACGTTCAAGATACCACTTATTGACATCGTGCAAGAAACTCATAAATATTTTGGCAAAATAAAATCCCTCGATATGATTTTTCTATGCGTGTGGAATACATTTTCTAGTAGTTTTACATCAATTTTCCAGCAGCAGCTTAATTGAAGCTCTAAAAAGTTGAAAACCTCAGATAAGACGTTGGATGTCGGATAGGACTAATGGTGTTGAGGGCATCATTTGTGCCCAGCTAAAATACATGGGCAAACCTTGCTCAAACTGACCTAATACAACTCACAACAAGTGCCTACAGGATTTGTAGATTTCCAACTTAACATCGAGCCATTTCATTCTACCAGCTTTAACAAAAACACGAGCAGAGGCTTCATCAACATATGAACCCAGAAGCACTACGATTATTAGACAACAGCAACGTCATCCGACGTCTGGATAGAACAAAAATCTCGACCTTGTGGCGTGATAATGTGACAAGTGTTTGAAGTGATCCATCAGGGAAAGCTACAGAGGAGGCGGGTCAGGGGCTCGGATATGCAATGACCCGCACGACCCCCGGTCTTGAAGGAGGGGTTGCTCTGTGCGCCGTGTATCATCAACCCCAATCTGATGTGGTTGTAGAATTGGGTGATGCAATCTTGATAATTTGTTGTTTCTGACCAAATTCAGTTTTAGTAAAATGTTTGTTGACTCTAGCATGTTATCCAGTTGTTGGACAATGGTAAGAACGTCTGCCAAGTGGGTGTGGCACATAGCTTCCTCGTATCCATAACATGACTGTATAGATCATTGAAAATTATTATTGACTAAAGAACTTCGTTCAATTAGGCGAAGTAAATATTTAATTAGGGTAATTTATTGTTATGCAGGAGCATAACTTGAGAAAATAAAGGTAGGCATGTTCAACTATTGAACAAACTATAAAATATACCTAATAATAAAAATTGACATTGACGCTGAATGGATAGATGACTGAAGTGATAAATAATTATTATGACATCTACACATCAAACCGAACAATCTCTGAAAATGTCATCGAAATCGGTCAAGAACTCCCGGAGTTATGCGTGTAACAAGGATTTCACGTTTGCGCATGCGCAGAGGTTACTATTGATCCGGGGGTCATGAAACTCATAGGGGACCATCTACACATCAAACCGAACAATCCCTGAAAATTTCATCGAAATTGGTCAAGAACTCCTGGAGTTATGCGCGTAACAAGGATTTCGTTTGCGCATGCGCAGATACTATTATTGATCCGGGGGTCGTGAAACTTATAAGGGACCATCTACACATCAAACCGAACAATCCCTGAAAATTTCATCAAAATCGGACTATAAATTCGTGTAGTTTTGCCCGTAACAAAGATTTGCTGACAGACAGACAGACACACACACAGACAGACACGGAACCAAAATTGTTCAGAAAGGTCTAAAACGCAAAATGCAAGTGGAATTTTTGATTTTGGAGACAACAAAATTTTCACATTCCGAAAGTGAAAACAATGCTTCCGCTACCTTGGTAGACTCGGAAGCAATATTATCATGCTGATTATAGTAACGAGGTTGTGATAATTTTCTTGAAGAACACCTACCTATACTGAGGCCAGTGGGTTTCAGTTTGGGCATCCCATCAGCGAAGAGACCCGCCAGACCGTTGGTTCGCGCGATGGTCGCAGATCCGCTGAGAATTGCTGGCCGCCCGGGTCGCACCTCGCTATCTCTGCTCCCTCCTCCATTCGTTGTTTTCCCTAGAAAGAAAATTAATAGTTTCGCTGTAGAATGAGAATCGACAAAAAGTTAACAACTACAAAAGCACAAAATCTGATCAACATTAGCGATGGCACCAGGGTGGAGCAACGGTTTCAAGTTTAAACATTTCTCTTCAATGGTCGAAATGAAAGATGAGAAATTCTGCAAAACTGAGAAGATCTCGAAAGTCTTTGCTCTCAGGATATTATTACCTGCGTAGGTAGTGACATGTTTCTAATACTAAATAATTAACTCATAAGAGAAAATAGTGCATCATAGGAAAAGAAACTTAATCAAGTACTTGATAGTTGATCAAACGAAGTTCGACTTATTCAAGTAATACAGTTCCTCGATTTTTCTTGTATCTACTCGATTCTGATAGTCACTATCATTCGAATTTAGAAAGAATAACATAATTCACAATTTTTAAAAGCGTTTCGTAAATTTTCCTTTCCTCTTTTAACAGCGGACCAAGTTTTCCATTCAGGGTATTAAGAAACAAGAAACGAGGATGGTATGAAATCGATAGGAAATGAAGACTAACTCTATCTGAGCTGTTTCAGACAATTCTTACCTACTGCGACGGTTGATCGAACTGAGGAGGTAATCCTATGCACTATTGCAAACAATAGGTTCCAAAAATAACTCACCGAATGACTGGAGGGGCCAAGGCAGATCTGATTTACCGATGGGACTATGTAATAGGTAGGTAGGTACAGTTGCCTACTGCGGAATAGCGGGAGCCTCTAGTGCTGCCACACTCATTAACGGATTCCCCACACAACGCACTGCTCTCTAACAAGGAAATTATTCAATAGTTCATTTCCCTCTGCACTCTTTTCTACGGGTTAACTAGGAACGTGTTTACGGCTGAGTACGAGATTCTCAGAGGAAAATACCTTCCTCATCTCTTCTCTCAATTTATATAAAATCGCTACTTAGCACACATGCAGGTACTAGGTAACATTATAGTGATCCCGGGAGTTCGCACGTAAACATATTCACTGACCTTTACTGAGTTACTTAGAAGACATTCAAAATTAACACTTCGGTTCATTAATTTCAATAATGAACCTTTGTAATTGGCCAAAAAAAGAAGTTTTTCCCACTTAATATTGGTTGTTTTACGTTCCAAGATGCGTAGAATCCGAAAATTGAATTAAAAAATCCGTATGTCCGCCGTTCAGAGCTTTTGGTTTATTATTCAATAATAAACCATTGTAATCACTCTTGAAAAAAAAAAAAAAATTCTAACCCCCCTGAAAATTTTATGGTTTACGTTTCAAAGGGTGTAGAATCGGAATCTGCAATAAAAATTGTTCCATCCGTCCGCAGTACGGCGTACACACGATTTCTCCTAAACGGCTGGAGCAAAAAATCTGAAATTTTCAGGAAAAATCCATGTTGGTCCGACGACGCCTCAATTCTTGAGCCAGCTCTCTCACTTAATTTAAAGTTCCCTTTAAGGGTTGTCAACGTTTTGTAAAAATCCCTAAAAACCTCAAAAAAAGTCAAGGCTAGGCCGCCTCTTGGACTCTTTTTGAAGAACTTTCCACGAGGAATCGAATGAGCCCCTCCCCAGGTCCGTAGGTCAAACCATTCCGATGTATGGCCCGATTTATGGTGCCAACATTTGCGTTATTTTGGTTCATAATTGTTTTTGTTTTGATAGCAGTAACCTAGTGACGTAATGATGTAGTAATGTGGATACTGGAGTGAACTCTTAAAAGGCTTTGTATCCGATACACGGGTTGAAGCATTCTGATATGCATGAACGCTGTAAATTCTTTCACTGGGGTTATTTATTCAATGATTCACGATTTGAATTTCTACTAAGCTTTGGAGCGTGCGTGTTTCACAGGTGATAGAGCGATTGTTGAATTTCAGGAGATATGCACAGAGCACGTAAATCTGTTTTCAACCAAAATACCTATTTGGATTGATCAGTTGATCATATTTGTGTGCCTCCTGAAATTCAATAATCGCCCTATCACCTGTGAAACACGCACACTCCAAAGCTTAGTAGAAACTCAAATCATGAATGCGGGCCAAATGAATAATAAACCCCAGTGAAAGAATTCGCAGCGTTTTTTAGTAATGATCGATTATCCGGACACACCCTGGTCCCAATTGGTCAGGATAATCGAGGTTCTACTGTATGTTTAATTCAATGAAATTAGTTATGATGTTCCACATTATTATTATTATGTTAACACCGTTTAAAAAATTAGAAAATATTTTCGAAGTTCCAGAATCCCTGACTTTGAAAGTGGAACGAAAAATTCCTGATTCATCCTGAAAGACTTTTTTTCTTTTAACTTTTTTTAACAGGTCATGATGGCATTATGATCAACGCAGTTTAAAGTCGTCACTAGGACGAGGTTCTCGGCCTGTTTATTTGTACTGCTCTAGTTTCACAATGTGTTAATTGTTCTTCATTCAGTTTTGCGAGGGAGAAAGACGTAAATTAAGGAAGTTAAATACGTCCTGAGTTGGATAAGGGGAGTGCGCTACGCAGGAAACGCAGGAGGGAGAGATATCGAAACGCAGCTTCCGCCTACTATTAATAGATAATAGAAGTAGAATAAAAATAACGAAGATCACGAGCCAACCTTTTCCCATTGATACTATTTCATTATATGGCACATTATTATGTTGTAAACATGATATAAGACGTAGGTGTTGAGGTCATAATATAACAGATATTACAGGAAAGCAGACATTTCCCCTAAGCTTGACAAATGGGGACCATTATCGACTTCAACACGTACGTTCTCAGAGAACTCCGTGGATGTCAATACTGTCACTAACGTTTGGAGCTACAACTGATTTGGTAGTAATGAAATCATCTATCCGATTCCGCTTAACCTCTATAAATTTAATTGCAATTTAACTGCTTATTACGGGTCACCCAAGGATTTAGGAACATACAAACATACACCTCAGATATTCCCTTCTTTCGTATACACTACAGACTCTTAGGGACCCATTCTGGCCTCAACAACTGTCTATCTCCACTGCTCTCCCAGCAGCAACGGCTCTCGAACTTCAAATTCCTAACAACCTCAGGTCCTACTCCACTTCGTCAAGCCATCCCAAGCGAGATCTTCCTTTATGTTTAGCACCAACTGGCTTCCCATTGTAACAGTTCTTGGAACTGCTACGCGAACGCGGACCGATACTTCATCGGCTCCGCCTCCGCGGGCGCTCCCCCAAGATGCGCGTTGTGAGGCAGTCGATCCCTAGCAGTCTAAAAAAAAAGCAGTCTAAATTCAAATTTTCAACTTTCAAAAACTTCAAAAACTTTTTTTAATTAATTAGAATTTTTTGTTCAAAGCCGAGGGGGAGTGTAACAGTTCTTGGAACTGCTACGCGAACGCGGACGATACTTCATCGGCTCCGCCTCCGCGGGCGCTCCCCCAAGATGCGCGTTGTGAGGCAATCGATCCCAACGATACAACTGGTAAGTCTCCTTTTCCTATTTTTGCAGTTTCCAAACTAAAACCCAAATTCTCTCTTGATTTCATATCGGACCTATATCAGATTGAATAAATCTATATAAACTCCAATCCGATTTGTTATTCATTAAAAATACCCAATTCACCATTCATTTCTATTTTCAAGTTTAAATTATTGAAATAGTAAATTAGGTTTTTGGGGTAGAAATGAGTGTTAATTATCATAGATAATTCCAACACTGTTTCACCTTCATTATCCTCCTTGCACTTCCTTCTGGGGGCAATCGCTAAACCATCGCAGCTTTCTGCTCTTGACAGGCAACCAGATCTTATTTGCATTTAAAAGTGCCACCATGATTCGGTAGCAATGAAATCATTGACGAGTATAGTGCCTACATCGCATAAATCCTATAGTGAAATTACACTATAGGTTAGAATGCTTTACCTCTAACAAAGATGTACAAACACACGAAACCAACATATATACGTACTACACGAACATACAATAAAAACATTTTTCAAACGTAAAATTCCCGTAGAAATTCTGATTTTAGGGAATATTATTTATTTTTCCTGAATACTGGTGGTTGTAGTATCATTAAAAGGGTGTAGCTGCGACGCGAATGACTATAATGTGAAATTTTCGTTACCTGAAGCGGTTGCGTTCATGAACCATCTATTAGTTATATTATTATACCATATTATGGTTCCATTCGGCAATAGCAGAACAACATATAGCTGTAGTGTATGTTTGAGACAAGGCCTTAAGGAGCGAAACCATCAAACAAAATCTGACCCTTATTGAACAACAGCTGAAAATGCTTGCATGCAGAGTTGCTGACGCAAGACAATGCCTTGAATCAACATTTCAGCGCTGGAAGTTGTGAATCCAGTTATGGCACTGGGGATACCTGAGTCAGAAATAGGAGGAAGTGTGGAATGTCTTCCATAACCCATGAGATTGTAACGAAGACCGACTGAACCATCAGAACTGTGTTATGTTAAAGACCTCAAAACTTCGCGCGTCCACTGAAATCGTCATATATAATCATAATCGCCATATTTCCGGAAAGAGTTCAAAATCGAGTGCCTCATATCAGTTCGGTAGCGTAATCTAACATAGCTCAAAACTAAAAGCATTTTTCAGTTGAGGTTTTAAAATTTCCCCTGTATTATGTGTTATCCAATAGAATTCGAGGTGCATTTTTGAATAGTCAATCAATTACTCCTCATAATCACCAACTTAAAATTCGATCTATACATTCCAAAGCGCTCTTTAAATCGTACCTACCTAATAAATGCCAAGTTTGGTGATTATCGGTCGAATCTTTCCCTATCGGTTCCAAGCAGAGAGACAAAGAAAGTGAAGAATTTCACTAATTTCTTTAGATTGTGTTGAAAAACAACTTGAAGAAACCTACCTGTTAACAATTTTGGTTTATTATTCAATAATAAACCATTGTAATCGATCTTGAAAAAAAAAATTTTAACCCCCCCCCTGAAAATTTCATGGTTTACGTTTCAAAGGGTGTAGAATCCGAATCTGCAATAAAAAATTTTCCGTCCGTCCGCCGTACGCACGATTTCTCCCAAACGGCTGGAGCAAAAGATCTGAAATTTTCAGGAAAAATCCATCTTGGTCCGACGACGCCCCAATTCTTGAGCCAGCTCTCTCACTCAATTTAAAGGGCCCTTTAAGGGCTGTCAAAGTTTTGTAAAATCCCTAAAAACCTCAAAACAAGTCGAAGCGGCCTAAATTTGAACTCTTTTTGAAGAACATACCATGAGGAATCGAAAGAGACCCTCCCCACGTCCGTAGGTCAAACCATTCCCGATATATGGCCCGATTTGTGGTGCCAACATTTGCGTTTTTTGGTTTATTATTGTTTGCTTGTAACCTAGTGATGTCCGGCCGATAGCGTCGAGTTGTAGTGAATGTGGATACTGGAGTGATAGCCGATTGTGGATACTTGTAGTTTATAGCCGATACACGGGTTGAAGCATTCTGATATGCATGAAACGCTGATAATATATAGGTAAATAAAGGTTGACTGATGTAGAGGAGGCACACAAATATGATCAACTGATCAATCCAAATAGGTATTTTGGTTGAGAACAGATTTACGTGCTCAATGCATATCTCCTGAAATTCAATAATCGCTCTATCACCAGTGAAACACGCACACTCCAAAGCTTAGTAGAAATTCAAATCATGAACGCAAGCCAATTGAATAATAAACCCCAGTGAAAGAATTTGCAGCGTTTTATTCACATTTTATGGAGACATATCATTTTTGGATGTTTGAACAATGCAATTGTCAATACCACTGCATTGGAAAGATAAATGATTTGTCTATAGACAGAGAGAGGCAAACAACTAATAGATTGATAAAGTATAGATTGATAAGCTCTCGGCAGTTCATTTTCATACGAAGTAGAGAGGCAACGTTGCCGGCAGGTTATGGGCCACGTGATTTCCCTTAATTTCTGACAAACGTCGGTGATTGTTCCAAATGCGGAGGTGACCCAGTTGATTTGTCACAAAGGAGACGAGGCGTATGATATAAAAGGACGCGAGGGAGGAATGAGGTTAAGAAGAGAAAAGAACACCCATCAGTTAACTACCTGCCCATAACAGTTACTACAGCGATGATCGCCCCCGTCCCGACCCGTCGCGCCGCGAAAGGAAACTGTTTTACGCCATTTCCTTAGTCGGCCGTTCGGCTTTCCGTCTCATCTCACTTGGAACATCCGATGAGAAAAACATGTGGGTTATGCAAGGTCGGTGGCATTCAGCGATGTGAGCACCAGGCGCATTCCATGTGAGACACCCACTCCCAGCTTCGACGGTGATGCGAAACGCGATGACCGAAACCTACGTAATGGGGGCCGGTTCACCAACACAGTGTGGGGATGTCGAACAAGCCTCGAGGATGTTAGAATTGGAAATTGAAAGTAAAGTATTCAAAGACGAAACATGGGAATGGAACACTGCTTCACCTAAAGAGCACATTGGTTTGCTACTACTGTGATTTCAAGCATCGAGAAAACATTCCATACTGAGGTTTCAGCTCCTTGGGCTTCCTGATCACAATTTTTTAACTGTACTTACAGCTAAGTGCTCAAACATAATCGTTTTCACAAAAATTATGTAAACCGCGAACAAAGCAATCGATTCATCAATGAGCATTCTGTTGATCACATCGCTGTATTAATGATTTCAACTTTTTTTTTTCCACAAAAGTGAAAACGTTGTAAATAAAATTAAATACAGAAATTAAGGACAGAGACAGGGAAAATTTATCTCTCAAGTCATTATTTTGAATAAGGTACGGATGAGAAATTCTTTGTAGGGTTGGAAACGTTAATGTTTAAGATGTACTACATGTTTAAAAAAGTACCATGGGATGACGCTTGATGCCAAATTGAAATGGAAAGAGCATGTCAAGAAAAAGCGGAACGAGCTTGATATTAGGTATCGAAAAATGTACTGGCTTATGGGCAGACACTCGCAGCTGTCAACGTCTAATAAGCTTATGTTGTACAAGCAGGTCCTAAAACCTGTGTGGACCTATGGTGTGCACTGCTAATAGCAACATCAAGATTGTACAAACATTCCAGAACCAAGTATTGAGGAACATCGTCGATGCACCTTGGTACGTATAAAGACGTTGACAACCTTTTTCGAAGACTAAAAAGAAGAAAGCCGTTCGAACTGACACTTGACGTATAAAGTAACTTATCGCGAGTGAAGTGCGAACAAACTATTATTAGAACAAAAGGAACTCCTGTTATGTACAAGAGGACTGCATATTAAATTATGATACTAGAAATAAGTTACTAATAAGTTGTTTAAACTGACTTGATTGTAATTAAAATAAATTTTAAAAAAAATGTTTAAAAAGAAACTTTTTGTAAGAAGTGAAAGATAAAATTAAAATTTTAGAGCCCAATCCAAAGTTGAGCCGTTGAGAAGCACATGAAGAGCATCCAACCTCAGATTTGCATTGGTACAAAATAAATCTAGAGAAGCTAAGATACAATAATATGATTCTCAAGTATCCAAACTAAATAAAGAAAAAATGTAGGGATATATCCAAGCCAGTGGATACTGTAGGACTCCAGAATGGATTCAAAGCAATCGAAAAAAGGATCTTTAACAAATAAACCAATATTTCAAAATCTTAATGATTAATTAAGTCTTTTACCTATTGATATTAATCAACTATCACATTTATAACAGCATTTCAGTCATTTAGTCTTTTGAGTTTTTCACTTCACATGAAGCCATCAAATAATTGTGATTCACATACCGGCCAACATTCAAAAAGTGTTGACTACTGTGTTTTTTGTTTACTCATTCAATAATGCATTTTTGTAATTGACCAAGGAACCAAAAAACCCTTAACAAACATGGGAAGGAAAAATACAAGGTTAGCGTGAAATGAGAATATATGTTATGTGACAGCAATAATGTATGAAGATCGAACACGCTGACACGATGTAAAAATACCCTTACCGAGAAACCGAGATTACTATAACTCTATTACCCATTGACAGAAGGTCATTTTGGTGTAAGGAACTTAAATACGTCTTAGAATGGTGCATACGAAACCAGAGTACGTCCTAGTTAAATATTACAGTGGTGCGAAAGAACTCGGGCTTAGAAACCTGATCAAATGTAAAATGTAAAACGGCCTTAAAGCCACCTGTCTTTAGGACATCTTGTCATGGTGATTGTAATAAACTAGTCCCTTCGAAGTTCCATTAATAATGTAACGCTGTAATATTTGAGTAGAAGTAAATAGGAAACTAGCAGATGAAACCGAAGATTGGGACCTTGTCATTTTAAACCAGGACGCTCTGTGAAGGCTCGATTTCAGTTTTCAGCTATGTAAAGTACACCAAATCAACATTTCGTGATACAGGTGGCATATCATAAATTATTGTTGCTAGCAAATGTCGTAGGTAGTATCTGGGGATCTGCACCAGTTGACATTCAAATAAAATATTCCATCTCGAATATCTTGGTTTCATTGTTTCATATAATTTTCAAGGCAGTCCAGCGGACTCTCTTCGGGACGGGATTCCCAGGGAAACGGTCTCGACGTCCTTTACAAAGCAGACTCCCTTGAAGAAAGAAAATTACTGGTGGATATTTGTATGGTGACTCCTCTCCTAACTCGTCAAGCGTCTGTCACGCAGAGGAGGGTAGAATAAGAGAGATAGCTGGAAAATGGGAACTCCGAACAGCGCAGAATGTTGATAAGGGGTGAAGTTGGTGCAGGAAGAAAGGGCGAGTTTAGTCACCTCATCCCCCCAGCGCTGACACTTGGCGCGATCTGACTCACACGATTGCGTAGGAGCTCGCTGATTCACTCGCCGCTTGACAACAATAAAGGAATGTTTTGAAGGCATGGGTGGGTACCCTTACTGACTACATTACACACTCTAATCCAAATATGCAACAGATGGGCGGAGACTATGTAGGCGGGGTTTAGTTTCCAGTAAGTACTATCTTACTCTATCGCATAACAAAAAAGTCCGCGGTTCATGTCATATCAAAGTGTTGTAGATTATTAAATTGAAAAAAGATAATAATTTAATGGAAAAAAGAAGAATAATATCGCTACACCACTTTGCCGGTAATATTACATCTCGGTTAAGAATCCCACTAAAATTGACAGCATATAAGCCGGACGTCATGTTAGTTATCAGGAAGGTAAAAAGTCTAACAAAACTCTAGAGAGATAAATGTTACTCGATAAACGTTCGCCTCTTCATTACAGTACCTAATCTGCGATTCCGGCTGCTAAGGTGCGGTCGATAAAGAATGAATGGTATTACCAATGTTTCGTACATTTATTCATACATCTTCAGGGTTGAGAGTAGTGTTGAGAGCTGTTGTACTATACAGTTTCACCAAACAAATTATGAGATTCGCCACTGCAAGAGCTTCATTTTCAACGAGAATTTTCGATTCGAAACTTTAAAATACATTATTAAAAAGAAATATTTTTAGTACAGAGTACGCAGGTCAAGAGACAACACAAGAATGTAATTTCTGGACAATATTGCTGTCAACATGTAAACAAACCATATTGTCAACAATAATAACAGGACGGGATTGTTTTGGAGTAATAACTAAATCGCATTTTCACACTTCCCCTCGAATTAGTTCTTCAACTCCATAATTCCGAGTTCCCATGTAAATTGTTGCAATTTGGATCTTGGTAGCGGTTTTGAGTTTTCCATTCCGAAACTCAAGGATGTCTTGGGTGTATTTCTTCTGACACATAACTTCCCCTCGTATTGGATTTGGGTAAACTCAATTCCTAATTTATAATCAGATTTTATGGGTTTTTTCCAACTACTTGCTTCTGGACTTGACAATGCTTGCATCACTGTTATTTCGGCCGGATCAGCACGTTCAGGATCTATTTCCTCCTCAGCTGCCCCATCTTCAGCTGATTCCAGTGGGATTTCAATTTCGTGGTTGATCTTTCTTGGTCTACCGGGATTTTCTGTTCTTTGAAAGTATGGTCTCCCTCTTCCACGAATTGTCCTCATTGATGCCTGACTTGTTACTAGTTGTTCTGTTCCTGCAATGTCTTCAGAGTTTTTATTCAATGATGGTTCATTCCCAGTTTCATGATTGTTTTCATATTCATTTTCTTTCATTGTCCACATTTGTTTCATGCTTTTGTTCTATCGGGTGTATCATTATGGTCATTTTTCGTTGTTTATCTTCATTCTCCTGATTCACTTTATCAAACATACCTTCAGGAAAACCATTTTCATAATCCTCCTGTTGAAAAAAATTCTTCCACAAATTTTACGTCCCTTGAAACAATTACTTTGTTCTCTTCTTTTGTTTCGGTATCCTTTTGTTTGATCTGAATATCCCAAGAAGATCCCTTCTTTAGATCTTGGGGCAAATTTTCCTTTTTGTTTTTCATTGTTCAGAAAATATACCTACTTCCAAATATGATTAAGTAATTCACATTTGTGTTCTTCCATGCCACAACTTGTACAGTGTTTCACCTATTCCTTTTGACGGAATTCTGTTTCTAATATACATTCTTAACAAGTACATATTCAGTATGCAAGAGCAATAATACAGTTTTTAGTAGTAAACCATAAAAATTCACCTGCACCAAGAATATTTCTAAATTTGTCCGAAAAACAAATTTTTTTTTTTCAGCGAAGCAAGTATTCTATATAATTATTGATCAGAAATTGAACTATTTTGAACTCTGCTTGGATAATAATACCGATTTTGATATGATTAGTACTCCATCATACCCTGTGAAAGTTCGAACTTTTAGATTTCGTTTGTATTAATTATACCCACTTCAATTTAAAATTTACTTGTTAGTGCATATGTATATTGATTGTATTGATAAAAACCGATTTACAAATAATTCAAACAGGTTGCTGAGTAATACGAACTGAACGATAGATATTGCATTATGCATGAACAACGTGTACGAGGTCGTCCAAATGATTTGGTCTATGAGTAATGCTCCCGCTGTTCATGGTAAACAACTGAACGCATACCTACTGAATAACTATGTAATCTTGATAGAAACTACTATTTTCGTAAGAATTCTGATCGAATGAGTCACAAGGCTTTAGTCAGAGTTTGATGTCACCGAATGAAGATATAAACGTGTTATCCCAAGGTCAATGAAGACTATTATAGAAGTAGGGGAGTGATGTGTATTCGAAGCGATGAAGGAATCAAATTAAAAATTCGGAACTATGTTGAAAAATTCACCTTTTTTTTTTTTTTTTTTTTTTTTCGAAAATGTCTTTATTAGAAACATAACATAACAACTGGAATCAAATTAAAAATTCGGAACTATGTTGAAAAATTCACCTAAAAAAACTGTAAATCTAGTTCTAACGGTATTTTAGTACTCGTTAAAACAGCTGTGTAACAAATGCACGAGGAATACATTAAAATTGCAGCCTATATCGTGAAGTTTCGAGAATCAAATATAACAGCAGGCGTACTCCCTGACGTTACTACCCGCATCTTGGCAGGCGCAAATCTCAACTGAAGATCAAGTATTAATGGCATTTGAACTTTATAATCTCATTGGTTAATTATACTATTAGTACATTCAAGGATTCGCGCTGGATAAATAATAGAGAAATGTGTATCCCATGCAAGGGATACCAGTCTGTTTCTTCAATGTTGGGTCTCTGAAAAGTATCAGTTGCATATGTTACTGTAAAACCCCAAAGTGGGGCAAATGTTGGGGTTTACCAGGAAATCCTGCCGTTTCCCGTTACCATTGTTAAAAGCCCAGTGACGACTCTCAAATCGGACTTTTTCCAGTAAATCTTAGGATTTTCCGAGAGGCTTGTTAAACGCTAGTATTATTTCAATCAGAGAGCGTGTTCCGGAATTTTACCAATTGATTTCGGTAAATCTTGACATTTTCCAGCGGTGAGTTCGCACATTCACGGGTAAAAGCCCGATATTCCTGATTTTCACGAGGTTTTCCAGGCTTTTAACTAATCGGTCGGCCTATCTTGAGATTAACCAACTGTCAAGAGGTAAATGCCCGTTTTCCACATAGATTTCGGGTTTTCACTTACATTATTGGGAAAGTTAAATCCAGTTTATACCGAACTTCGGAACAGAAAACCATCCATCATATCTTCCAGTCACCGTTGGTTTGAATCACGCAACCTTTAAGAATACGGAGAGGAGTTGAAACAATTCTCCTCTATCCTTCCCACTTATAGACTACGGAGAACTAAAGTAGATTTAAGGTATAATGATTGCACGTAGAAACTAAGAATAAGTGTTTCTATCCTCAAGTTCGCTGAAGCTCTTATTGGTATGAATAATTTTGATTCCGTAGATAGAGAGTAATGGAAGCAGTAAGAAATCCTAAAATCCTAATTTTATTCGACGAGGTTTATTCCCACAATAATAAAAAATCATGATCCACGTCTTCGTTCAATAACCTCAATATTAGATAATTATCTAATATTAAGGTTATTATGATTGAGAAGACTATAATCGGAGAAATTCGTTCGAAACTGGCACTCATAGCTTGAACAGCATCATCTGCTTTACTAATAACGTCTGCGTCAAAACAGACGGGGATTTCCAGAAAAGGGGATTCTACAGGGGGTTCCCTGACTCATTCGAATCCCACCAACAAACATCTGCGTTTCAAAGCCGACTGCCTGAACTTCCAAACAACGGAGTTGAGTTCAGGATGCACCAGCCTACACATTTCCGTCTCGGCTATTCAACGAAGTTCTTAGAAGAAAGTACAAGCGTTTTTTTCCGTAGACGTTCCTTTCAAATGTATAACGTCTCGTTAAAACTGTCATACTACGATTCTTTCCCTCCATTGAGTGGAAAATGAATATAATCATAAGTTTATATTATTTCTCACACCCATCAAGGACCGTGGATTCCAAAATCCTATCATTTTACCCTTCTCATATAACTAGATCATCACAGCTCATAACAGAAAATCAAGGTAGATGAAGTAACAAAAGCATTGCATTCATTCGGCTGACGTGAAAATCTCGATTGCTCGATTGCTTAGTTGCTAAATTACAAACCCCTCTAGAATCTAACGGTTAAATAGGTCCATTTCGGTTCCATAATTGCCCACCTTATGTCCACAGATCCATACCACGCGCACAATTTCCGAATTTTCTTTCAAATTTGTATGCAATGTTATGAGGTAAGTGGGCAAGACACGAGATGATATCCAACAAAATATGGAGCAGTGACAGGAACACCCGAGTATTTGCTATAGTTAACCGGTCGAAACGTCCATTTTTTTTAGATTTAATGGCCCAATTTCGTCCAAATCATGGTCAAATCGATGTACGACTTTCATCACGGTAAAAACAATAGTAAGCAATTGAACATGAGCGAAATTCCATGCAACACTCACAACTTTCATTACCATGATTTGTATAACTAATTTTCAAACTTAACTAATAGGGTCGTCCTAACGGCCAGTGTTACCATCACAGGTCCCAACTCTGCGTCCTTCGATCCTCGTCGTACCAGATTAATATTATTGATTATGCATATACAAACGTAAAATCCTCAAACACTCTATCTACGTACTTCAAAACAAGCGACTTGTACTTCCCAATATAATTATCAAGAAATCATAGAGTTATGCTCCTGCAAACCCACATTCCAAACCTTCCCAACATCGTACCTAAATTTTTTAAATCGTTATGTGATGGATGTGAGGGAAGAACGTGATAACAACCTAATACGGACATATTTTCATGCTTTTCGTGAATATAAATAAATTGGTACAACACTTCCCTATTTCAGTTTAGGTACTAGAGCGTCTCAATTAGAGGTTTTAAAATTTGTTAGGAATATCAATAAAACAACTTATTTCTGTTTCAAAATAAGAAGAAGCACTTCAATAACTGATTAGTAATACGAATTCAGTTAAGTGAGGTTGACTGCGTTGATCTTCTTCTTCTTGAAACAAATCAAGATGAATTGCGAGTCTGTGGGTCTTAGAACGACGATCCACTTGCCTTCAACTAAGAAGGCAGACCAGTCAACATCACGTAGACACACAAGGATCCCACTCTCCTTGGCCTGCAGAACTACGAATTGTCTAAACGTGTTCCCATCTCCGTCCTCACCGTTGGCATTGGGGTTCGGAGACTGAGAACCCAGACAAACGAACGTGAAAAGTAACTAATCCAAGACAAGAACGATTTTACTACATACGTACGTCGCACTAGCATGAAAACCATTATAAGTATACTAGTTTAAAGGCCCTGCAACGCAGGTTAAAAAGAAATAGGTGGATAACACAATGAGGGAGTATAAAAACAATAAGCAAAGTAAAAAAATCGTATATTCCAAGTCCCAGAGGAGGGGAGCACGTCGGTTGCCCTGGGAGACGCTCCGCCCCGCTGGGGGCCCTTCGATACGACTACTACCATTATAAGTAGTTTATAGGAGAAAATGAAATAAAATACAATTTCCAAATATACTTCGACCCAAGAGGAAGAAGGATAAATCGCACTAATTTCCCAGAAAAAAAACTTAAACGATGATTTTTACACGGGATCAATAATTGATTATTGAATCTAGTAAATTATCAAAATTATTTGTAGGTAGATTTTTTTTGCAAATTTGAGTCTTAATCTCAATTTTATCGCAAGTTATCGTCTGAAATGTTTTTTTGGTGTCTTTTGACAGTGGATTTAGAATGCTTTAAAACGGATTTTGATGCAAACATTTTTTGGAATTCTCATTTTATATATTTTAGACCGAGAACAATAGGTAGTTTCTTTTTCTTCGAAAATTCGCTAATGCTTCGGTAATTGAAAGAATTTCTAATATTTATCTTCTTTCACGTTAGGTAGCAAGCAAACTAGATGGAATTTTTTCTGTGAGCTAAAGAGAAAACCAAACCAAAGAGTAAACCAAACCGATGTTATTGGAGCCAACACATCGATATATCGATATTATCGAAGATGTGGCATCGATGGCAAAACATCGATATTTCGATATCGATGTCGATGTCCCATCCCTAATGTACATTCCTGTAAATAGAAATAACCGCGAATAAAAGTTTGGAAAGAAAGATACAACATAACTGATATAAACGCTACCAATTGTAACTCATGGTTTTTATATTTTGTGAATAATTGTGGGGTCGCTTTTAGGTTCAGAAATTGCTATTATTTGCTATTGGTAAATTTCTATGGATCTGAAACTATTTCAGTCGATTTTTCGTCAAAATTTCCGAAAAATTACTCCTCGATTGCCTATCTGTCCGTAAAACTCCAAAAAAAAAACACGATTACGGCCAGTTTTTGGGCCCCAGCATCTATGCGTGTGAGGTGATCGAGGTGGTTAGAAGTTAGTACATGCCTATTAGACCCCAAATTGAGACCATGTGCAAAGGAACGGGTTTTTCGCATCAATTCCAAGTTTATTATGCCCCTTAGGGCGGACGGACATTGTAGATTTTGAATCTACACTCGTTGAAACCTTAAGTGAGGGTGATTATAGAATCAAATTATTTGAATCTAGTAAATTAATGCGGCATCGTTAATTTTCATCTCTTTAAATGACAAATGCCACTCATTGGGAAGTTCTTCCTACATCATCTCATTATCTCACTTTAGATGCTAAAATGAAAACTAACACTCCATAAATAGGGAAATTCAAGTTGAGGTTAAACGCATTCAATTATCAAGGAAAGTTGGAAATCTAAAGTAATATGTGTGAAAAGCAAGGTCACACTTAAAATCAGACGATAAGAAACAACAGTGCCGGCGAATTAGTCAGTTACGGTGGACTAAATATATGCATTAGCGGAATCGAATGCTTGATGGTGATATTCGACGAACAGGTTTTTAAAGCTTTTACAACTATTTTCCATGTCTGTCTGACTCCTGGCTTGAAATCATTTTCATGTCACGGGAAAGACTAACCAACGGATTGTTACGTAACAGCGTTTGCTCTGGTGTAACCTCCGGTGCAGATAGACGTAGGAATTGTCCACTACCGTAGGTTCATCGTAAATGGCAAAATGGTTCCCGATGAAATGAAGTAAAATGAAATGGGATGATAACGTTTTGTTCCCTCATTACCATAGGTACTTTTTGTGTTTGTGCAAGAAGTAGCAAAATGTTAGCTCTCCAAAATTAAAATTCCCACTTGCTTGTTTCAGAGCCAGCTGATCAATTTTGGTTCCGTTCATGTCTGCCAACAAATAAATTCTTGGCACAATCAAAACTATACCAACTTCTTTGCTGATTATGATGAAATTTGCTAGGATGGTGCGGATTAATTCTTAGGTTATACTATAAAGCTTTCACTGAATTTACTGCTAACTTGAATTTACTGTTCCCTCGATTTCTCATGATTACGTGGTCCGATTTCGTTTACCGGAGAGAGGAGGGGAAGAGGGTTGGGACCGATATTCGATTCAGTTATTAATTTCATGGACTACTCCCTCCAGTATTGCTTCCGAGTCTACTAAGGTAGCGGAAGCATTGTTTTCACTTTCGGAATGTGAAAATTTGTTTGTCTCCAAAATCAAAAATTTCACTCGCATTTTGCGTTTTAGACCTTTCAGAACAATTTTGATTCCGTGTCTGTCTGTCTGTCAGCAAATCCCTGTTACGGGCAAAACTACACGGTTATAGTCCGATTTTGATGAAATTTTCAGGGATTGTTAGATGGTCCCCTATGAGTTTCATGACCCCCGGATCAATAGTAACCTCTGCGCATGCGCAAACGTGAAATCCTTGTTACGCGCATAACTCCGAAAGTTCTTGACCAATTTCGATGTAATTTTCAGGGATTGTTCGGTTTGATGTGTAGATGGTCCCCTATAAGTTTCATGACGTAGTCTCTGCGCATGCCCAAACGAAATCCTTGTTACGCGCATAACTCCTGGAGTTCTTGACCAATTTCGATGAAATTTTCAGGGATTGTTCGGACTTATTAGGTATATTTTATAGTTTGTTCAATAGTTGAACATGCCTACCTTTATTTTCTCAAGTTATGCTCTTGCATAACAATAAATTTAGTATAATTCAATATTTACTTCGCCTAACTGAACGAAGTTCTTTAGTCAATAATAATTTTCAATGATCCATACAGTCATGTTATGGATACGAGGAAGCTAAGTGCCACACCCACTTGGCAGACGTTTTTTAGAGTAGCGACGCCCCTAATTAAGAATACCTCTTCCCCACTTACTTGCTCATTTGACTCAGGTAATTCGAGAGACAGGCCGGAAATGTTCAAGCTTGATGGATCTACGAGTTCCGTATTCAACACGATTAATCTGAAATCCGTTTTCGCGGAACAGCTCTATCGTGACACGGAATAGCGCCAATTATGAAATAGGACAGACCTCTCCACTTGTTCTATGAATCGATTATGGAGGTCGGGCTGATGGAAGAACTGTTACACTAACGACCAGAAAGATGTACGATAGGATAAGAAATAAGTGGCTACCGCTAACGAACTCGTAGCAGGTATACAACGCAGGTGATAATAGCCAATAATAACAGATCATGAGAAATACTTGATTAAAGATTAGCAAATGAAAAGAGAATTCAAAGTGCATGAACGAAATGATGCAGGCCAATAATGTCAAAAGTTACTAACATCCCCTAAATCTACTGGTTTCATCGAATGTCAAACAGTACTTCACACGGCATCGCTTTATTATTAAATTAATATCAACAAGAAATGAACAACCACGAGTTAACTACCAATGAATCATCAATCTACCGGACAACAGTTATTTATTCACCTATTTACAATTAATTTTATTTTTAAAATCAGAAATTCAAAAACTTTTTTGGAGTATCAATATTTGTAACATTAATCGCTTTCAACTCCGGAAATGTATTTCAGGAGAGCTCTAGCCGCATTCTGCCCTCCTAATACCTCCGAAGGGTTAGAAACTGCAAATTTTATCAAAAATCCTCGGAAATGATGGCCAGGAGAGCTCTAGTCGCATTCTGCCCTCCTAATACCTCCGAAGGGTTAGAAACTGCAAATTTTGTTCAAAAATCCTCGGAAATGACATCCAGGAGAGCTCTAGCCGCATTCTGCCCTCCTAATACCTCCGAAGGGTTTGAAACTGCAAATTCTGCTCAAAAATCCTCGGAAATGATGGCCAGGAGAGCTCTAGCCGCATTCTGCCCTCCTAATACCTCCGAAGGGTTTGAAACTGCAAATTTTGCTCAAAAATCCTCGGAAATGTGATCCAGGAGAGCTCTAGCCGCATTCTGCCCTCCTAATACCTCCGAAGGGTTTGAAACTGCAAATTTTGCTCAAAAATCCTCGGAAATGATGGCCAGGAGAGCTCTAGTTGCATTCTGCCCTCCTAATACCTCCGAAGGGTTTGAAACTGCAAATTTTGCTCAAAAATCCTCGGAAATGATCCAGGAGAGCTCTAGCCGCATTCTGCCCTCCTGATACCTCTGGAGGGTTAGAAACTGCGAATTTTACTCAAAAATCATCGAAATGATGGCCAGGAGAGCTCTATT
This sequence comes from Creontiades dilutus, assembly GCA_031894815.1. Lineage (NCBI taxonomy): Eukaryota > Metazoa > Arthropoda > Insecta > Hemiptera > Miridae > Creontiades > Creontiades dilutus. Next base: position 272,315 of record JAVIWC010005520.1, on the reverse strand, counting down.
GCATTTCAAATGATGCTCCAGGATTCTTCAAATTTTGCTCAAAAATCCTCGGAATGATGAGGAGAGCTTGATATCTGCCCTCCTAATACCTCCGAAGGGTTTGAAATCTGCTCAAAAACTCATTGAACTCAAAAATCCTCGGAAATGTGATCTAGGAGCTCTAGTCGCATTCTGCCCTCCTAATACCTCCAAAGGGTTTGAAACACCAAATTCAGCTCAAAAATCCTCGGAAATGATGGCCAGGAGAGAAGAAAATCTCTGAATGGGTAGTTCTATTACTTTCATCGCTCCAGGATTCTTCAGTTTTCAAAATTTCGGAATCTAAGAGGCTTGATATTACATATGCAAACTAAATAATAAAAAACTCATAATGAACTCGCTTTCATGAACTTTCGAAAATAAGTTCCATGGAAGTTTTCCGCTCGTCTAATTGACGGAGTGAAATGAATTTTTCGTATCAGCGATCTTCAAGCAACGAAATCCGTTCATTATGAGATGTTTTTTTTCGTCTGCCCCATTAGTCGCGGTTGAATGAACGGACACGGCAACCCGATGCTTTTTCTCGCTGCAGCTACTGAACACAATTATATTTTCTTACCATACAGTGCACCTTCAAGATCCATCGAATCATAACTACCTTACAAGGCACAACGAAATGCGTATTCGTATGAGATTGTACTACAAACTATGAAGACTATAACACTAATAGACTGACATGAGGTGTAGGTATCCATAGAACCGCACATCAACGGTATAGTTAGGTTAACTATTGAACTACTTACGTATTTTCAAGTTGTGTTACTTGTTCACCTCCCAATTATGAATTTTCCAAGCAGTAACTGCAATAATTTACATTCGACTATATAAGTCCGACCTCGCAGTGGAGTTTTTTTTCCGAGTTATTTCAAGGAGTTTGGCAAGTTTTTTTTCGTCAACAAAGACAAATACTGAAACGGACAGTATAAGTGGCAGCTAAACTAATGAACAATCATTCTCTGATTAAAATATAGACTTTCAGTTGGGGAGTTATTTCATATTTTGGAGGAGATCAACAGAAAATGGCTATTCAGACCGAATACCCGAAGCCGTAATGAGAGTAAAAACATCAAATCGTTATTTTAAAACGATGCAAATTCTTTCACTGGGATTTATTATTCAATTGGCTTGCGTTCAGGATTTGAATTTCTACTAAGCTTTGGAGTGTGCTTGTTTCACAGGTGATAGAGCGATTATTGAATTTCAGGGGATGTGCATAGAGCACGTAAATCTGTTCTCAACCAAAATACCTACTTGGATTGTTCAGTTGATCATATTTGTGTGCCTCCTGAAATTAAATAATCACTCTATCACCTGTGAAACACGCACACTCCTAAGCTTAGTAGAAATTCAAATCATGAACGCAAGCCAATTGAATAATGAACCCCAGTGAAAGAATTTGCAGCGTTTTTTTATGGTTATCAGAATACTTCAACCCGTGTATCGGCTACAAAGCCTTTTAGGAGTTCACTCCAGTATCCACATTACTACATCACTACAGCACTAGGTTACTGCGATGAAAACATAAACAATAATAAACTAAAAAAACGCAAATGGGGAATGGTTTGACCGTATATCGGGAATGGTTTGAGCTACGAACCTGGGGAAGGGCTCATTCGATTCCTCATAGAAAGTTCTTCAAAAACTCTTTAGTAGAAGGTAGGTGTAGGTAATAGTATTTTAGATTTGAAGTAGGTAGGTTGTAGTATAGAGTTGGCACCTAGTTATATCTGTAGTTTTCGCTCTTGAAACCATATACCTACCTTCACATGATCTCATTCTTCAAATAATGATCTCGTTGTACTACTATTTTAGATTAGGTATTAGTATTTTAGATTAGAAGTAGGCTGTAGTATCGAGTGGATACCTGGTTTTATCTGTAGTACTTGCTCATTAAAACAATATACGTTCAGCATGATGTAATGTAGTGCATTAATTCTCCTGTTCTGATATTACGCCAAATTCGCACTGTTCCTCAACCAGGCTATGATGATACAAAGTGGTACGCATGCCTTCGGGGTTTTTCTAGGGATTTTCAAAATGGATTTAGGGTTTTTTTTAGGGATTTTTATTTCTCGCTCAGGGGGTTTTCCGAAAAAAATGTTGGCAACCGTGGCACCAAGTACCATGCTTTATCGAAGAAGTGAGGGGCAGTTTTTGATGCTGAAAATGTTATGGGAGCCACCTCGGAGGTTTCACCATTAGTTGACAAAATTCTTTCCATCAAAACCGATAAGAACGAACTAGAAAAATACGGCTTATATCATTTAAAACCACAGCTTGAATGGTGAGAAACCCTATGAAATAATAACTTTTTGCTCAAAATATTGTAGCCAATGTGATACTCTTAAATATATGTAGTACTTTTTGAACCCAAACAGATAGAAGTGCTCGTTTATGATGGGTATAGTACCATTTGAAATAAAACTGAATTTTCAATCTAGTTTTTCAAGGGGACTTTGCTCCAACCTATTGTATTTTTTATCAAGAACTCGGTCCATAGCTCCAAGGTAATAATTTGATTTTGAAACAAATGTCTTAAATTTTTATCAAGAACTCGGTCATAATGAAGTTTTGCGTAAGTTGAGATGCAACTAAATTGGAAATTCCCATACAATTCTTGACATATAAACACTTAATACCGTGATCTTGTTACAACCGTTTCTTTATTGGAGGATTTTTAACACTATGTGAATTGTGTTGTGAACTATTGTTCATTCTGACACACCGATTCATTTTTATTTAGCTTGGGATATTCGTTTGAACGTCTTTCAAGGCGCACTAAAAAGTGAAGCTTCAAGAGAAGGACGTATGGTGTAAGAAATTTCCTCAGTTCACGCTTGCGTAAGGAAATCGACACACCTGCTACAAGTTTCAATTCGCTAAAGACTTCTAATTGCAGTTGGAGCTGAATGAAGTCGAATAAGGGATAATGGCGGGTGACATCAACGGTACACGCAATCTAAACGGGAAAATCGCACAACTCCATCAAGAAAAAGGTAGAACGCTAGAAATGTGGCCTTCAGTTGTTGGAAGCAGGGTCCGGTGGCGGGTTATGGTCGGAGGTCCAAGTAAAATCCACCAACGGACCGCTAGATCCACCTGACACCGCTCCTCAAAGTCTCGTAGTCACAAGACTTTCTCCTACGGTGGGCTCGGCCGTTGCGTAATTCTTTCTTCGGTTATTGGGACCCTCTTCATTTGACTTGATGGAGAGGAAAAAAATACGCGGAAACTCAAGCAATACGGGATTTGCAACATAGCAATATGCGAAATGCAAGCTAAAAGAATAACGATGACCTAACCGGATGACGACACGATAACAATAACATCGACTTGTCTCTTACAGACTGACGTACGTGATAATTTTGACACAATACTTTCCGTTCCCCTTTCTAGAATGACGATACACTCGAACACCCAAAGCGGAATATAAAATTTTGCTATCTGTTCTTTGCTCATGTCACAAAACCGGTACAATGTGCCCAACGCGGAAGGGTTACATTTAGCGTTTCAGTTGTTGGAGAATTATGTATCTCATACAAAAGAATAAAATTACCTCATTATCATTCTCAAACTTCATATTTAAACTGATTACGACTTCTGCACAGAAGGCAGATTTTTACGCACAAAATGAGTTTGGGTGTATGGGAAGCAGTTATTTTATGGGTTAGCTCCATAAGGACAGATCATTTTGCCCTCGAATTCGAAGCCACTAAGCGGCTTACTGTACTGCAGTTATGCGGTACATGCGATGGATGGGCTAGCATAGAACCACTCAAGATGCTGCAGGAAAACTGTACTCATACCATTCGATTTTCAAAATATGAAAACAAGAGTTATTATTTATAAAGCGGAAAAAGGAAGAAATGCTGCCACCATTTAGAAAAAAAGGCAAATGAGTTATTGGGTGAGAAGGGCTTAATTAAACCTGCAAGATGATTTGGCTGGTTACTAAAATTCACGCATTGAATGTAAATGTACTGATAAGGGTGATTGAGGGCCAAGAACAGAAGTGAAGAGTTTCACTGGGATTGCGGTAATCATACAGTCAGCAAAGTGGCGAATAGCTTTCAGTACAAATTTTTAGATCTTCTCAGTATCATTTCTCGCGTAAGCGTGCCAACCAAAGAGTAGCGTACCATACTCTTTTATCCAAACCATGCACACATATTGAAATGAATGGGGATCCAAGGCACAGAAATACTTGGTTGGTTTTGACAAAAGTATTTTCAATGGTTTTGAAAAACGTCAAATGAACGGATACCATGCTTCCATAAACAAACTCCCACCTCCAAATGTTTTTCCCATCCAATCCAAAATGGATTGGATCTGACATGGGAAGGTAGTTAGGGAAGTGTTCCTTGTAGTTCCACTTTTGGTACGTTGAGGCAGGAACCATTATTGCAACATCTATGTTTTGGGCACTTTCCACTTTTTTAGACCGACCAAGAGAATCGATGGGTGACCAATTTGGTACTAAGTCACTTAGTACCACCTACCTATTTATGATTGTTCATTATAAAACTATCAGATGCAGGTTTTGACTCTTTGGGCCAGATTTAAAATCTCGAAATGAAATAATATTACCACACTCAGTTTGTTCTTTAGTTAATATTTATTGGAAGTGACTTTCAAAGCACAAGCGGAAATGACGCTTTCGAGGTGGAGTCTTTTTCTTGCTTGGTTTATTTTCCGATCGTATAATGCTAAAAGATATGGGAAGGGGGGGATGTACGGTGCTCTTAGGATGATTTCCTCCGCTGGGTTATCCCATCCGGCGGCTCGCCTGGAAGAGAAACAACTTAGAAGAAGGAAGTTTAACAGTAAGAAAACAGAAGGAGTAGATCCGAATGTCTTGAAATCCCTTCAAATATGGGTAACTCCAAAAATCAGCGAATAACCAACGAGGAATTCTGAACTTAGGAAAACATCAAAAACCTACTTTGAAAAGATCAAGGCTCCACCCCACTCACAAAAGACACTTTTGTAAACAAGATACAAGATACAAGATCCATGAGTTCAGATTTTCGAGGGATAGAATAGGTCGCTTGTATGTATCATCAACCGCTTTGTGTAGATGATAAATCACCACTTACACATCATGTTATCATGTTGGCCAATTTTGGTGAACCCTCAATGTATCTTCACTTACAGTAAAATTGAAATATCGGGGAACGAGGGGTAATACCGTGCACTCAACTTTGGAACCATACAGTTAAGGGACAGAACGTCATAAGAATGTTTTTCTTGGACGAATGGCTCTAGAATTTATTCTATTTTCGATATCTGAGCATTCCCCTAACATGAAAGGATTTTTAAAGGAAAAACAATCGTGAATGTTAATAAAGTGCTTTGGACGGCATTTCTCACACTGTGGGGTAATGCCGCCCGCACTATGGGGTAATGACCCCCAACCCCGAGAACTGAATTACGTTCCCCTCTCAACCGTCATTCAACCCATTTTTTCTAAAGTTAGAAGGTTAAATGTATTTATAACAATAAAAACCATGAAAGTCCGTTATCAGGTCGTCCCATGGAACACATGAAGTGGGTGATGTGATTGCGGTGCTCGCAATTCCACTTTGGCGAATTATTATCGGCTTCTTGGCAAATTGTAAACAAGCTGTCCACAAAAGACGAAGTCAAGAATTCTTCAACATCTTCGTCTGTCTCTACAACAAGGTCTCTCTCAGAGATATCCCCCCAGTCATCACTGTCACTGCTCTCACTTCTAGTTCTCTTGCGCTTCTCGTTATTTTTTTGAGGTCTTTCAATTTTTTCATGATTTCCACCTTTCTTCTTCTTCTTCTGAACCCCATCTCTGCTACTAGTAGTGAGTTGATCAAAATTCCAGCTGAATTTGGCGCTTTGTTGGTTATTTGTTGTTATTTTCCATCTTTTTTTAACTTTTCAGAAATGCACGGCATTCCCCCGATACGATGGGTGGCAGGCATTACCCCCATGTTTACGTTTTTCGTAATTCATTCACGCTGACTTCATTTACAATCAAAACTTAAATTTGGTTAGTGCTTCAGAAAGATTATGAAATTCTGCGTATGTACATGAAAACTAATCTAAAAAAGAGTTGAAAATGGGACTTTCATTGCTTATTTCCGATGCACAAGAAATAACATCAAACGATTAGGAAAAATACTCACTGCACTCACGTCAAGAAGGCTAACTTTGCAGGTAGGGTAACGCTAGAACCTAGTTGGCGGGACATTTCTCTAGGATCGGCGCTCATTCCCACGTTTCTGGTGTCGATTCAAACATCCGAAACAGCCATGGGCGGCTTTACCCGATGCACGGTATTACCCCTCATTCCCCTAAACTGGATAATGATTACGGAGGAAAATTATTCAAGATTTACTACAATACACGTTACATTCACCGATCTACAGAAAATTTTCCAATTAATACGACGGCGGTGGAAATCTTATGGCAGTTCCGAAAAAAGGTTATTCTATATACCTTTTCTTCAGTCACAGTTCGTTCTTACAGAAGTGCTATTCCAAGAAAACAATTTCAGGAATCAATTAGATCAGAAATGTATTGCAAACTTATTAGGATTTCCTACTTTAGGACTTATTACGATATGTTTTAACCCTTCAATTATTCAACAGTACCGCTTCGTAGCCATGTTTTCCAATGACCAAGACTGCAAAATAATGAATCTGATAAAGAAATTAAGTAATTCTTCCAACACTTAAGTGCCAAAGCCTAGCAAGGAAATCCATGAACTACTATAGAAATCGTATTTTTGACCAGGCTACTTTCTACGGTATGCTGACGCTACGCATTCAATGACAGTCCCAGGACGAAGGGTAACTGCCGGTTTGCTCTCATCGCACGTGCGCAGGTCCTTGAACTCCACGTGCGTTCATTGCACAACACTAAGAAACCAATAGTGTAAGTGATATCAAACTCATGAATATGCGACGTAGTGGTAACCTTTCTATCTTGTGAAAGCTGTACCCATGTCACTCTCAATTTTCTGGAAGTCCCTAGGAGGGAGAGAGCGTGTCATGATATTATCACACTTCGCGTATAAAGTTTCATACTTTTTACGAACCAATTGACTATTCCAAAATTGGGTGTTGAGGTGGGTCGAAATCCTGCATTGGTGATCTCTTATTTGAATGCAAACCTTAAAAAATCAAGATTTTCAGCCCAAAATCTCTCCTAATTCAGTGATAATTTCTTCCAAAATTGAAAAATTTATTCCCACTTTAACCCAATTTAATCTCACCATATTGCACCTTTTCAAATAACCCTCAACAAGACGTTTTAAAGGATGAGGTGGAGCACCACCATATACTATGTGTGTGACCTAGGAGTGTGGCAACTGACAACTTCATAAGATGAGTTTTCTACATTTTCTATAATATTTCAAAAAACAAGTCTCATTTTAAACAAAAGATTTTCAATATTGTGATGCAACGCATGATTATCAAATAAAATGTACCTATTTGATTTGAAAATTGTTAGTGTTGCATAAAGTAAAAGTGTAAGTAAAGCTTCCCCTCAGAAACTTCATTACTACGTATTCATGAAGTTTTACGTTTCGGAAAAGAAGGAATTCCACTCAGACACGAACCCTTACCCTTGTTCTCTTTGAACTCAAAATTCGAAAATCAGACAGCATTGCGCACCACTAGTTTTACTAAGTGGGTAAATCATTCCAACCATTTTTCAATTGTACATCGCGTTTATTCGAAGTGCCTCAGGATGAACTAAATTACTTCCTTCATACGAATTTTCATTTGAAACCGAAAACATTAAGATGGGAAGTAACCAACAGGGTTTAGATTACGGATAAAATCGAAACAAATGTGATTAAAGATTGAACAACAAATGAAGAATCTAAATTTGGCAAACGTCTTACTGGCAAAAGAAAAGATGCAACCTTAGTTATAAGATTAAAATCTTATCCCCCCTTCCTACCCTCGGTCCATAACTTGAAGAAGGTTACTATGACTTTAATCCACATAATCCGAACATCAATTATTTCAACGATATTGTTTCCGATCAATTTAAGGACGGTCTCATCAAGCTCAATTAAAATTCGTTCGGAGTGGTGTATTTTTCTTTGTAGGCTTCTGAATGTGATTTCGCAAGCTCATAATAAATTTCAACCAAAAAATCCAAAATGCCGGCCTGCGTCCGAATTTCGAGATTTAAACTGCGAGTAATTTGGCGAAACGAGTAGAACAAGACAACATCATCCGTCACTATCTCACTTACCGATATTTGACAAATACGGATGGAGGAAGAAGTTGCCTAATGACGTCATAAGCTGTTACCGCTTTCTTTCTTCCCATATTTTCATTTCATTTGCATTTCATATGGTGCATTTGGTATTCGAAAGATGTAAATATTTCTTTACGTAATGGCAACAGTTTTTGTGACGTCCTCAACACAAAAGACGAGCGTACTTTGTGGCCATAGATTCGAAATCACATGAAGAAAATTTGAAACTAACAAATTACGCACGACACTTCTGTGAACCAGAGAATAACGAACACATCATGTTTGGGAACGCACCTTCAACACATTGTGATGACTCGGTCGAAGTTGAAGTAGCATCCTTGGAATTGACATTTCCATATTCTGATCTCATCCGGAATTAGAGATGTGGCGTTCAGCACTGAACGGACCCCAGTGAACGCATCCGTCAAAAGATATGATTCCAACTGAACGGATACCAAAAGAGTTGACGTTCACCACTTCAGTTCACTTGAATCCTTCCCCAGCTGTTCAAATCACCCCGCACCAACACCCTTGCCATTCTCATTGTTCAGTTTTCAGTCATGCTGTCAAAGTTATTATTTATATGGACGGTAACCGAGAGTTAGTTTTTTCAAGTTCAGTAAAAATTGAAATTGATTCGCGAGTAGAAAGAAGGTTTTTCCAGGTCACCCACTTCCTATAGAGAAGTTTGTAAGTTTCACTACTACCTAGGCTTCCTGTACCTAGTATTTTCAATTTAAAATCAGAATTAGGTAAGATTCTTTGAAGGCCTAGGAACGCAACAGAAAAAGAATGGTGTATTTATTGAACTTTTCAACCGATATTTTTCTAAAACTACCTATTGATATTTTTTGGACGATACTATCGGTGGTGTCTACTGTCAATGATTAACCTGCGATATATATCGGCATCAATATTATACCGCCGATACTATTGAACATCGATATATTATGTATCGATGGTCATCCTTGTATGAGGGTTAGAATAGGTGGGAAACAAGAGGACACCGGTTGGGGGGGGGGGGAAGAGTTTATTGTAGTGAACGCCGTGGGAAGGAGAAGGAGACTACTTCTTCCATGGTGAACGTATTGAACGGGTGAACTGATTCTAAAGAACGCATCCCTAAACTAAGTGAACGGTTGGGAGTTGATTCCCGGGACTGAACGCATCTTACACAACTCTATCCCGAATGCTTCTCGAGCTTGGGAGTTGATTTTAAAAACCCCTTTTCGTCGCCTAGGGGCGATCCCCAATAGAGCTCTAGGCAAGAAGTTAACCTTAAGATTAACAAAAAATATGAGGGTACGAAACAAAAGTAGGGGAGGCATCTGTGAGCCTCGAAAATTCAAGTGTGTCACATTTCAGCACGTATTGTGACTTAAAATCAAGGTAGATCCATATCCCTATAATAGTGTAGAACTCTAAGGTGATCTCGTAGGGTGTGTATATGCGTCTATATGCGTATATGTGTGTATAGGCGTAACTGAATCAACTGTGCACGTTTCATGATGAACCTTTAATTTTTCTAGCACGAAAAGCGTAAGCCAACTTGTCATGATTCATATAATCTATGCAATAAAGCTCACCTCCTAGAACGGGTGCACTTTTATCTATGGTGACAGTCTTCTTGAGTTTGGTCCCGCTCCGGATGGACTGCAGGAGGAGGTCTCTTCCTTTGGGATCTACAGCCGGCGGTCCACTCGTGGGCGGCGGCGGCGGCCCAGGAGGTGGTGGGGGAGGTGGACCCACCATGTTTAACCCTGTTGAAGATAACGCACAATCATTAACAACAATTATGGTCAAACTCCTCAATAAAAACAATTATTACGCACAATCAATATAATTACGGTAACCTTAGTTATTAACTCGAACAAGTACAGGATTAGCTAGATACCAATAGAGCACCTGGTTGTAATAGACACCATTCGTAATTCACAATAACTATTGGATGGCCCTTCTTCATATTCAAACTACGCTCAACAACTAGGATTCAACCGTATATATGGATATACAACGTTCAGAAGGCAATGGTTGAACTGCCAAGGCAACAGAACTCGAGCTATGTCTGAGATAACTACCACTGAAACTCGGAACTTGAAATCCGGAGGTCTGGTTTGAATAATGTACCTAAAGAGGCTCGGAGAAAAGAACCAATCAAACGCAATCTGAATTGCCAGATGAACAGACAAATATTTGTTTTTGGTTATTATTCAATAATAAACCATTGTTATCGCTCTTGAAAAAAAAATTCTAACCCCCCTGAAAATTTCATGGTTTACGTTTCAAAGGGTGTAGAATCCGAATCTGCAATAAAAATTTGTCCGTCCGTCCGCCGAACGCACGATTTCTCCCAAACGGCTGAAGCAAAAAAGATGAAATTTCAAGAAAAATCCATGTTGGTCCGACGACGCCCCAATTCTTGAGCCAGCTCTCTCACTTAATTTAAAGTGCCCTTTAAGGGTTGTCAAAGTTTTGTAAAATCCCTAAAAACCTCATAAAAACTCTTTTTGAAGAACTTTCCGCGAGGAATCGAATGAGCCCGTCCCAAGGTCCGTAGGTCAAACCATTCCCAATGGCCCGATTTATGGTGCCAACATTTGCGTTATTTTGGTCTCTTTTTGTTTTTGTTTTGATATCAGTAACCTAGTGATGTAGTAATGTGGATACTGGAGTGAACTCCTAAAAGGCTTTGTAGCCGATACACGGGTTGAAGCATTCTGATATGCATGAAACGCTGCAGATTCTTTCACTGGGGTTTATTATTCCAATTGGCTTGCGTTCATGATTTGAATTTCTACTAAGCTTTGGAGTGTGCGTGTTTCACAGGTGATAGAGCGATTATTGAATTTCAGGAGATATGCATAGAGCACGTAAATCTGTTCTCAACCAAAATACTTATTTGGATTGATCAGTTGATCATATTTGTGTGCCTCCTGAAATTCAATAATCGCTCTATCACCTGTGAAACACGCACGGCGTACGGCGAACGGACGAAAACATTTATTGCAGATTTGGATTCAACACCCTTTGAAAAGTAAACCATGATATTTTCAGGGGGGGTTAACATTTTTTTTCAAGAGCTATTACAATGGTTTAGTATTGAATAATAAACTAAAACTATTCAAGAGGTTATTTTTTGTTTTAATCAGACAGAAAATAGTTCTGCGAGTCGAGTGAAACCACTCGGGTGGCTGTACGATCATCCAACCGCTCACCAAATTTGAAAAATCAGTCAGGTAGACGGTCGGCTCTGTAGCTCAAACCATTCACAATGGCCCGATTTATGGTGCCAACATTTGCGTTATTTCGGTCTATTATTGTTTTTGTTTTGATATCAGTAACCTAGTGATGTAGTAATGTGGATACTGGAGTGAACCACACTCGAAGAGGCTCCATTCAATAGTTCAACGTACGAACAAGAAAAAGTTAGGAATACATTGGTCATTGTACAGAAATCCCAAACCGTTCTGGTATCATCGAGCAGTCAAGAAATGCATCATACTTTACTATTTGCACAGCTACGCCATATGATACACAATGATCGAGCATTTAATTATGTTCAGTATAACACAGCAACACACAGTTACAGCCCACGACAGATACGTAAACATTTTATAGAGGATACGTAAGGATTTATAGAGGTAGGTTACTCCAAACAAACTCTGATAAAATAAAAAGGTCTCGGAGAACAGAAATCAGTTTTTTCCCGTGTTAGTTTCGTGACGTAAAATTCTATCTATTCAACGATACTTGGCAATCATTCGATGAAGTAAGTTGTAATAAGTTAATCAAATAATGGTTTTTTACATGGCGACGTCTTTGGGGTGTTCCAGAGTTAGGATGTTAAGGGGATGAAGATTTTGGTTATCATTTTGCGAAAAACATTACCGACATCGACTCTATACCAGACACATACATACTCGCGCGCGTGGACATTTATTGCTGTGGTTGAAGGATTCCACCTGTATGTATGGAAATATGTAAATAGAATGTTCATCTAGAATCAGAATCGGAATCCTTGAATGAGAAGAATGGATGTGAAACTGAAAAGAATGTGGGCTAAACACTATCAAATGAGGACAAACCTTATCGACGGTGAGGTTGATAACACCTAATGAAATCAGAGCTGTTAAGAGGAGAATCCACGAAAAAAAGGTCGACCAAAGACAGGTGGCAAGGCTTTGGACAATGGTGTGGCACTACCTTTCTGACAACAATGAGAACCACCTGGCTCCAGAAAGATACAAGAACGCCTACCTACCGCCTTCTTGTTCCCCACGTGGGCTTCTGGATAAGAATACTCCAACTTTAAACCATGAAACAACGTACGGCGGTTAACTCATCGTATTACCATCCATTACATTATTTAACAGAAATTCCAGATAATATTGTTTTTATAAGTAATCACAGAGAAAAAATTTTTAAACTGAATCAAATGGAAGAATCTTGATAGTAGAAGTGAAGTACCTAAGTAGATATTCCTACGATGAGTACCCGTAGCAAATGATTACAGTCAACAAGATTCCACAGTGTGAGATGGCGTTATCTTGCCAATTCAAACATTGTTTGAGTAATATAACTAAGCAATCCAAATTTCCTGAGGACTACGTACACCTAACCTATGTACTCTTCCAATAATCTATTACAAAGAAAGGAAAACCCCATTATAATAGGAGCCAACTAGGCGCGAATGATTTGAATGAATTATCTAACTATCTACAAAATCATTGAACCTTCCAAGGATTTTGGGTCTGACTCACGTTTGTACATAGCTTCTACTGGGGATCAAGTTATTAAAAGCAATGGACCTGTGAATAGCACCTAGCAGGGTTGGTACCGTTTTAAACATTTGTTTTAAGCACGTGTTTTAACCACTTTTTGAAAAAAAAGATTTGTTTAAAACAGTGTTTAAAACTGTTTTAAACATGTTCTTTGTGAGTTGCTTGAACCGGTCCAAGTAGGAGGAAAATAACGATGACCATGCGAAATGGGAAAAATTGAAATAGTTTCCAATTGCCAGAAGTCAGAGTGACAATGACAACATGATAAGTTTGATAGGTATCATGAACGGCCCTATAGGAACGGGCCCTACTCATGGCTGAAGCATATTACCCAAAAGCCATACCTGATATCATGAAATTTCGGGCAAAACAAACACCATTCAAGGACTTCCTTTTCAATGAACACATCGCTAATGTGCCCCCACATTTGACAAATTCAAAATCAAGCCTAATACAGGAACCAAAATTTGGTTTTTAGTGATTGAATAAATCTTTGCAATTCCATGATAATTAGTTTTTCATCGTTTAATAAGAAATAATAATTTCATTTTCAGGAATATAAAAACAAAGCATTTAAAAGAAAGATATTTCGTATTTATTTATTAAAAATTATTATATTCAAAAAAGTATTTTTGGAAAAACTATCTAATGTGATGTGTGCAATTGTTTTTTGCTTACAATGTCTTTACACTTAGGATCAATGTTTGTTGTTCCAACCATATGCACATTTTTCAAGTGTTCTTCTGAAAGTATCGCTCGATATTTGGATTCGACATGTGCCATTTTTGATACGGTTTGTTCGCAAACATACGTAGAACCAAAAATTGTTATCATTTGTCTGGAAAAACTCTTGATCCCCTCGATACCATCGCGTTCTGGCGGTAGCCTAATTTTTTCCACCAATACATTTTTTCTGCGGGCGGCGGGACGGACCAAATCCTTCCGCGGATCGTAGTTTGGAAACCCCTGCTCTAACTGATTGAGCTATGAGGCCAATTTATCAAACCTCTTCGGCTGAGGATTATTTTCATTGAATATAGGTAACAAAAGTTCACCAAAACTTCCCTTCCGCCAGGAATAGTAAGAGATTTCGTCAGTGTTTCAAAGTTTATTTTCTCGTTCTTCCCCATTTCTCGTTCCAATACCAAAAAATTACATTAGACCACATGAATATTAAGGAATATTACACCACAAATGCAAGATTCGTTCATTTTTCCTACAGCAAGCATCTGCGGATGAACGTCTAACTTAGACCATCAATTTCATCGAAAATTCATTTTTTGAATTAATTTATGAAATGGCTGAAGTGAGAGCGAAACCCCCTCCAACCATTTCCCTCCATAATAATAATAATAAACATATTGATGAGGTTTAACCACTAATCTTATTTATGGTTCTGTGATATAACTAGTTGTATTTTGAATTGTATGGAAGGAGAAATAACTCCTTGAAGGTCTCACAATATTTCAATAATCAAATTATATGTTCAATATTCCAACAATTGCTATCAGTATTTCATTAAAGCAAGAGGATCATTTTATTTAGATGAACATGAACCCTAGTTACAATATTTGTAACTCCTCTAAAAAAAAGATTTGGTTTTGATATGGCGTAGGAGAAGAAGGGGATATTTAAACAAGGGCTTGTGCGAAAAAGAGGTGATTGACCTTCCTAAATGGATTGGCTCAATGCTATACCTAAATGATGATATACAAATGTTGAATTTCATAGCAAAGAAGCACTTTTCTAATGGTTTGGGGCCATTAAAGATTCGAATCACTTCTTTATAAAAACGTACCTCCTTTTTTCAGCGTTCCAGCCTTAAACTTGATTTCTTCGGTTTTGAATCTCATTTTACCAGAAAAACCAACACTAAAATGAAATTTTACCGTGAATGTAATCAGTAGCGGTTTTTAAACGGCACGTTTGGCTTAAACCGGTTTTATTTGATCGCGGTCTCGTCAACAGGTGCGCAAATGTGTCCAGCGTTCGGAAACTGGGAAGGACTCGCCATGTGTTTTGGCGCAGACTCGGTGTAAACTGATTGTTGAGTTGTTGGGGCTGGTGAGTAGAGTCAGGTGGGCTGGGAGAGACCCCGAGTAGGAAGGTGAGGCGGCCTACGCAGCGCGAGGATAGTGGGGACGACGGCTAGGATCATCGCGCTCAAGACAAATGAAGAACCCGGCGAGCGTGACGTCAGCGCCTTGATGGGCTCACCTCCAGTGATTCACCCCGTGGGCCCCCAACCCTTTCTACTGGGACAAGGTCAAGTTGGATGAGGTGATAAGACCCAGAACATGAGATTCTTAACGTGAAATAATGTATTTGACAAACAAGTAGATGGCTCAGTATCGAAGGACACGTCCACAGTAAACTTATGGTGGCGAAACCCAACACCAAAATAACTGATTGGCTACTAGGCAAAAACCGTAGGGAACTAAAACAATGGTCGGCCTCATAACCGGCTTTGTACCCCTAAGGTTCCACCTACACCGCATTGGGTCACACAAAGTACAACCCTGTGCAGGCTATGTGAGGAGACTGACGAAACGGCATCCCACATAATATTTGAGTGCCCAGCACTCGCATCTCGCAGATTTGAACTCTTTAGGGCACAAACCCCAATGAGGCCCATTCAGAGCGAACAACTAATCAATGGCCTCAAACCCCTCACCAAGGGGCTGAATCTCCTTGATTAGAAGCAAAACTCCCAGGAAAGTACAATAAGCCAACAGGCTTCCGTGCTGGGGGCTCCCAAACCCCCACCCTGAGAGTTTTAGTTATCATCTACATCTACGTAATGTATTTGACAGGCGGAAAATCGTACTCCTGAAGTTGCAGAAACAATGCACTAGTTTCAAGCGCCTATCCGAACACTAAAAACCACTTTGAATTGCAATCAATCAATATATTAATCCATCTTGGTTATAGCTTTGCAATCGGCTAAGGCATGAGTCTCCAACCTATGGTCCATGGGCCACATAAGGCCCGCAGAGCAATTTCATCTCTGAATTCGAGAAAGTAAAAAACGCTGCAAATCCTTTCACTGGGCTTTATTATTCAATTGGCTTGCCTTCATGATTTGAATTTCTACTAAGCTTTGGAGTGTGCGTGTTTCACAGGTGATAGAGCGATTAATGAATTTCAGGAGATACGCATAGAGCACGTAAATCTGTTCAACCAAAATACCTATTTGGATTGATCAGTTGATCATATTCGTGTGCCTCCTGAAATTCAATAATCGCTCTATCACCTGTGAAACACGCACACTCCAAAGCTTAGTAGAAATTCAAATCATGAACGCAAGCGAATTGAATAATAAACCCCAGTGAAAGAATTTGCAGCGTTTTTATGGTTATCAGAATACTTCAACCCGTGTATCGGCTATAAACCCTTTTAGGACTTCACTCCAGTATCCACGTTCACTACATCACTAGGTTACTGTAATCAAAACAAAAACAATAATAAACCAAAATAACGCAAATGTTGGCACCATACATCGGGAATGGTTTGACCTAAGAAAGAGTCCAAATTTAGGCTTCTTTTAAAAACTATTCAAGAGGGTAGTTTTTTGTTTGAATCAGACAGAAAATAGTTCTACGCGGCGAGTTAAACCACTCGGGTGGTTGTACGATCATCCGACCGCTCACCAAATTTGAAAAATCAGCCAGGTAGACGGTCAGGCTGCAGAGATGGACAGGCTTAAGACGGTGTGTGGCTGGCGATAGACAAAATATTATGGCTGAAGCTATACGATTACGTTATTCATAACGCCATTTCCCAAGCTTCAACTCAGTTGAGGAAAACAAGCAGAAGCATTCTTTTTGGCCGTATTTTTATGTTATCTCGTTTAATTTCAGTTGGATTCCTACGTCACTTTCCGAGTGTACCTAGGAGCATTGTCATATTTTGTGCAGACTAGTTCTGGTAGTCCGATGAACCGCGTAGGTGGGTTATGTAATACAGAAATAATAATTCCTTGAGTAATAATTTGCTACGTTGTTTCTCATCAAGACTGGATCGAGGGGGAGCATCTTGATAGTGATTTGTTGATTATTTACCGGCAATTCACGACAGAAATCCATTCAGATTTATCGATGTTCCTAATAGTTTCATATTGCTTTGATTATAAGAATGACAGGACACTAAAAATAGACATAGAAATCAAACTTTTTCTGTCTGATCTATAAAAAGTGAAATTTGGAAGAGTATATGGATTTTGGTGTACTCTTCTCTATGAATTTAGCCCGATCGTAGTTTATGTCTAATATTATAAGGCGCTACCATTCACCTGAGTTTGTGTTCTTTCCCCTTCGGGAAAACGGAGGTAACACACAGATTCTATTAGGGCAACGCTTTGTGTCCACTGATGTATATTTATTCGAATAACGAAGTGTTAAGCTCTGCACTCTATGAACAGCTGGGTAATATATTCACTAAGGCCAGTGAGTCGATGATGCTCATCTAAGTCAGATAAGTAGGTACACATAATAGTAGTAGGTGGGTGTGAGGCTGACTATGATTCATATCGCGGTCCAACTTCAAACATGTTTGAAGCTGGTCATATGCATAACGCGCAGGGAGCGCGGCCATCTCATATCTATCATCCGACTCCATTTAATTGCATATCTCATTTCCATACAACAGGAAGATTATAGTAGGAAAGGTGCAAAGAATGACTAACTAACCGGTTGCTGATAATTATAACCTGATATACTGGTAAACCTAGAGCATTGATAGATTAATAACCTAGAATGCGCGTCTATCTTAATTTCGCTTCCTCAATGTCAAAGGTTCATAACCTACAAGCAGGAGGTTGTTTGCGCCCTACAAAATTCATATTTCCCCAAGCTGTGTGCGTTTCACAGCTGATTAAACAACTTCTGCACCGTATTTGCCTGCCTTTGTAAATTAAAGGCAAAACTACATTGTATTTAGATCCGATTTCGATGACATTTCCGTAATTCTGCAGTTTAGTATCATGAAAATTTCGTGTTCACTCAATCTAGGCCCTCAAATTTTGTATATTGAGGGACAATTAAACGGTTACCTCGAAGTGATGGCTCAAGAATTTAACCACCATGGGATCAATAATTGCAATTACGAACAATACAATTTTGAGGACCAAATGCCAAAATGATTCGGTCAATTTCAACATTTTTCAGGCAGCTTGTTAATTTTTTACCTACTGGTCCATATCCGCTCAAAGATGTACTTGAGTTAATGACAAATTCTCCACCACTTCACTCTTGTTTACCTATCATGTTACAATATTGAGAACTTTACTACTCACTTAACAATACTCCCTCCCCAGATTGTTAATTAATACAATTGATGTCTTTGAAAGCTACCAGCAGTCGGAATAATTATGTGTATCAGAACATTCACCATTTCCAAAATCTAGAGAATGTCCAACTGGAGTGATGCAAAACGTTCGGGAAGGAAATTGCCAATAGACCAAGCTATTCAGAAAATTCTCAATGGAGGTGTCACTATGAGGAACTAAGAATACAAAGAGGTCGTCAACATCTGTGACCAATGCGAATTCAGATCTGAATCACAGTGACATGACTCGACACACTTTGGAAGGAAGGATCAACAAAGCTCCGAAATGAACACGAGACAAAATAGATACATCGTCACTCCAACCCTAAGAAACCCACTGAGAGTTTTTTGCTTACGAGTCTACCAAGGTAGCGGAAGCATTGTTTTCACTTTCGGAATGTGAGAATTTTTTTGTCTCCAAAATCAAAAATTCCACTCGCATTTTGCGTTTTAGACCTTTCTGAACAATTTTGGTTCCGTGTCTGTCTGTGTGTCTGTCTGTCAGCAAATCCTTGTTAAGGGCAAAACTACACGAAGTTATAGTCCGATTTTGATGAAATTTTCAGGGATTGTGCGGGTTGGGGTGTAGATGGTCCCCTATAGGTTTCATGAACCCCGGATCAATAGTAGCCTCTGCGAATGCGCAAACGTGAAATCCTTGTTACGCGCATAACTCCAGGAGTTCTTGACCAATTGCGATGAAATTTTCAGGGATTGTTCGGACTGATGGGTAGATGGTCCCCTATAAGTTTTATGACCCCCGGATCAATAGTAGTCTCTGCGCATGCGCAAACGAAATCCTTGTTACGCGCATAACTCCGGGAGTTCTTGACCAATTTCGACTAAATTTTCAGGGATTGTTCGGACTGATGTAGATGGTCCCCTATAAGTTTTATGACCCCCGGATCAATAGTAGCCCCTGCGCATGCGCAAACGTGAAATCCTTGTTACACGCATAACACCAGGAGTTCATGACTGATTTCGATGAAAATTTCAGGGATTGTTCGGACTGATGTGAAGATGGTACTCGTGAGTAATAAAGAGAAAGTAAAGTTTTAGCCTCGAGCTTGATTGAACGAAATTCTTAATGATGATGATGATGATGATAATTTTCAATGATCTATACAGTCATGTTATGGATACGAGGAAGCTATGTGCCACACCCACTTGGCAGACGTTTTTGGACGCGGAGTAGTAACCACACATGTCACATAAGTGTGCAGGCGTCAAAAACCTGAAGTTACCATGGACAGTAGCAACTGGATGAATCACTGGTCGAACGTAAGATTTGCTGTCAGAGGTCTAACGTAGTCTAAGGTTAGCCGCCGTTGGACCATTTGACCACTGTAGTTGAAACAAATCACTCTCAATAATTTTGTCTTATTTTGACAACCGACAATCCTACATGTCCATATCAAGGAAGTTATACAAAAATATCCAATATGACCAATTCATTCCGTTTTTCTTCGATATTCTCAACTTTAATATCCCTCCTTCAAATTTCACACATCTAATTGTGAAATGAGAACGTTAAGTGATCAATATTTAAATGTATAAGAACTGACGCATACGCACTTGGAATGATGAGTAGGAATATCTACGACAATGAATTAAAATGTCCGGACAAGTGGGACAAGAGCCAACAAAAGACTGATTTACCTACAACAGAATGGAAAGTTACAATGCCACTGTGCTGCCTTTTCATATGGAAGGGCGGGGAAAGGCCAACGCCTAACAGTTGCCAACAATGGACTCATATAGATTTGTCACCCGGTGGACGCTCCATGAGAGAATGAAATTTGGTTAAGATACGAGTAACAGGATTATCAGTTGTATCACAACTTTTTTTTCTGTGTGAGATGAATTCAGTGTGTTGTTCAAAAAAGGGACTAATTTAAAAACGCTGAAAATTCTTTCACTGGGGTTTATTATTCAATGATTCATGATTTGAATTTCTACTAAACTTTGGAGTGTGCATGTTTCACAGGTGATAGAGCGATTATTGAATTTCAGGAGATATGCATAGAGCACGTAAATCGGTTCTCAACCAAAATACCTAATTGGATTGATCAGTTGATCATATTTGTGTGCCTCCTGAAATTCAACAATCGCTCTATCACCTGTGAAACACGCACACTCCTAAGCTTAGTAGAAATTAGAATCATGAACGCAAGCCAATTGAATAATAAACCCCAGTGAAAGAATTTGCAGCGTTTTTCATGGTTATCAGAATACTTCAACCCGTGTATCGACTATAAACCCTTTTAAGAGTTCACTCCAGTATCCACATTCACTACATCACTAGGTTACTGCAATCAAAACAAAAACAATAATAAACCAAAATAACGCGAATGCGGCCACCATAAATCGGGCCATACACCGGGAATGGTTTGAGCTACGGACCTGGGGAGGGGCTCATTCGATTCCTCATTGAAAGTTCTTCAAAAAAAGTCCAAATTTAGTCCGCCTTGACTTTTTTGAGGTTTTTAGGGATTTTACAAAACTTTGACAACCCTTAAAGGGCACTTTAAATATAGTGAGAGTGCTGGCTAAAGAATTGCGGCGTTGTCGGACCAATATTGATTTTTCCTGAAAATTTCAGATTTTTGCTCCAGCCGTTTGGGAGAAATCGTGCATACGGCGTACGGCGGACGGACGGAAAAATGTTTATTGCAGATTTGGGTTCTACACCCTTTGAAACGTAAACCATAAAATTTTCAGGGGAGGTTAAAATGTATATTTTTTTTTTTTCAAGAGCGATTACAATGGTTTATTATTGAATAATGAACCAAAAAATGGAGAGAAATAATCTCATTTCAAATATAATTTAACAACCAACAAAACTACCAACAGTTTCGGTAATGATAACACCGTTGCTAACAAATTGACCATGAACAATGTGAGTTTATGAATGGTGAAAAATGGAATGCATGGTAGGAGAAAATATGTAAGCCAACTTGGGAGGCACTGTGAAAATAATTAACTTTGAACTGTAAAAAACTAGCTGTAGATGTATTTACCTGCCCGGATGACAGACGAAATCTGTTTGAAGTAGAATACGAAAACGACAATGAGAAGCAAAATGAAGGTCATATTGTATCATGCCGGCAAGAAATACAAAGTTATGGACAACGCTGAACGACACTAACCGGCCGTTGCATTTAAAACTGTACTAAAATGTTCCAACGGCGTTGGGCCTGGCGATCCCACCTCCTATCAGTCAAACTCAACCTTGTTCCCAAGGTTAACGAAGGTTTCAATGAACTGGGAGCCGCCAAGTACTAATAATGTATTAGCGCTTTGAAATACAAATTATGAACTCAAATACGAAGTTCCATACGGTATAATGGTTTAAATAAGATTTCCAGAGGTCTTTCTCCTCACCTTTGTAGCGCTATGCAATGAAACTGGGCATTAACTTTCCACGACCGTTAAGAACAAGAAAAATCCGATAGGTGAAACAAGAAAGACTGGATCAGATGGTTTACTTCCAATGAACGCATAAAACTCCGACAAGACCACTTGAACAGGGAGATAAGATAACACTTAATGCCTAAACAGATTATGAAACTTGTAATTGAGATTTTATATTATCTTTATTATTATCGGTAATGTCAAACCAACCGAAGGTGCCAGGCATTTCACATTTAATTTGTTATTTCTACGTCAATTATCAAGTTGATCAAGTCTTGATAATTATTGGGGATACAACTATGACCGTTTCATTGTAGAAACGTGTTTATAACTTTCGGTACTCCAATGCCAAATACAACACATTATCTTCGAAAGATATTTGTACAGAAAAAATCATTACGGCCAATGTTATTATTCAAAATGCGATCACGTAATACGATAAAACAGGATGTCTACGAATCGGGATGGAAATTGTAAATAAGGGAAAAAATATTCAAAGAATGTCTTTTGGTGGATCAAATTTGACAAATGCGCCTCCACCCAAGAAAAACGCTTCGAATCATCACAAAATAGTTAGATATTCCAATGTTAGTACCCAGGGTTTTTTTTTTTTTTTTTTTTTTATTATTCAATAATAAACTATTGTAATCGCTCTTGGAAAAAAAATTCTAACACCCCTGAAAATTTCATGGTTTACGTTTCAAAGGATGTAGAATCCGAATCTGCAATAAAAATTTGTCCGTCCGTCCGCCGTACGCACAATTTCTCCTTAACGGCTGGAGCAAAAGATCTGAAATGTTCAGGAAAAATCCATCTTGGTCCGACGACGCCCCAATTCTTGAGGGAGCTCTCTCACTCAATTTAAAGTTCCCTTTAAGGGCTGTCAAAGTTTTGTAAAATCCCTAAAAACCTCAAAACAAGTCGAAGCGGCCTCAATGTGTACTCTTTTTGAAGAACATACCATGAGGAATCGAATGCGACCCTCCCCACGTCCGTAGGTCAAACCATTCCCGATGTATGGCCCGATTTATGGTACCAACATTTGCGTTTTTTTTGTTTATTATTGTTTGTTTGTAACCTAGTAATGTCCGGCCGATAACGTCGAGTTGTAGTGAATGTGGATACTGGAGTGATAGCCGATGTGGATACTTGTAGTTTATAGCCGATACACGGGTTGAAGCATTCTGATATGCATGAAACGCTGATAATATATAGGTAAATATTATTCAATATTATTACTGGGGTAAATAAGTATTCTTTCACTGGGGTTTATTATTCAATTGGCTTGCGTTCATGATTTGAATCTGTACTAAGCTTCGGAGTGTGCGTGTTTCACAGGTGATAGAGCGATTATTGAATTTCAGGAGATATGCATAGAGCACGTAAATCTATTCTCAACCAATATATCTATTGGGATTGATCAGTTGATCATATTTGTGTGCCTCCTCTACATCAGTCTACCTTTGGCTACATCGTTTAAATTTGGATTTGAGGAAGTTTTGACGCTATACGAGTGCTAAAGGACTTGATAAATTATAGATGTTTTTATTGTGGGGGGGGTGTGGGGGTATTGAGGTTCAATAAAAAACGCTGCAAATTCTTTCACTGGGGTTTATTATTCAATTGGCTTGCGTTCATGACTTGAATTTATACTAAGCTTTGGAGTGTGCGTGTATCACTGGATAGAGCGATTATTGAATTTCAGAAGATATGCATGGAGCACGTAAATCTGTTCTCAACCAAAATACCTATTTGGATTGATCATTTGATCATATTTGTGTGCCTCCAGAAATTCAATAATCGCTCTATCCTGTGAAACACGCACACTCCAAAGCTTAGTAGAAATTCAAATCATGAACGCAAGCCAATTGAATAATAAACCCCAGTGAAAGAATTTGCAGCGTTTTTTGCATTGTACAAATTATACATGTAGCCATATGTTATTTACAGGATTAACTTCTAACATGAACACGTTTGTAATTAATTCCTCTATACAAATAACTTCAGAAAATAAATTAACCTCCAATACAGAACAATTACGTTGTTCGGATGGAAACTTGAAAGAAAATCTAAACCATTCATGAATTGTAAGGGAGTTAAAAAAATATATCTTGGTATAAATTTAAATTACTTAGCAAACCGTGATAATTGAACGGATAAATTGGGGAGGGGGTAGTACTTTCAAATAGGGTTTTTCGTTCTTCGCTGTATGTTCCGCAACTCATGACTACGTGCTCTCGAGTTCCCTCAGCTTCCTCACATGACTGGCACAATGGAGTGTCCAGGACACCCATTCTATGTTACGTCCACTCGAAGTATTGCGATCACCTGATCGATTTTCATTTGTTTATTTTCAATGATTTTCGAAACCACGGAGAATAAATTTACTTTGTAATTGGGATTCGATCGAGTTTGATTTCTTATTGACTTACATTGCACGGTGAGCAATTAGCTTGGGTAAAGATCGGATTCCAGTCACAACACTATGTTTAGAAACTGAACATATTCCATGATTTGAACGAATTCATTAAAACAATCAATACTCTACCCCAGATGTCATTAAACTAGGGCACCAAGGGAGGTGAAGGGTTGATTTGTTTATAAAAGGATCCTTTGGAGAGTTTTTGTACAAATTTCTCCATTTATTTCGGTAAAATGACTTGATATAGAAAATTAAATTCCAGCTACCAGCGTGTATCCTTTCCCTTGAATCAGGAAATTTGAAATTCAAAGCCCATGCATGGTTCTGACAATTCTATTTATAGAAATGTCGTCGAAATCATTGAACAGCAATTGTGGAGGGTAGGAGAGAGGGTTGCTTAGGCCCAGGTACAAGATACAAGAAATTCACAAGAAGTTAATCAGGAGGTAACTCGCTTAATCTTGAGAACTCCATCAAACTCGGATGAAACTTTAGAAAAGTGTGGGATGTGGGTTGATACAATAATACCGGCAAGTTACGAGATTTTGTACTTATTCAGATTTTTCCACGTAATCAATTTGGGAATAATAAACCTTGCACTTAGTTTATAAACAAAGAATGTATTCATTAGTATGAAGGTTTCTACTACCGAATATGTTCTGGCCAAATGAAATCAGCCTCGTTGGACCGGTGCCAAAAGATTAGTGGATATACCAGTTCTTGTGGACGGAACCAGTTGGGTTTGTGTTGTGACGTCGCTTCGGAGTTGAGAAATTGTGTAAGAAAACTCGGCTTCTCTACTCATTTCTACATTAATTGGATGTTGCTGCCTCAGGGCAAGGATCCAAATTATCGTGATGTCAAATCAATTGATTGTATTTTCACAAACGCAGTTCAGGTGAAAACCAGAGAAACAAAAACTCGGTCCGCATGAACAAAACCGGGAGATGGAAATCATTGGGAGATTTCGAAAAGAACTTTTTGGGAATAAATTGGCTTAGAATTCTAGTAGGTATAAGCACCGCTTGAACGGATTTGCCATAACCCACTCTGACTTCCTTCCCGACAGCAAATTCAAAATAAAGGTTTGTCAGGGGAAAATTGGGATAGAAAAAAATTAATAATGATAAAATAATGAAATTAATAACGAATTATCGCTATTACCACCTCCATTTCGCCACCGTCCTCAATTAAATTTGAAAGTTCTGAAATATCTTTCAAAACAAGACCGAAATTCTTAGTCGAACAAAAAAAAGTTCTAGTCATACATAACGATCGTATGAGCGAATTTCCCAAAATTATCGTATTACATTTATGTTAAATCAAGTTTAACTCACGGTTTAATAACTTACTGGTCACGGGTAATCGGAATAAGCTCAGGATCTCACTTGAATCCTGCTTAATCTAGGCTTTTGGATTTCAAAGAAAATATAACCCTTGAAGTAGAAAGTGACAACGTCACAGTGTCAGATGAAAGAGATGAGAGGTTATTAAAAAGCCCTCCATTTGACGCAAATACTACATATATGGAAGTTACTGATAGTAGTGATATCCATTGAAGGTGACCAACAGGTGAATTCAACTGGGGTCCCAAAAGAGGAGGAATCTCCAGCCAGAAGAGGAATTGTTCACTATCTACAAAAGGCTGGGAGATGCAGGCAAGCGGCGTTTTGCATATTTTATGAGACAAGGTAAATCATGAGAAGAAGCTGCTATCCTGGCAACACCATCCATACAAACTAGTCAGAAGAAGGGTAACAGGAGTTGATCCTCGAACGACACCACACCTGATAGTAAAAAATCGGCAAGAAGAAAGTACATTTTCAAAAACTTCAGCACCTAGACATTTCTGATGTGACTAAATGTTACAGCGAGTTGGGAACAGGGAGGAAGATTGGTGTTCTAGACATTTTTTCCCCGAAAGCTACTCAGTTTTGGAGATATGTTGCAGGTGCAGGAGAGTGTCCTCCAAGCCAAGATGATGCACAGCATCTGGAGGTCACCACATTCAAAGGGGTGGGAGGGGATGAGATGGTAGCCAGAGGATATTTCTCACTGAGTGCTAGCGACAATAATGACAGGATATTGGGCCTCCTAAAAATCCAAAATAAAAAATGTATGTCAACCACTGGAGGGTCCTGGACCGTTACAACGGCGAAACATTGACATCTTCAACTGGACATGGCCCAGCAGAAAGCTGGAGGAATCATGTAGGATGAATTTCAAGTTAAGGCAGGCCAACATTAAAGTAATGTCTGGTCTCAGAAAGGTGGTGCTGGTGGCGAGACTGATGGGGTCTGGCAAAGTAGGTGGACCAGAGGAAGGGCTCCAGAGGAAGTATGTTAGGCCTGGAATTTGAGATGGCATCTTTCTAGCTTCGTAGCAGCAGGGCCAGGACGAACGAATGCCTTTAATCAACAGGACTCACGTATTTAGCTACTAGTTAGCGTACATCCCGAAGATGTGAAGAAAAGTGAGATAGGCGTTCATAATAAAGACGGGGAAAAGATCTTTGGCAACTTCCAAACAGAGACTTATAAAGAAGGAAGTTGATTAAAATAATTCCCTATCTTTACGAATTGCACCCACCAAACCCACACAATCTATTCACTGCATCAGCACTTCATGTTTCGAACCACACGTTTCTCTGAGGCTATGAGAATCAGTATGGTGTGCTGCCAATCGACCGATTCTCAATGAAGAAAAAACACAAGTCCTCAAATTCCGGGCGGCATCCTTTGTCTGTAACGCTTCTTGGCTTACATTTGGATGTAATGTCTGGTCACATAAGAAGTTCACTATCGGGCATCATGAGGCGCTTGTCTGCAGTTGTGTCTGTGGTATGGAATTTTGCTGTGGGGGAATTCCGGAGACTGGAGGAAGATTTTCCTGAAAGCAGAAATCCGAGCCATGAGGGGTATCTTTCACAGACTCACTGTCGCCCGCAGGAGTTAATGCTAACGCTCCCAGCAATAAGACTTACGTATTGAAAATCTGTATACCCGACATCACTCCTATGACACGTAGGAAAAATTGAGCTGGGAGTGGAGTTAAAATAAGTGAACTTCCTGGGACGTGGAAAAGATCTTTGACAACTTCCTCACGACCGTACTCACTGGTGGAGATTTCTTATCTTTGGAAATTGCGAATTAGGTCAAATTCTCTGGTTTATATTTAATTTGTGGTATTGTTTTTATTGTGTTATTGTATTTGTGCATTTAAATTCTTGTGATGTTTACAATTTATTCACTGACATGAAACAGTTGTACGAGAAGTTTTACTGAATTCATATGCACACTTTCAGAGTTGGGAATTTCGAGAGAATCCATTGTAAAAGAAGTGTCGCTGTGAATTCTGATAAACATAAGTCCGGATATTGGGGAGGTCAAACGCACACAATATATTCAGTACATCAATACTAAGTAGTACAAGAAGTTTTATCGAATTCGAAGATATCCTTACAGAATTATTTCAACTTTCGAGAAAACGTTTTTTTAAAAACAAAAAGTTCATCATATGTGAATAACATAACTTTCAACCCTCACGTGTAGATTTGGAGGTGTTAAGTTAACATGAACGAAAACGCTGTATTTTGGTTTATTATTCAATAATAAACCATTGTAATCGCTCTTGAAAAAAAAATTCTAACCCCACCTGAAAATTCCATGGTTTACGTTTCAAAGGGTGTAGAATCCAAAATCTTTTTCCTTCCGTCACGTATAAAAAGCAAAAAAGCTTTTTCTTGAGCCAGCTCTCTCACTTAATTTAAAGTGCCCTTTAAGGGTTGTCAAAGTTTTGTAAAATCCCTAAAAACCTCAAAAAAAACTCAAGGCGGCCTAAATTTGGTTTTTTTTTTTTTTTTTTTTTTTTTTTTTTTTTTTTTAAGAACTTTCCACGAGGAATCGAATAAGGTCCGTAGGTCAAAATTCCCGATGTATGGCCCGATTTATGGTACCAACATTTGCGTTATTTTGGTTTATTATTGTTTTTGTTTTGATATCATTAACCTAGTGATGTAGAGATGTAGTGATGTAGTAATGTGGATACTGGAGTGAACTCCTAGAAGGCTTTGTAGCCGATACACGGGTTGAAGCATTCTGATATGAATGAAACGCTGCAAATTGTTTCACTGGGGTTTTGGTTTATTATTGTTTTTGTTTTGATGGCAGTAACCTAGTGATGTAGTAATGTGGATACTGCAGTGAACTCCTAAAAGGCTTTGTAGCCGATACACGGGTTGAAACATTCTGATATGCATGAAACGCTGCAAATTCTCTCACTGGGGTTTATTATTAAATTAACTTGCGTTCATGATTTGAATTTCTACTAAGCTTTAGAGTGTGCGTGTTTCACAAGTGATAGAGCGATTATTGAATTTCAGGAGGCACACAAATATGATAAACTGATCAATCCAAACAGGTATTTTGGTTGAGAATAGATTTACGTGCTCCTATGCATATCTCCTGAAATTCAATAATCGCTCTGTCACTTGTGAAACACGCACACTCCAAAGCTTAGTAGAAATTCAAATCATGAACGCAAGCCAATTGAATAAATCAACCCTCACGTGTAGATTTGAAGGTATTTAGTTAACATGAACGAAAAAGCTGTATTTTTCACAAATTTTCACGAAAATTGAAATAACTCTGAAGTTACATTTTTGAGGTCGGTAAAACATCTCAATATATTGTGTGAGTTTGGTGGGTGCAAATATATACTAAAGATCGGAATGTATGTTGAAAAGAAGTAATAAAATCGCTTTTTTCACAACACATTCTGCCGGGAAATTCAACACATGTGGGTGTGTCCTTCGAACTTGATAAAATTTTCGTACTATCAAGTACTGACTATGTAATGTGTGACTCACATATTGTGAGTTTGGTGGGTGCTTCTCCCTAATATCGGAACATCTGTTAACAAGATGATAAGACGACTCATAGTTTCGGCAGAGAAGTTGACGGTCGTGGGTAGCCCGGCAGAAATCTGTCTCTGGAAAGTGTCTCCTATGTCACAATGTTTAGTCAGTATTTCAGAAATTAGGAAATGAAAACTGGTTAGCTAGAAGATTAATAGCAACGCATCAACTCGCCTGAAAGTTTTGTCTCCCCTTTTCACTAATAATAGATCCCACCCGGAGTCGGCTCCTTTTTCTCCTCCGACCATGTGAAGTTTACATGGCGTGGGTACCTCGTTACCACACCAGTGAAGGTTAAGAGTTTACAACAAAATCACAAGCGTCAAATAAGGTCTAAAGAAAACTACCCGTATGGTGTGCTTCTGTTTTTTATCCCATGTTGACCTCCTACCTTGAAAAAGACCACTTGTCTCAACTGGTAGAAGGCTCAACATTGAAGAACCACTAAATGTATGTTACAATTATAGACCTGAGCCACAGACCTGTCGCACCTGTCTACACTAGGGGCATAACACGTTTGGTATGCAGAGGAATGCAAAGAAGTTCCTGACGAATATTCTCAGTCGGTTTCTCCACAATTTATTTCTCTGTTATGAGGAAATAAGAAGTTTCTTATATTCATTACTTTGGTTCTGCAACTGGAATTTCATAGTACACGAATAAAATTCTGAAATGCACTGTAAATATCAAAATTAGCGAGGAGAAGCTTTTTCGTTCAGTTTGAAGGTAGATATTAATGATTTGAGATAGGTGTATGCACATAAATGGTAAATAATCTTCTTTCTACACATTTCTTGCCATATCTTACAGCTTGATAGTTCACATAATAACTCACGACTTAGCTACTATACATCTTTTGCCATTAGTGGTTTTTAGAGAAGAAAACCACCAGCTCCCAACTTTGTTCTAGCTCAAAACCCCATTTCAAAGACCGGAGCATGAAAAAATAACAGAACCTTTCTGAACATCCATCTAAGAAATAGGGCACGTTATTGTAGCAATTCCGAGCTCAAGCTTGTATCGCTTCCTCCAATCAATTTGAAGGATTGCTATAATTCTTTTTGCTCCTTCACTTCAGATACCCATCTAGAATTACTTGACGACTAACCGAGTGTTTCAACATCCTTCAGAACAAGGTCGATGCTCGGTTGATTTGTAAACATTAGGCAGTTACAACAACTTTCCAAAAAATGTAGGAAAAGTAATTTTCTAGTACCGGCAACTTGAAAACGGATCCTTCGATCTTATACTGACAAATAGGGAAATACAGAATCTAAATCGGTTAATATTTCACTCTTCAGGAAGATATTGGCCAAGCTGTACTAATGATTGCAGCAGCACAATCCTTTCCCACAACATCCTGATCTATTTTCAACAGCCACAGGTGCGTATGAGACGAAATGGTCGACTGCATCAAAACTTGGGAAGTGGGAATGAAAGGGGTCGCAGACATTTGTGGTCAAGGCTTTGGCACGATGAAATTTAAGCGTAGTCAATGGATCCTATGACAACATTAAGTACTTGGGCACAATGGTTACGACCAACAGTTCTCAAGCAGATGAAATCAGGGAACGAATCAAAGCTGGGAACAAATGTTACTTTGCGTTGGGCAAGTTCTTCAAAAGCAAACGGCTAAGCAGAACAACTAAAGTGAGGGTGTACCGTTCGGTTGTACGGCCAGTTGTTCTCTTTGGTTCCGAAACATGGACGATAACCAGCAGGGAGGAGGATCAACTCCGGCGATGGGAACGTAAAGTATTACGAAGAATATATGGCGCGGTATGTGAGGATGGAACCTGGCGTATTCGCACAAACCACGAGATTGCCCATTTGTACGGAGAACCTGACATAGTCATTGAGGCCAAAAAAGCCAGGATCAGATGGGCTGGACATGTCCAACGAATGCCTGCCAGCAGAGCTGCACACAAGCTCTTCGCCAATAAGCCAGAAGGGAGAAGACTTCGTGGGAGACCACGCCTGCGCTGGTGTGACGGGGTGGAAGAGGATTTACGGAGACTTGGAGTTCGCCGCTGGCGAACTGTTGCAATGGAAAGATCGGAATGGAGGCGCGTCGTTGGTCAGGTCCAGACCCTCCATGGGTTGTAGCGCCGAGGAGTAGTAGTAGTAGTAGCAATGGATCCTGCACTGATGATCAACCCAACAACATTGTTCTAACATATTGGCAGCATACATACGGCAGCAAAATATTTGGAATGAGAGGTTGAACAATTTTTATCATACTCATTGAGGCTGTTTGACCCTTGGATCCAAACTACCAAATCCGTAAAGCTTTACAAGGCTTCCCCACCCCTACTAAGTGCTCAGCTCATTGGACAACTTCAACATTGATGAGTTCATGGAACACAAGAACATCATTCTGTGACAGCTACATCACAAAACACCAAGTACCACAGCCTGTGTTGGTATTCGCCGGTTACTCTCCTCCATCCGCAAGCTTTAGGAAAACTGCAGAGCAAATGAAAAGGTGCTGGAGAACCTCAACCACTGGCATATTCAAGGCAAGTTTTCTGGCTTTTCAGAAACAACAAAAACTGTCAGATTGCCAGCTGCGAGACAAATTGTGAGCCTAGCACCATCAGTAGCTACATGCAGAAGAGACTGCAGACAGAAAATAATCGCATTTGCCTTGGTATTGGAAGAGTGTTCACCAGAAAATAGTGGCAGACGATGTCGATCTTCGATATCAACAAAGTGGAAACTTTTTGGTCCATGATGCTTGGGCTGAGGGCACATCTTACATGGCTATTTTGGGGTTAAAAACATCCCATTTTGCCACTTATTGCTCCATGCAAAAAGTGTTTCGTGATAGCTCTAAGGTCAGATGCTTGTGACGTCTGTTAATTACGACCGAAAGAGGGTTGGTAGTCTTTGGCATCAGGTAACACAGGCGCTGTAAAGTGCTGTTTTTATTTAAGATGTTCGTGTTCCTCAAAACATGAAGGGCCTAGATGCAAGTTTCTAACTAGGTATGTACCTACAAAACACAATATTGTAATTGATCATAAATACAGGAAGAGAGGTGGAACGGGACAAATGAGGAGCTTACTTTCAAACAGGCACATATCCATTCCGACAAAATGTTCAGGAAGTGAAAAAAAAAAAACGATTTGCAGATTAGTGGAGATGTTTTTCTGCAGTTTCTCATCGGAGTAATGTGTGAGAAGGCACAGATAAAGATGCCTCAGAATATGAATCAATTTTCTCCAAAACACGAGGCTGTACATCCATTTTCACTTTGGAAATGTGCCCTTTTGATCAAAACTCATGGATATGTGCCTTTTTGAAAGTAAGCTCCTCAAATAATCTCCACGTCCAGATTTCCCCTTTCCTGAACCTTGGTGACATAGCTTTTCCCATTCTGACTCGAAGTCTTGACGATGTTGTCTACCACGAACCGAAATTCCCAAACGAAGCCTAAAAAGTG
This sequence comes from Creontiades dilutus, assembly GCA_031894815.1. Lineage (NCBI taxonomy): Eukaryota > Metazoa > Arthropoda > Insecta > Hemiptera > Miridae > Creontiades > Creontiades dilutus. Next base: position 239,724 of record JAVIWC010005520.1, on the reverse strand, counting down.
GCCCGAAACCATGATACAGCCAATCATTTGTGGTAAGGACGATTTACAAAACGAATAACCATTCCCTAAGTTCGATAGATTTCCGTGAAAATGTAAGGCCAAACTGTACCGCTTTAGTATACTTGGCCCACAACAACTGAGCTTTCTAAATTTCGTATAATTAGATGCTTTTAGATGCATATGAAAAGAAAGTACACATCCAGCATCGGAAGCTGTGATTGGCTAATATACTCTAATACACAATTGCACTCAATGTACTGTTATTAGGAAGATGTAATAACAATCAATATGATATGATTGTCATTATTAGGGCATTCAAAGTTGTCAAACTAGGAAATCTATCTAATTACCTACACATAAGACCAAAAATTGAATGGATCATGACTTGTTTATCATTTAATACTGCCGACGAAACTTTGGGCCTTTAAATGTGACAGCTGTGGAACCGAGGAAGTGTCCACCGAGTTTTTCAAGCCAAGTTGCTGAGCTTCGAGCTGACCCATGCAAACGGTTCGTATCCCATTATATCGGAATGTGGAGCACATTCCTGACATCAATACAACAAGATTAACCTGCTTCGGAGCTTAGGTGTGACAAGCGGAGATGAATGTAGATGGGCAACTTACTTGGTGGCTCAGGCGAAATGAACTGCGCAACACATCCCGTTGAAGTCGTTATCAGCGAACAAACACTTCACAGCATGAATCATAAACAACCGAGAAACTGAATAATCAAAACCGGAAAGAAGGTCGACGGAACGTCTTCGGAACGAACCCAGCTTTCTATCAGAAGAAGGGTCTCCACCTAGTTTTCAAGATGGCTAATCGCTAGCAAGTAAAGTGACAGTACGGAACAACCAACGCGAAGGTTGTTGGAAAACCGAAGAGGGGAGGGACCAACAGCGAGATGTTTCTATTTATAAGTACGTGTTGGGCTGATTGTTTAGCTAATCGCTAAAACGTATCCAAAGTGAGGAAAATCACGTTTTTCGTAAGAGAGAATCTTTTACGCGAGAAGAGCACTTGCACTACTGATGTCCGCCATTTTGCTTTCATGGAAAATCAGTGTTGCCAAAACAATCTTGAGACCAAGGTAAAAAGGTGATGGCCGAACTTGAATTAGGTGTACTAAAGGGACTTGAACGTTCTCCAGTCTAACAATTAACAGTTTTTATAAATCTAGAATAATGAAGTTGACAAACCACAACCATTTTCATGAGGAAAACGAATTTAGGGTTGTCATTGAACCAAAAATAAACATGGACCAGTAAAAGAATGGATCATGGAGGTAAATATCGAATGGGGTCTAGAATAAGATTTCATTTTGAAGGAATTAATCAAGTCTATCCAGTATGACCATTTATGCATTGCTTAACCATGTTTTTCGCCTTTCAATCAAATGAAAAAATGTTACAAATTATGTCTATCATTTCTGAATAAGCCCTTCTAGTCAGATCACTGGTCTATAATTATTTAACTTAGCAGTTATTGTGCACAACTTCGTTCGCTTGGAAGAGAGGAATACAATTATTTAACGAGGTATTTATTCTCGCAAATCTACTTAGAAATAGCTATATACCCACTGAACTATTTGGTTATTAAGCAGGTTGCTCCCAAGCTGAATGGACTTACTCTGAGGTCTTACAAGAATGAATGAATGAATGAATAGTGCGTTTATTCCAGAAAAAGGTATTAAAGTTAGTGCAAGTTTTACAATATTTGGAATATACTCCTCAGCCATAGGGCGGACCCTGAAATTTCAGTGATCAAAAATTCTCCACATTTAGGTCCCTGAGTCTTGGTAATGTAAGTTGATAATGTAAAGTTTTTTCCTACATTTGTTTACCAAACACCGTGGCTATATTAGGATATTTTTCGTTAAAAAATTAAATTCTGCCTCTAATGAAACCAAAGCTAGCAGATTGCCTACTTCATCTTTGCTCCTAGCTGTTAAGATTAATACAGGGTGTCTACAAAGGAACTCCGGGGTTTTAAGACAAAATATTTTAATAAAGTAAAAACGTATACCTATACATGTTTTATACATGATTAGAAAGCTTAAATTTTCAAGATTTTTTAACAACTTAGTAAAGTTCAATGTGAGCTCCGTGAGTGGCACGGCACACGTCGAAACGGTATTCTACCTCTTTCTATGTCCTGGCAAGCATGTCTGGGGGAATGGACGCCACTTAATCAACTATTCGTTCCCTGAGATGCGAACATTTCGAATTTTCTCCGCATACACAAGATTCTTGATATGCTCCCAGAAGAAAAAGTCCAACGGAGTCATATCAGGGCTCCTTGGTGGGCATGGGCCCTGTATTTTAATTTAGTTAGAGCATGCGCAGAGAGAAGAGGAAGTAAATTGGCAGACTACTAGCAAAATATAGGAAGGTATACTTGATGTGCTTTATTTGTCAGCTGGACAAGAAAGTTAATAACAACGTAAATCACTGCCTTTGTGCTTTCCTTGCAGGAATTATTCAAGTTGGAAGATGACAAAAACTCACTAATATTTTCAAATATATTTTATTATAACATTTTTCAAATACATTCAACAAACTTCGCTCCACTGAATCTCACAAGAAGCATCCTAATCCATATTGGTGGTAAATAATTTCATTAAAATCAATACGACACAGTAACAAACACTACACATGAAAAATCGGATCTTCCAGCGAATTATATATTTAAAAAACGCAGCAACTACGCTACATGATTACCAGGAGAAGTGTTCAAATAGTTGGTAATAATCTGATTCGTCTCTGTCCCTTCATTGCCCTTGAAGTTTTTCCAATTTTCTGCAAAAGTAGGGTTGCATGTATCGCTTTTATAAATGTACGCTCGTGCCTCATAAAATAGGAAGCATTCCATCCATGCTTAGGATAGTAGGTATTCTTAATTTATCCCCATTAACGCAACTTAGTATAAATAAAGTTAACAAAAACATATTTTTGAATTAAACAATATTTCAGTAATTTGTGTGGCAGAGTGGCAAAGAGAGAGTTGATAAATGATTTAAATTAAATGTAAAAAATAAAATGAATAAAACAGTCGTTGACAAGGCTCACTAAGTGAAGACAATAGTGTAAAATCAAGCAATCATGGAGAGAATATCTAGTTGCTAGGTATCACTGACCCGATCTGTGACATCTCCTAAGGATGACAGCCTGCAGTAGTGGCATCTGAACCCTTAACACTGATCAAGGGAGCTTTAACTTGATTTAAAATTTTAATTAACATGTTTGAAGATGGATTATCAAAGTGTGTATATTTCCATCTTGTAATTGGAATCGTGTATTGAGCGAGAGAAATTAGAAAGATGTATTTTGCCCAGAAAAGTGATTATGATCCAGAAGAAGCAGTAGTGGTCGATGTTTCTTGATTCACTGGAATAAACAACACAATCATAAAATGTATCGACTTCGCTTCTTGTACGTCAATACCAAGATGTAGGTCATAATTTGATTAAGAAACCCAAGAATAATGGAACAAGTTGTACTACTATTTGGATTATAGGTGATTGTACCAACCCAAACATGAACTTGCATTCAAACCAAACTCTGTTTAGTTATTTTGAATGGTGGTATGAAATTAAGAGTGAATGGTGGCACCAGTTTTGTAGGCAAGCATTTCTTGTCTTGCCAAGTTTATAGGGGGCTATACATATTCACAGCATAGGCTAAGAAGAAAGTGTTGGAGTAAATAGTTTGAGTTGAAAACTAATGGAGGAACATCTCCCTAGAAGGGGATTGTATTTGAGTGCAACAGAACTGCGCTTAAAGGTTTTTCGTTATTGGCACATAATATGAGGAAAGGATTTGTTCCGAAAGTTATAGCAGAAACATGGACCAAAATAATAAAATAATGTACAAATAAAATTACCTTTATAAGCGTATTCCAATGCACAAGTAATGGTTTTCATATCGTTTTCAATGGTCTGAGCCCAGTTTTCAACATCGCCTAATTCTTTCAGAGCATTACTGAAGCCTTCTACAAGGACGAGCCATTGCTGTGTGTTTTTTGCGAAATTAGCAGCATTTTGATGAAGATGTTTAGCTTCAGCATCCAATCTCTTCTGGTTCAGATACGCTTGTGCTACCCTAGACAAAGGATCAGAATGGTTAGATCGACATATGAATGGTAAAAACAAGGCAACCATTTTATCCAGTAGTTAATTGTACGAGTTTTTACAGTTTTTGTGAACGTAACTGTCCTGTTGATAACTAAATTGAAATTTGCTCCATCCTCCTGATAGTCTACCATCCATTCCCACTGCCTTCCATTGATGAGCAGAAGTACAGATAGAGAATCAGTCATCAGAATCAAAAATACAGTCACAGATAAAAACAGTCAGAAAATTAAAAAAATTAGGTAGTCAAGTTGTTTTGAGTTTTGTGGGAATATTATTATGTGTTATTGTTGCTGTTGCCTCTTTTTTTGCTCTCGATGTCTGACGGAAACATGTGGGAAGGGGACGTTCAGGTTTTTGGTTCCTAACTAGTTCGGAAAGCGTTTGGACAAGTAGAACGAACACCGAAAGTTCTCGGTGGTTCTATCCCTCCCCCTGTAGGTTCTGGTTCTATCCCAAACTGGTTCGGAACCTCTTTATCAAAACAAACCATAAGTTATCTTTAGCTAAACAATGATAGCAGATAATATTGAAACACTCACCCGACATTCAAATGATCCACTAGCGCTTGAGTGAGATTGCTCGCGGCTGTTAAAGCCTCCTTTCGCTTCTCTTCTGGAAAATCCAAACCAAATTAAAATAAGATAGGAACTATTAGTTTCAGGAATTTGAAGCTTTTCAAAAGATCAACCACGTGAATTGACGTAACACAAATGCGAGCTTCATTTAATCAAGAAATGTCACATGATGAATAATGAAATAACAAGCTCTCTAGACATCAAAATTCAAAAGGCAGTTTTCCTTAAATTCCGGCTCATTTCCGGCTGCTTCCCAACATCTCCAACCACAACATTACGTTGATGATTTTCCCATCATTAATACAAAAGATAAGTAATTCTTTTTGGACTTATTTAGCCATTAGGATAATATGACTAGAGATGACTAATCTTGGATTATTGTTACACTTCCCTTCACGCCTAAATTCTCTTTCCAGCTCTTCCCTAACCACCTTTCCTGTTTCGTTTTACTTTTTTATGAACCAGATCCCACTTCTGGCACCATGACTACGACTAGCTAAAATGATGAGACACTGAGCTCAAGCGACGAATCCCAAATAATGATTTATTCCATCAAAATACGCCACTCTCTTAAGCTCCCTGATTCTTCCTGCCGACAGTAAATAATCATAATAATAATAATATTAATAATAATAAATACGTAGGTAATATCTTGCCAAACCCTCACCCAACACTAGCTCTACGCGTCAATCATAACAAGAGAGGGGCATGGGAGAACAATTGTTGCTGAAACGACATCATCTGGTTCACAGATAGGGCGAAAATGGGAGTAGGAATTGGTGAAGGAATACATAGGGCCAAACCAAGGTGGAATACCTTCATTCCACAAGGTTAACACCTACGTATTGCGAGCAGAAATTATTGTAACCGACGCAACAGCCTTAGGAGGGTGCATAAAAGAGCTCACGTGCCCATCCTCTCTGACAGTACTGATCAAAACACTAACGACCCTAACCACCTCGTCCCGAGTGGTATGGTGCAGCATACGAACCCCAACAACGTACCCAAACATAACTGGTTTCGCCTGAAGTGGGTGCTGGGGCATAGAGGCACAATGAGTAACGAAAAGGCTAATGAGCTTGCTAAAGGGGATTCCAAATCATATGGCCCAAACCAGCAGTCAGTTCACCAAAAACTAACTTCAGAATGACCATCAACACGTAGGTCAGCCAACAAACCACAGAAGCAGGTCCAATATCGAAGAACAGTTTGAAGTAAACTCATGGTGGACAAACCCAACAACAAAACCACCGAAAGGCTACTTTGAAAAAGCCGTAGGGATCTAAAAACAATGGTTGGCCTTGTAACTAGCTTGGCACCCCTACGATTTCATCTACGTCGCATAAGCATGACTCAAACTCCAACCCTGTGCAGAGGAGACTGATGAAACAGCATCCCACATAATCTTTGAGTGCCCTGCCCTTACCCAACGTTAATTTCAACTATTTGAGGCACAAACCAGAAGAATGGGTTCTATTCAAAGAAGAATTAAACAAGGGCCTCACACTCATCACCAGCCTCTCAGAGAGTAGAGTCTTTTTGATTAAATGAAAAACCCTCAGAGAAGTATAATAAGCCAACGGGCTTTCGTGCTCGGAGCTCCAAACCCCGTCCTCGAGAGTTTTCCTAGACTTCTACATCAACCTAAAATATGAACGTATTCACACAGGTCATGCTGTTTGGCCAGTCTTAACAGTGTTTTCTGATGGAGAGGTGTGTGTAACTTGTTGATGTTCTTCTAGGATCAAGTCACACAAAATGACTGGTGTAACGCTATTTGACCTCAACGACGATTGAGCGTTCGATCCATGGTGGGATTCAGTCATCTGAACACAAATTCTAGATGCTGTGAGCCACGTGCGGTTAGGTGGATAGAAGAAACCCAATAGCATCCTCGTTAGTGTGCATAAGCAATAAAATAAGGAGAATTTACTCGTGGATCTACCATCATGATCTTCATGGATTACTATGAAGAGAACATTGCCTTTTCACAAAGATTGTACTGATCCTATCTCAAAAGTTGCCACTTAGGCGATAAGCTAGGCTATTGTCAGAGACATCTGCTTGACAATTTTACAAGCTGAGCTCTCGCACAATCCACCAAGATTTCTGGCTGATGTCAGCAGCAATTAACAAAAGGGAAATACAGAAACTTGTGACTCAAATAAAATTTGTAAACAAAGTAAGTATTGTAAGTGCTGTGGCCAGGCCTCGGTAGTACATTGAGACTGCAGGCTCTCATTCAGCCCGTATTAGATTGGGGATTAGGTATCTACGTTTGATTGTGATTTGCCACTCTTCAATACAACATGAATTAGTGCTCTGCGTTACGCTGACGTCATACTCACCAATTTCTTTCCACCTTCTTCAACACCACCTCGAACTAGCCAATGAATGTAAAATAAATAACTGGATGAACTACTTAGTTTGCTCACTTCAATAGCTCAAATATTTGAAGTAAAACTTCGACAACTTGTCTTCCACACAATACCAAGTTATATCGTTATTATTGTTACTGAACTGCAAAAAGCTGCTAAAGTTAACACAATATTAGGCACTTACCTTGGGCTTCCTTTCTGGCTAGTTGTTTGGCGTGATGTTCTTTGGCGAGTGCAGATAACATTGCGACCACACAGAGCAGGATATCCCAGCGTTCAGTTAGTTGTCAACGAGATACCTATTTTTTTGGGGCTATTACTACTGGAATAAACAGAAACAGTTAACGTAATAATATGTAAGTGCTTGCTGACAAGAGCAACAGAATAAGAGTAAATACCGACCTACGTTATCTGTGAACTACTGTAAACGTAGGAGACTAGGTGATCAAAAGTTCTCCATACAATTTATAACGAAGAGTATACCAAATAAAATTAACCCCTACTTAACTGAGTGACAAATAAATATTGTCACTGGTACTGACACAAATAACTGATTGGTTATCATCTGTTAGTCTTCTTCTCCTTCTTTCTTCTTCTACGGAGCTCTCCCCTGAGAATGTGTGTTCACAGGGGCTGTATAATATTGCTTGTGGAAAACTGTTGTAGGTATTGAAGTGAAGATAGATTTTTTTTCAAATTATTTTCAATAATAAACCTTTTTAATCAACCTAAAAAAATGTATGATCTCCTCAAAAATTGTTGGTTTATGTTTCGAGATAGGCAGATTTCAAAAATCGAAATAACCTACCTGTGCTACGTGCAAACAACTACTGTTAACGAAGATACTAAGGTGATCAAAAGTTTTCAATACAATTTTTCAACAAACATTCAAAGTTTATACAGGGGTGCCCGCAGGGGGGAGGGGGCCATTAAATTCTTAGGGGGGTTCCAAAAAAAATTTTGGGTGGTACAGTTGATTGAACCAATGTTTAACGTTGACACATTAAAAAATATATTCTAAATATATATATATATACAAATAAAAATATATACAACACCAGATAGAACGTAAATAGTAATGAACCTAGTCATTAATTTAATTATGATTAGTTTTTCTCCCTGAAAATGTATAAATCAGGCTTGGGCAGAGAAGGGGGGTGGTCGCCCACAGGGATTCCCCAGTAATGAAATTTGGATTAAATGAAAACCGACGATCTGGGATGTGCAATAAATCTCAGCACCTTGATTAATCAACCTAAAGGGATCATATGTAAGGTAAAATCTATGAACAAAATTAAAATCTTTCAAACTAAAAGGGTAGTTTTTTGTTTGATTCAGATAGAAATTGGCTCTTTGAATTAAATGAGACCACTCTGTGTAATACTGTAATTAATCCATTCGCCCAACATTTGAAAAATTGGTAGTAGGGTCTGAGCTAAGGGCCATTGGGCTGGCAGCATCCCAAGTACTATCATCTTGATGTAATTCCAAGATTTGGAGGCGCCAAATGCTGAGTTTAGATAGGTAAAATGTTTAATATTTAGTGATTTACTTGACAGAGCTGTTCTGTGTAATAACTTGCAGCGTTTTAATGTCAATACTAACCCTGTCATTTCCACACTCCGAATCCCAACAGGTTTTTGAGTTCATGAAATGATGAAACTCTGTTGGCTGATTATTCGAAACCAATATAAGTTTACTCATCCCAAAAAAGTTCTTTTATACTGTCTTCTACATTAGTGACTCATTAGGTTTGTCACATCAAGGTGGATGGGATCTACAGGGTGTTCTAAGAGCAAAAATTACTCTATTATTGTTACATCAGTATTTGTTACTCTCCAAAAGAGCATTTTTTCGAAACATTATTTTTTGTCAGTTGTATTAATTCATTTAAAGATGAATATGATTAGTTAAGACCATTGCTCAAGTAACGGGCTTTGTTTCTCGCCTGGCTAATCTTGTTAGTACATGAAGTTGTAGCTACAGTCCCAAAACGTTTCTTTCAGAGATCCGTATTGATGTATTCTGAGAATTCTGTATGAATAAAGCTAGATCGCATTTTCTCATGGCCCCACGTGTAAAAATGTGATATTACGATTCTAAACAAAAAATTAAGGTCACCATTCAACTGTTTTCTTTATCTCTAGATATGGCGAGTGGGTGTTGAACATTAATACCTGGTGTATCAAACTTCCTACAAAGACAAGACGGTGCATTCTTTCAAAGGACAGGTGACAGATAAAACATACATCAACTTCACATTGATTTAATAAAAAACACAAAAACTGGATGGTATGAATAATTTTATAGAACTTTCCCATTAAAAATTAATGGATTTTTCAATCGTAGAAGCTTTGTTTCGATTACCTAGAATGAAATGAAGACATCCTTTTTAGGAGGAAAAAAATCACGAATTTTGGAAATGATAAGCTTTGTAAAGATGACAATGGCATTTCCCACAAAACTCGTGATTTTCAGAATGCGTTTTTTTTCATAATTTGTAATTGATGTAGGTGAGAGAGGGAGAAAAATAATCACAGTGGCTATGCAAATAGGGAAGGTATTGAATTTCCATATGAATTGCTAAAGCCCATCAATATAAATAAAAAAAATCAATTTGAAAAATATAGAGAGCTAATTCCTTAAGTTTGTTAAATTTTCACAAGAGAGAAATCCCAACCAGTCTTGGAATATGTTGACATTGTAAGGACTAAACTACAAGGTTATTAGGAAATATGTGCACGTCCTTAAAAGAGTACATTAAAAAAATGTAAGCACATGTTGAAAAATATTAGATTAAAAGAGGAATTTGAAGGCTTTTGCCCAAGATTGTTCTCAAAATCCTTGAAAAACGATAGAGAAGGGAAATGCATCACTCTAACTGTTAGGACATTGACAGGAGTTCAATTGCTCACATTTTTTGTGTGAAAACATTTCACACAAAATCAACTGCTCAAATTTAACGTGTGAAACGTTTTCACACGAAAAATGTGCTCCGATTTGAGAATGAAATTCAGGTGTAATAGTTCAAATTTTTTCTCAAGTTAACCTCTTCACGTACGAGGAGTTACACCTTCAAATGGGAAAATACTTGGTACATCCTACAAATTGATGTAATGAATGAGTATTGTGCCAAGGGCAGCATAGTTCTCTCATTCATTCTAACATAAATATGGTAACTAGTTACAAAAAAAAAAAAAAAAAAAAAAAAAAAGTGACGATTTCATGATACTGGCGACTTGAGCGCAGTAGTTTTAACTGATCCAGTTGAGATGAAATTCATATGTAATCATCTCCAGACCATCCTAGAATAACGCTTCATTTTTTTATCGAATTCAATGGGTCACACAAAATTTTTTCACCCTCTCTCTACACATTGTCTGGACAATGATGATAGAAAACATGGGAACTAACAGACAACATTGATGATAATTCAATAAAAATCGTACATATATTTTGCGCCTATAATTCAAACTTGAGTTCGCACATGCTCAATTAGAATTGATTGTTCAACTGTCAAAATGATAACACGAAGGTTTCTCAGTTCACACCTACATCAATTACAAATACGAAGGATTAAAAGTCACAATCAACTCTCGTCGAGCTGGAAGACTTGGTAAATCAGGTCTCTTCTTTTTCATTCTGGAGCTTTGTTGATCCTACCATCAAAAGTGTGGCGAGTCATATCAATGTGATTCTGAGATTTCATTCCGCATTGGTCACATATGTAGACGACCTCCTTGTAGACCCTCATAGTAGCACCTCCATTGAGAACTTTTTGAATAACATGGTCCATTGGGGTAATTTCCTTCCTGAACGTTTTGCAGCAAGCAACTTTGTCATTTCCAGGCATCTGAAAAATATGAACATCCTGTTACTGATCTTCACTTATTCTGATTATCAACAACGTTCATTGCTTTTAATTGATCGTGTAAATGAAAGATCCAAGAAGATAATATTGCGATTCACTATAATGGAAGATAAGAAAAATTCTGAGGTTGGGTGGGCGCTTCAGATTACGCACTCATTGTAATGTTATTTGTAATGGGTGGGGGTAACTTGAGTCTCACATGGGGAAAAGCTAATAGACAAGTTTACCAGTACTCAGAACTTTTGTTAATTTTAGAGAAACTGATCCAAGTTTGATTCAACCGTGTTATCAACACCGGCACAACAAACGGCTTGTCTTAAATTTGCAAGAGATGCTTGGACTAAGCGGCATTGGGCCTCCGTCTCTTTTCCTATGAGTCCAGATTTAGTCTAAACACTTCAACGATAAGCTCATTGCAATATTGGTGGAAGAGTGCAGTTCGGTGGTGGATCAGTGTTGCTATGGAGAGGAATTTCTTTGGAGACGGACCTCCACGTGTTTCAGAGGCCATCGCTCAATGCTGATTCCTACATCAGAGATATCCTGGAGGAATTTGTGGACCTTTCATAGGCGATAATTTCCTTTTCATGCAGGATAATGCCAGACCACATGTCGCTGATGTTGTTAGGCACTACATGGAAGATGTAGGAATTCGTAACCAAAGAGTGGACAGCTCACAGACTGGCCTTCAGCCGATTGAGCATCTTTATACCCCATTTACATGCACCCCCTGTCGCTGCTACTTGTGCTGCCATAGTTACTCCCCTACTTACTGCCACGGCAGCCCAAGTGTTTCCGTGGCAGGAACGGAGGCAGCAATGGAGGATCACCCACTGGTGCTGCCCTCCCTTTGACTTCCGCACGAAACACAGACAGTTGAGGGCTGCTGGGGCAGCACGAGTGGCAGTGGCAGCGGCAGTGGAAGTGGGGTGTTTACATGCACGCCTTGCCCACTTCCCTGCTCACTGCCACGGAAGTGGGCTTCATGTAAACGGGGTATTAGGACCAGCAATCGAATCCCCCCAAGGACTTCAGGGAAATGAGAATAGCATTGGTAGAGGAATAGGATGAAATTCCCCAACAGCAGATGTCCTACCTCGTTAGAAGTACGTCCTCAAGACTTCAGGCCGTTATTCAAGCAAGAGGAGGCAATACTCGCTAAAGAGACTTGAATCTGAGTTATTTTAATTGATGAAGAAAGAACAGGAGAATTTGTATGTTTGCATTTTTGGATTTTCTTGTTTCTATATCAAGATACATTTTGGCTTTATGATTTAATTTTTATTTTACTTACTTTTTTCAGTTGCTTTCCTTTTACGGAATATAAATTTCATGCTACTATTTGTTATTCTTCCAATTTTATTCCTCTACCAGAGAAAACATTACTAATATTGGACAACATTACCACACCAAACAAACCAAACATTACTATTGTTGGTTCCTCGGTCTCCAGGGTATTAGAGGGTAGAGGCCCAAGCTGACGACGTTTGAACGAATTTGGGCCATCAGATGTTAGAAATAGAAGTTTCAGGAACATTAAATAAGTTGAATAGAAGACTGCCTACAAAATGTGGTAACAGATACAAATTTCAACGTACATTTACTGAAAATATACTACTTAATACGAGTAACAAGGATACTTTGGGCATTTTTTTGGCTCTACATTAAATTCTTTACAACTTTGATTCCAAGGGTGCTTTGATAACAACAGTACTTACAATGCTATTAGGTAGACGATAAAAAGCTTCATTTTCGGTTTTCAGCAGCCGATAATAATAAAATGAATGAAAAATATATATGTAATGAAATAAATTTTAATAAATAATAAATTGGTTCAATTTTGATGTTGGATAGGTATATCGACGCAGAATTTGATGCTCTTCTGGGTCTATAAGTAAGGTGGTCTCTCGTGGATGCCTTCTTGAAAAACTACAGACAACAAACTGAAGAGTCCGTCAATTTCCATGTTTTTGGAGCATTGAAAGTTAAGTTCAACTTGTTGAGGGGCACAAACCCGATTACTCGTCTTCAAGACAAGGTATTTAGAATGATTTCAAGATTTACCCTAATCACCTCAGGGTCGTTTCCTTATTCTACTGGACTATTGTTGCAGTTTTATTATTTACATGTTTTACAGGGAAGCACCCTGTACGTGTTAGAGGAAAAAAGAGAGAATGAATAACAGAACTTCAGCTGCGTGCGACGATCATGTGTGTGAACCCTACCTATTTCATCCCCTAACCCAGGCAGCGACAGGTAATCTAGCCAGTATTACACAACTATGGCCACTAGAAAATAAGAGCGGTAGAAGTCGAGAATAGGTAACCCCTCCCTGATAAGACCGTCGCCATATTGAAAAATCAGATGTCTCCTATCGATATAGGTCCACGCTGTCGATGTGTGTTCTGTCTAGTTTGCTGGTCTGGTCAAAAACAGAAAAATGTCCTACATCAATCCTTCTAGTAAAGACAAATAGATCACAATGTGTTAACACTTGTGTCTCTGCGTATTAAAAATAATTTTATCGCTATAACGGTCGTGAAAAATCATTCCATAATACATGGCAGTGGTATCGATATTATCGTATATACATCGATGAAAGTTCACATCGATAAGCCTGACGAGAGGTAGGGGTTACCTAGTCTCTACTTCGGCTTACTGTGTAGCTGCTTTGGTAGAATCACAGAATAGGTAACGCACCTCTTATCAGACCGTCGCCATATTGAAAAACCAGATGTCTCCTATCGTCTAGTTTGCTGGTCTGGATGCTCTCTACGCTCGGATCTCAAAAACAAAAAAATATCCTACATCAATCCTTCAAGTAACGTATAGAGCAGTTCGAAAAATAGATGCGTTACCTATTCTGTGATTCAGCCGCTGCTTTTATTAAAAGCAATCAAATAATGAGCGCTCACCGTGAACAGGAACAGTCTGCAAATCAAAACACACAGCCAAACCACCAATGTTCAAAATGTTTACTGAACACAACAGGGCACGCGAATAACTGAAACAGTCGAGTTGAGGACCACAAGTGTGAGAGCAGTCACAACTTCGTGAAAACGCACCTTATACACGAGTATGCGTAATTTTTCTTTAAAAGCAAATCACAATACAATACATTGTACAAACATTACATAAATACAGTAGATAGTTTATATGCCAGTGTTAGAACTTATTTGTTTCAGAGAAGAAATTATGCATATACATGTTACGTTTCCAAAAAGTTGTGACGTTTTCAAGAAGTATATTATACCTAAACTTCAGGTATATTTGATATACCTACCAAAAACAAATTGTAATCCTAACCGGTTAACGATTGTTATTCAATCTCAGATTCGTTGTTATTCAACATTTCTTCTTCGTCTTCTTTTTGAATGAAGCCGAATAAGTTTCTGGATGCCGGGGGGATAGAGAAGGCTTTGATCTTACGTTTTCGCTTTGCACACCTTCAAGAATCGAACCAAAAGTCGCAGTCTTCTTCAGAAGTTTTATCCTCAAAAAACGTCCTCCAGAAGTTGTATACTAACTATGTTATATACTATACAACATATATTATATGTCACTGGTCAGTATTGCCGTCAAACTCAACTCAATACAGTTTTGTACATTTTTAAAATTTCTCTCCCATCTGGATGTACATGTTCCATGGTTAAGTTTGTAAAAGTTGTGTCTAGAGGAGCCATGAGAAAATAACGAAGTTTCACTTCCACTATAAAATGGATATCCGCCTTTGAAAAAAAATTGGATCAAAGCAAGTCGCCTTACCAACCCATTATTTCTCATGACATCCCTTATCCAAGTTGGTCCCAACGTGGGTGGTTGGATTTTATATAGACCTTCCCAGTAAATTCTACCAGGAAAACCATCCCCATACACAGCAGTGAGGGTTTTTTAACTCTCACTCCCACTCCAGTCTCACAATCCAACTGGTAAAACTTGGGATCAAAGCAAGTCTTGTTGAACCCATTATTTCTCATGACATCCCTTATCCAAGTTGGTCCCAACGTGGGTGGTTGGATTTTATATAGACCTTCCCAGTAAATTCTACCAGGAAAACCATCCCCATACACAGCAGTGAGGGTTTTTTAACTCTCACTCCCTACTCCAGTAACAATCTGACACTGGTAAGTGAAACTTGGTCACACTTGTTGACAATTAGTGTAGTTGTTCGAAATTCGTTGACAAAATTGTGGTACATCCAGTTTCAATTGATTTGAGGCTTGTAAAGGCCGTGAAAGGGTATAACCTCATTCCCTACTCTTTCTTTCCGTTCAATATCCATTTCCTCATAAATTGTAGGGAGTGAGATCTGCTTGTAGTAAGTTTTCAAAATTTGGCATTGAAACCTTGGTGTTTACCATAGTTAAAATTTGACTTATTTGTGCTGTTCCATTCACCTGAATTACTATATATCTCACTCCCTACAGAAGTTTATTTTTTTGAAATGGCGTATCAGCAGTACGATTCAAGATTATGTGTACTCACTTGGTTAACATGCTGTGAGAACCACAGTGATTGATTAGGAACAAGGAAATTGATCAAGTTTCATTTTTTGTAGACTAGTCAATACCCAAATTTGAACAAAATTTTGAAGTGACCCATAAATATGGGTTCACATTATTATGGATATGTACCCATCGTTTTACCTACACACTAATTTAATTTTGCTAGTGTTTTGATGAACACAAAACCTGTAAAAACCGTGCTCCAAACCTTCAGCGTAGAATAGGGTGAAACCCCTCACACATTTGATATCTTAACTTAGAGTGAAGAACTACATTAAGATTTCCTGTGAGCAAGCGTGATGAGACCCTTGTTTCAAATTTTTAGGCAGGTAATGGCAGCAGGTAACAGCTGTTCAAATGAAGAAGACTACCGAGCACCAACAGCAACAAGTAAAAATGAATCATAGATGCCAATGCCAGATTTGGTTTCCAGAGGTTTAGTGGCAATGATTTTAAACGAGAGTACTCCAGCATCTTGTGATGGCTTGGGCTTACTTTCCTGAAGAGGCGAACGGCGCATATCCACCAGGTGTGAAACGGGGACGCACTTGATGCCTCCTCAGCGTTACATCAAAAAAACCTTGCATTCAAGCTCCTCCTTGCCTCTTCCTTGAGTTCCATGGTTAAAGTAAAATTAAAGAAAACAAGTGGAGAAGCTCTCTTCTACCACGCAAATGTTCTCATGACTGTGTCCTTGTTTTCTTGGAAGGTAACAACTAATATGGAGTTGAGCATACACACACATCCATATCCATGAACTTCTCATCGCGCTGCTCTTGCTTTTTATTTTAGCCATTTCTTGTTGAGTAGAAAACTTGTATTCCCACTTTGTGGTTATTATACTTTTCGTCTTATCATTCTCTTAAGAAATATCTTACAGTTTCCTTCGAACGTTCCTCTACACAGTCCTATTAAGTTTTGTGTAAACTAGTTCACCCTTTGTATCAAATCAAGACCGGTGTCAATTTTTCTTTTCGCCCACATCCCACTGGGCTTCTGCGAGATATCCAGGTTGGTTTGACTCTCTTAGACACTTATCTGGTAAACTTCATTACAGTCTCTCCACACCGAGGGTGTTACGCACGTCGCTCTAGGATTTTGTATGGCCATCTTCACGTGATGTGAATTACCTATTGAAACATGTCGTAATGTTGGGCAAAGTTAGGGTTGGAGTTGTATGAGCCAAAAAGTCCGCTTGTGATTTAGTGAAAGTGATGAATGTAGTCGGCGAAAGCCAACAAATATTAGGAACGATAGTTGTTCAATTATTGTTCATCTACTGCGCCAGATACAAAAAAATTCTCAAATGATTTTGTTTCAACATTCAATTTCTTTCACTAAGTACTTTATTAGTGCTGAATGTATTCTCTTTGTACAGATTGTAGATAAGGTACTTCAGGAATTGAAAACTTGAGCACACGTACCCGAATAATTGGACGATGATGCAACTTTTTCGAGATGTAGGAATAGGTTTAAAAACCTAGGGTTTCCAGAATGTTTTGTTTGTATTGTGATGAAATTTTATATTGTGTTACCTTCAACAAAGAATTAACCATTGAAAGATCTTGAGACAGACACAAAGCCTAAATTCTTTAAGAAAAAGCTGTGAAAGTCAAATAGTACTTAGTGATTTCGGATTTAAATGACGACTATTTGTTAATCTCCTGAGTGAGTCTAATCTATTTCATGTTGCGAGAAAGAAATAGCTCGTTGAAACTGTCCTCTTGTGTTGAATGCAGCTGCCGCGTATTGGAATGATATGTGATTCTTAGTTGCAGGTGATGAACTGTTGAAATGGGTGGCGTCGCCGCTTCTAGTCCTTTGGCTGAAGAAAGTCCTCGACCGGAGACTCCGGATACGGGGAAGGCAGAACCGAAGGGAGTCGATAATGGACAGAATCCAGTAGGAAACGTCCATCCAGACGGCCGAAAGGAGGAAAACGGCGAAGAATCTGAGGAAAGGCCTGGCCTCATCAAAGCGGATGGCTCAATCAATTGGGATTGCCCATGTTTGGGAGGGATGGCCCACGGTAAGAAGCTGACAATTTCTCCAACTTGGTTTCATAATTTTCATTAGGGCGAATGTGCCACTTTCAGTTCTGGTCGTCCCATGTAGCTGAGCTATCATGCTAAGATCATAAATGTGGATTGCCTTTTAACCTGCAGAATTTACTGCAAGATTTCATTTTGAGATTCTGGACACCATCCGTACTTTACTATGAGGAGTGAGTTTAGCTTTTTTAAAAAATTCTGCAGTATGCCATGTTACACTGGCCAGTACGGTCCTATCCATCCGGGGCGGGTGAGATGACTTAATTTTTTGCCGAGTCCTTGAACTACCAAATACATATTTCTAACATCTTCGAAGAATGTGATGTGATTGGAGTCTTTAGTTTTAGAATTCCTTTGTTCTCCTATTAACTTTGAAATACCGTATAAATACTTCTTTCGCCTTAGAAATGTGTCATTATTTTTATAAATGCATCTGCCTGCAGTTAAAAATATAAAACAGACATGCGCGTATCCCTCGTTGGAATAGATTTGGAGCCCTTGAGTCTGCTCCTTATGCTTCATGGCTTGATGTTTGGTAATGTAATGAGTCCTATGGAGTATATTGAATGCGGTTGGTTTTTCAAAACGTAGTGTTATGATGACATATGCACGGGATGTTTTGTCAGTGATTTGGAACAAAGCCCTGTCGAGATCCTACCTGCGAGTTACCTTGACAGGATAGCTTTCTCATATAATTGTAACGAGGGTAAAATTAGTTGTTCGTTGTATTCACGATGTGTTTAGGGGGTGAATGTTGGTCTCTCGAGCTTGACGGTGAAGATATAAAGCTCACTTTTTTTAATGTTCTTTAATAATGAAAAAATCATGGAAATATTTTCAAATATCACGGACTAAGTCAGGGAAAGGAATATCTACGATGACTAACAGTAGGGAAGGGGTGTGTAATTTAGTGAGAGAAATTGAGTTGGAAGAGAAAAAGTGGATTAGTATACCTTATTATGGGAAAATTTCGGATAAACTCGGTAAAATTCTGTCGTCCAGGGGTTTCAACGTTGGGTTTAAGAATAAAAATAATCTCAAATCTTCTTTGGGTTCGGTTAAGGATAAAATTAACGTTCAGGATAAAAGTGGGGTTTATAAACTAAAATGTTCATGTGGGCTTGAGTACTGTGGTCAAACTGGTAGGAAATTTAGGGAACGAATAAAAGAGCATGAAAAGGATTTCAGGGACAACAGAGGTGATTCTGCCTTTGCAAGTCATCTGAATGAATCCAATCATAGCTTTAGTTTTGATCTGACAAACAGGCAATATGTAGAATTTCCTCACTTTTGCCCAAAGGGAGGTATGTTGGATATGCTAGAAAAATTCGAAATTGTTAAGAGTGATAGGTCAGGAAAATGTTTAAATGATGTCATTCCTCAAAATATTTCACCATTATTGGGTTCTTTCTTGCAATAAGTTTGGCTCCGCCTCTCCATAATGATACTATTTGTAAGCCTTGAGTGGCATTGGTTGGTCCTCCCCGCCCCTTTCACTTCCTTGAGCCAATAGGATTCAATCTCCTCTCACTTGATCCTATATAAGATATGCTTTCTGTGATGTAATTTCAGTTCATGTTTGTTACTGATGATGACCTAACCGTCGAAATCGATTTAACAGTGTAACTCTTTACTTTTGTGGAAATATAGACGACGTTCCATCTTACTCCGTTTTTATTTCAAATATCACTTATCATTTCGAACATCCATCGCAAAAAGCCATTAATTGGGAATTTTGACAACACTCGCCATTTGACAATGTGACATTCTTTAATACATCATACCTAGGTATGTCTCGTTGAGAAAGGCCCTCACCCATGTGGTTGAAAAGATGCATGTTACGGTTTAAAAAGTTTTCTCGTTTCATATCCTCAATTCTAATTGTTATTTTCTAGGTCCCTGTGGTGAGGAGTTCAGAGCTGCTTTCTCGTGTTTCCACTATTCCACTGCAGAACAAAAAGGTTCCGACTGCCTAGAACCCTTCATGGCGATGCAATCGTGTTTTCAGAAATACCCCGAAATATTCGGTCCCAAAGAAGGCGAAGAGGAGGATGAATTCGACGAGAACTCTATTCCCGAGAGCAGTGGTAAAGATGTTGAAGATAGCAAATCAGGTTCCGGTAAAGGACAACTACCTGAATCACAAAAAACAAGCGTACAGATAAAATGATAGTTCAAAATCGATTGCCATTTTTTATTGTCGTTAGTACCTATCTAGTCTGTAGAGTTACAAGTTAAAATTGTAGATAGGTACCTGTAGCTACTCTGTCCACAAATTAGAGCAAACTTCCAATTTCTACTAGTTTCTGTTAGTGTTCAATTTCATTTAATTCAGATTCATCTTAAACTGGACAACTCTCGTGGTACCTATCGTTAATTCAAGGATTGCCAGGTAAAGTTGCAATGAATCGTGCTGAAAAAATCCGTCTTTACTCGACTAAAAATCGCGAAAATGAGTGGCTTGGGAGTGAAGTATTTGAAACATCGTTCAAAGCATTCTAACTATTTACAGCTACGAATGGTAATACCATTGTAATCACAAAATGGTTACGTCTTGCTTCAGCATGGAGATATAAGGACTGCAAGATTTCACCAATATTTCAGCTGAAAATTCTGAATACCTGGCGTAGAAGGGTTAGAGATTATTACTTTTATTGCTCCCTTGGGTTTTTCTTGAGGAAGAAAACTGTATTACCCTAGAGTCTTTAATCATCTGTTCAGTTGTCATTTGCTTTGAACTATGCAACTTACTGCTTTAGCCTTTCTACTTGAATAACTTAATCATCATAGTTTTTATTCATGAAAACATCGCTGTTAACATTCAGAAGCAACTATTCACCTTTGACAGATCTCTTGCAGACCTTGGGAAATGAGTTTGGGTTTTTAAGACGAGTAAACGATTCACCAAGTGACCATTATTTTACCCTTCTTGCATCTTTTGCATGACCTACACAGTTATAAAGGTGGACGCACAAAATCATTTTCACTGATAGGTATCAAATGGTCTCTATCAACTACAAACTTCGATCATCACCGTTGTTAAGTTACTAGGTACTTAAATATGTTTTGTGCGCTCTCTGGAGGTCTATAATATATTGTCTGATCGAACAAACTGATATTGTAATCGGAATATGAGTCAGATGAAGGTGTAACCTTGCTTTCTTACGGTTGGCCACGACTTTTGTGTGCAATCCACATTGACCTATAAAATGCCGTATGTCAATCAGATATCTTCAACTTTCTAAATTATGTTCTTGTGTAAATATTATTACCAGATTCGTGTAAGGAGTTAAATGTCTAGTAAGCTGACTGCTTCAAGATTCTTTCACGACGAATGGAAACATTGTTTGCGGTGTTGGAAAGATAACTAGATACAAAACTCTGCCTTTAATAAAGTGTATTTCATTCGCTGAAAATGGCGTATTTACTGTTCGGTTATTTTAATGTTTGCAACCTCGTTTGATTTGGTTGCCGTTGAATGAGAAGTCATATTCTCTTAGGTAGTTTAATCTTTTGTTAATTAATCCTAAGTTTATGATGACAATGTAAAAAAATAAAGGTATTGTGCAAGTACACTAAGGATTTTAGCTTTAGTATCATCCAGTTTCCCCTCTTGTTGGCATCTTCTAATAAAAATGGTCTTATAAACCTTTAGTCGTTGTTGGTATATTATATGGATCTACAAACTTTCGGTCCATCGACCAACAAAAAATAACAACTTTAACCTTTCCTCCCCACTACTGGGACCAACCTTTAAGAACTACTACTACTAAATCTTAAATTGCCAAGCGCTAAAAGCATTGAACTGAGTTCTTGGTATTGTAAATTCTAACCTATGATGACAGAATCATCTGATAACTCAAGGGAAATTATCTACACAAGAAATTTATTTCAATATTTCTCAGTTTGTAGGTGTCCAAATCTATTTCAACTTACTTCGTTATAACCTATGAATTCATAGTCCTTAATGCTCAACTTGAAAGTAAATGAGCAAGTGAAGCTAGTTGATATATGCACTATTCGTTATTAATGACTAAGAAAATGCTCAAATGAGCCACTTGCTTAAATGCGTCTCATTCACAGAAAACCGAGTGAATGCTCAGGTAGATCAGACGACAAATCAAGGTAGGCCCAGAGCTACCTAGATCATTTGCTGAGTGAAAATTGTAAGCAGGGTTCACATCCATCCGGAAATTCGGATAAGGAAAGCTAGTGAAAAGCAGTGGAGGGGAATTGCTGAAGTTGGGAAGGCATTCATAACCATACGGAATTTTGGCTGTCTGGAACAGCTGTTTCACGCACTTCCTCCCACAGCTGTTAATTCCCGACGCCATTTCGTATGCGCAGTAGTGAACTGCGCAGATGCAGAGCCGAAAATATCTGATGCGTACAGTTTGCTTCTTAAGAGCTTTGGAAAAAATATTCCTCCCCTCCCCAGCTGATGTCCAACCAATCAACTGCTTGTACGCACTTTCTGGATAGCTTTTCAGATGGATGTGAACCCTGCTCAACAGTTCAATCTTCTCTCTCATTACAGTTTCCTTTTAAAAGATTTTTGTAATACTGTTGGATCTAGATAAGATTTTTGAAATGGACGATTGGGAGGAGTATGAAATTCGAAATGCTGTAACGGTTAGAGTAATCTGTAACCGAATCAACACTAAACTTTTAGATAAAAAAACAATTCCGAAGTATTTTCTGGTTCAGTAAGGATAGTTCTACATCACCTGGTGACAATGTGTACGACAGGTAATGTCCTTAACTCTCGCAACTTGAAAAAATATTATTTTCAAGCCATATTGTTTCCTGATATTGTAAAGTGGAGACTTCACTTCAACTACAAGCGCCAAACTAGGCTGAACAATTGATTTTACTTTCCCCAGTCTGGAATAATACTTTAGCCAGAACTATGAATTCTGCCTTACGTCTTCGTTTAAGAATAAAGAATCAGTCATTCGTGTAATAGGCCCGCGCAGAAATAGTAACCCTTTACGTAATAATTGGCTGTTTACGAATTCTGTTTGAGGTTAAAGGGAAGATATCTATTATTGGTTGAAGCAGAGGACATTTCAAAAAGAAAAATTCAGTTGGGAGTGGATCTTTCACAGTCTAAGGGGTGGGTGCCTACTTTATTCTGTAGCCCTCCACCGATGCAACCACAGATGATTCTCAACAATCTCGTTCCGAGAGATAATATGTCTCATATTATGAAATTGATGAATAGGTATTGTCACTCTTGAACGATAGGTGTGTGAGCATCTCTGGTTAGGATAGACTCCATCAGAGAGAAACGTCTGCTGAGGTGTATACTTTTTACATTACAAATTAACGTTTTAGGTTATGAACTACGAGGGCGACATATTGCATTTGTGTGGTGTTTTAAAAATGTTTTATACCGAGTGATAAAATGATAATTTTGATATTGGCGCGAAAGGGTTCAGCACGACTTCAGTAGCAGAGCTGCCTCTGTTCCCTCTCTCCACAGCTCCCGTATTAGAAATGTACATACTCAAGAAAGTCTAATAGCACTTCCATGACTATCCACCGAAGATAATACATTTCCCCTTAATTTAATATAATCATATTTATATTAAAGATACGTGTAGAAAACCATACAAAAGAAAGTCACAAAAAATTGCGTTTTATTCAAATAATGTGAAGAATACAGAAAAATATCCACCAACGTGTAACCTCTTTGTACAAAATCCTTTTTCTATACTTAATAAGATATGACCAACAATCAAATTCATTTTCATTTTTGCTGGCAAATATTAATTCACTCGACCAACACAGGTTGGATAAAATCTTGTCGATGTATTTTTACATTTTGTCGTCAAACTCTCAGAACAAGATCCCATTGAGCGTTCTAAAGAAAAACATTGCTCGAATAGCTGCGCCAAGCACAAATAGGTAAGTCTACCTGTACAAGTTAATAACAATTTGGAAAGGGTACAACACAAATTAATATGGAAAAATTAATCTTATTAAACGAAAATCGTATTGGTAGGCAGCGATCTACTAAAAGGATTAAAATATATAAGCAACTAATAGTATAATGATTAATTGCACATGCTGCAGGCGTGAGCGAATTCCTGAGAGCTCAATTTTTCACAATATATTTTTTGTGACCAATGAGCACTGAACATGGGCATATTCCGTAGATAGGTACCATAAATTGAACGTGATATGCCTTCATACATTCCTTGTCTACAGTATGCTAAACATGACAAACATTTATCGGCAATAGGTTTCTCTGCTACTAATGGTTGGTTCTTAAGAATAAGCAATAACAAGTTCTCGTTATTTTAAGAGATACGCCTGCCGTCTAGAGTAGAAAAAAATTGATAACGTATACCTTTTTTAAGGCAGGGAATTGTCTTTCTACCGTAATTTCAACAGCTCATTTTAATTTTCACTGCTATAATGAGCAACAAGCAATCATCTCTTGGGAGGGGTAGGAATAGACGGGCTGTTCCAGTTAAGGTTAGAAACAAGATAGCATTCGTCCAAAAAAACAAAGGTTATGATTAGCATGGATCATTGCATTAATTAATTGTATACACTTACTGAAAGGGAGGGGTGTCTTAATTAACCACTTGTAGAATGATATGGAATTTCAAACTTTCAGCATCTGGAAAATTCAATCTATTTCAACAAGAGCATAATGCTCCTAGTAATGATTAGATTAGTTATTTTCAGCTTGTAAAAAATAAATTCCTAGGCGGCCGAGTGTTAGCGAAAGACCTCAACGCCCTGATTTCACAAGGTATAATTCAACACCACCCCAAAGTATTTCTCACCGGAATTTTTGACGAGGATTGCCCGATTCATCGAGAGCCTGGATGGAGGAAGATTTTCCTAGGAAGAGTACTAACTAAGTTCCTCTTGCCTAATAACGGATACGTTCAAGAGAAATAAAGTGGATAAATTTAAGAGATTTGACGTGCTGTTTAGCAATTATTGAAGTTGAAATTGGAAAAAGAATGACGAAGTCATGCATTTCCAGACTCTCACGACAAATCCGTCACGAAAAAGCTAGAAGTGAACTGGTAGCAAAACTACCAACTTCAAATTCCTGAGCAGGCAGATTTTGTTTATTTGTTGTTTTCGTCATCCATTCCACTCGTTTGTAAGAAATATAAAAGAACCAGATTTGGGGACCTCCACTTACTGAGGACAGCAAGGTATATACAATTGAAACCGTAGAGATTGTTTAAATCCATGTTTGCTGCCGGGAACGTTATAATTCCAAAACTTCTGTTTGAATAAACAGTTTTTATACCTACCATTGAGCTTCTACTTTTCAGAGCCTTTAAAAAAAACCTATAACCATCTGCCCAAAATGGTGTAATCTGTCACGGTTCAACGTATTAACTTTCGCCAGGCTACCAAGTTTTATCATATTCTTAGGGCTCAGAAAATGCAGAAATGAGAATAGTACACCCTAGGCAAGCACCTCTTACAGCCAGGCACAACTCAATGAGGTAAAAAAATCATTCTTATAAGAATGGAAAAAAAACAGTTGCACATCTTCTAATATATAAACTTGAATTTGGGATTTATAAATGATAAAAGAACCATACGTCTATCAATCAGCATCGTTTGGTATTGTGTTTTTTTTTTTCATATATTTTGTAGAAACGTTGTTAGACACCATTGTTTTGAACTTGGTTGCAATGGTCCTGTTGCATTGTTACTTTTGAGAGAGGTGTCATGCACACACACCCCGTATGTTATAAGAAGGAGGCTGAGGAATCAGGAGTTACCCCTTCCAAGGGCAGAGGCGATTATGCCTCCAACACTCAGAGGAAATCCCTGAAGCTAAAAGGAGTACAGTTTATGCTCAGGGTAGCAGTGTCAAGAATCGAGAAGGGGATATCAATCACACTCCAGGGGCTTTCAAAAAGGAGGGGAGAGGGAGGGCTCGCAGGGCTGGGCTAAATGTTTAATTTTTAAGGTCTAATGTTTATGTTATTACCAATTTCGCCTATGGGGGCGTAGGAAAGGGGCCTCTTGATAGCCAATATTAGAGGAAGTGGTTAGCCCAGACTCTGCTAACGTATCAAGGAGATGATGGAATGATACAGTTACCCCTTCAAAAGCTGAGAATTTTTTGCCTGAAACAACCAGAGGATACTCCTGAAGATAGAAGGCGTAAGATGTATGTTCTGGGGTGACAGTATCAAGAATCGAGAAGGGGGAACTACCCACAATCAGCACAGTGTTCTTCCGAGCCCCGAAAAGATAATAAAATCATCGAAAACCTGGCAAACAAAGAATAGTAGGCTTTTTAAAGGCCCGATTCTCAATAATTAATGGACAGTGACTACAATTTCTTCAAAATAATATTCGATCTCAAGGAGGGACATGGATTCACTATCAAATTCCTGCACAGTTTACAATGGCTGTAGAGGGTTATGAAGCCCAAAAATAAAACTGTATTAGTGTAACAGGAAATGCGGACAATAAATCAATTATGAACATAAATGGCTCAACTTGGCCTTATCTGAATCTTTAATAATTAAATACGAATGCAAGTAATTTATTCATGAACGATTGCCGTTGTGAAGCCATTAAAATAAATTCAATGTGTGAGTTCAATATGCTATGGACAAATGACGAAGGACAATTTTTATTGGGCACCCATTGATCCATGGATTTATACACACTGTCCGAAGAACAATAAATATAAAGGTTATCCCTACCCCACAGCACCAACGAAACTTAAATACGCTCAAATCCCGCTTTGCTTGCTATATACCGAGAAATCGACGCCCCACATCTTCCTCATTTTTAACTTTTAAAATATTACAGTCTTATTTTATTTGTTAACCTCGTAATGAGACGTTGATCCGCCCATTTACATGTAATTCATTACAAAGTTATAATTTTTGTTACCTTTTTTTTCTACCAATAAAAAAATAAAGCAATTACATACCTTGACTCGAAAGAATGTATTATACCTAGATCGAAGAAATTCTCGAAATATTGG
This sequence comes from Creontiades dilutus, assembly GCA_031894815.1. Taxonomy (NCBI): domain Eukaryota; kingdom Metazoa; phylum Arthropoda; class Insecta; order Hemiptera; family Miridae; genus Creontiades; species Creontiades dilutus. The sequence goes on along the minus strand of JAVIWC010005520.1, from coordinate 213,218 downwards.
AACGTTTAAATTGCATCTCGTTTAAGAAAACTAACAAAAGAATCAACAACAAAAAAACTACTCAGCTAATATTATTTTCCGACCCTCTAACAATGACAATGAAAACATCTTCTACACGTAAATCTCTAATTTCCAGTATTCTACGTTACATAATAAAGGTACTGGTTTCTGATAATACAATATTATTTTTTTCCAAATTATTGCACGGAAAATTACACTTGAATCTTGTACTTAGGGGTGTTCCTAATGGTTGACAAAGGTGGGACTTAAAGAACATAAATAATAACACTTAAAAAATAAATGCTAACAACTAAAATAATCATCGCTTGAAGTCGATGAAAGCAATCCGACCATGCCTACGTAGTTAGTCCAGAAGGGATACGAAATGTATCTTTTTAAGCGAAACATATTGTAAAATTATATATCAGTGGCAAATATAGTAAGAGAATGAACATAACGCAATAAAATTACATATCTTCAGCGCAGCAGAAGTATCAAATGAGTTTCTAAGTAGAAATTATCAATTCTTATTGAACGTAAGATATTCAATACCTATATTTGTTATCAAACAAACTGAATTCCATTAATATAACTTCAAAAGTGAAACGAATTTTGAGTCATACGGTGGAAGATGTCGAAATGAGCAATCATGGTTTGCAGAACCCCTTATAATTTTTTTGACGGAATTTCACCAAGTGACATATCACGCTAAAGGCCTTTTCGTTATTCTGAATTTATTCGGCAAAATATGCACACACACTTATTAGCCGATAGGGTATATCCAAAGAATAGGTAACGCACCTCTTATCAGTGATAAGTTATCACACCCGCGATATCGATATAGGTCCACGGTATCGATATATCGAAGAAACGTGTTATTAAACATCTGATTAATACCTCAGCTGTGCAACAATATGGGGGTTTTGTCCGAAACATAAATACGAATGAAAGCAACAATTTCTGGTTTGAAAGCAAAAATCTCCTACCATCTAGTTTGGTGGTCTGGATGTTCGCTACGCTACCATCTCAAAAACAAAAAAATATCCTACATCAATCCTTCCAGTGAAGTATAGATCAGAAGAAACAGAAATAGGAATGAAAGCAACAATTTCGGGTTTGAAAGCAACAATCTCCTATCGTTTAGTTTGGTGTGATCAGTGATGGGGAAAATGGCGCGTACTGGTGTCGGGTGAAGGTACAATGGTCGTGATAATCGTTTCAAGATGGCATTATATCGATGTTAGGTCACATCGATCTTATCTGATAAGATCGTGATAAGAGGTGTGCGTTACCTATTCTTTGAATTAGCCGATAGTATGAGCGTATTCTAATAAGGAACGGTCAAAATCCCAAATTGTAAGTGAAATAGCCTTAGCTTCCTTGAACACTCTATACTCTGCTTTTACGCAGTTTGGTATTATTTGAGTTTTCAAACTTTTAATCAATGATTAGCAGGTAAATATTACTATTATAAACAATCAAACATCAAGTTGTTGTAGCATGACGCCCAATGCCTCCCATCTGAACGACCAAGCATTCTGTGTTTAAGGCCTGAGCACATAGAAGGGGAAAGTTCCGAGAGAACCTGGAACTTCATGTTTATCTTTCGATTCATGCTATACATTCTCACTTTTTTCCTCTCACAAGAATCCAATTTTACCTACTGAAAATCACAAATGAATCGTTGTTGATCGTGTAATTTGCTGCTAAACACCTTCAGGCTGCAATAACCAAAAGACATCGCCTCAAATCGACATCTAACTCAGCATGGCTCAAACTCTTCAAATATAAACTAAAATTAAGGAGTATTGTTACACAATAACGAAAATCCTACTCGAAAGATGTCGAACTGATTGCAACATGTAAGAAATGTATGGGGCAGGAGAGTACAAGAAATGAAAAAAAGAGATAAGTAGTTAGATAGAGAGAGACACAGATAGAGATAAAATAGAAGCTATTCCCCATCAATTCAAGAAAATTACTGAGTAGAGCGGAGTGGTTGAAATGCAGAACCAAGGCTGGGCTTCAACTGAAAATTCACACTCGCCGGTTTTAGAGGATAATCCATTTCAGACAAATCGACCATCGGTTTCCTGGAGGAATTGAAGTTGTTGTTAATAAATTGGCACCAATCAAAAAGTCTTCCAAGTTTGATTAGAAGATGACAAGATTTAGCTTTCCGTCAAAATGAATGATAGTACTAAAGCGATAGTACCAGGGAAACTTACCTGTTTTCCTCTTGAAATTTGAGATTAACACGTTCACAGCCATCTGGAGGTTCACGGGCTAAAAATCTGTTGATTCGCGGGGAAGTACCCAAGTTTTTGCTTTCAGTTTCTGGAGAAGAATCTTCACTAAGCCCTAAGGAAAAATAGCTCAAAATTAATTAATTGTATAATTTGAATTACTTTTGAAAAAATAACACCCCACCTGCCTTTGTCAGTGGAAACTTCGGAAAACAAGGTTTTTGGGCCATATTATCAACACGTCTGAGGGGATTGGATGACTAGAATTTAGGGACAACTATAACTCAAGTGGAGCCCAAATGCGAAAGAACGGACTTTTTTTTTCACATTAATTCTAATGTGGACGGACATTGCAGATTTGAAATCTATGCACCTTGAAACTTGTTATAAAAATTGTTTGCTTGTTTAAAATAATAAACTAAAAAGCGAAGGATTTTCTCTTTTGAAAAACAGTATGATTAACTATGTCGTGTGGCAGAGATGCGAAACATATTTACGATAAACAGAAAGGTATTTTTCAAGTCACAGATAATCACCCTGACTTCGCGTAAGAGATACTTCGAATATAATGAACCAAAATGAAATGGAAGTAGTCTTTAATCAACAAGCAAAATACACCCAGAGTATCCGCTCCCTCCTGTCAATAGTCGTGTAGACTTCGAAGTCACCAACCAATGTAGAAATATGGCACGGCATACTATTAGATGGAAATAGAAATAGGAGGAATGAATACACCAACAACGATGAGGGAAAATTCAAAATCAAAGTAGCAACAAGATACGATCAAGTTTGAAAACGAAACACTTCATCCAGTTCCTTTCCACAAACGGAAAGATACAGGTTAACGGATAACATCCTAGAAAAAAGTATGTTTCAGTAATTCAACGCTAAGGTCCATAAATAAAATTACCTTGAAGATCACTGGGAGGCCTTGAGTCAGCTGCTCGGCTACTAGATCTAGATCCGACTGGAGATCCAGAAAAAACTGAGGGCGGACCTGATTGGAAAGAGAACAATGCATAACTTTCATACGAAAAAAAAATGAGTCATTTGCAGTCGACATACTGTCAAAACAATTAGTTTGAACACTTTTTACAGAAGAATACCAACCAACCATAATACAGGAAACATGCTTAAATTTTACAGAAAAAATTCTACCTGATGACTGAGCACTTGCGTCAGCGTAAGCTGGGGTTTGAGTGTTGACGGATCTGGTATTCTGCCTCAAGAGGTCAGCGACAGGAGCACGATGACCCTCTGGAGTACTCTCCACACATCCCTGATAACCAGAATCACCAAAAAATCGTGTTTAAACTACAGAGAATCTTCGAAGTTCGCAATTTTTGTATTCCGTAATGAAAACCATGTAAGAAAAAATGAAATCCTAGATGGATTTCACGTTTCATCATATTATTGATGAGCTACGAAACTCATTCACATACTAACTTGCACTTCCCAGAAACTGCATCAAAATAATGAAAAATATACTCGAATAATGTAGCAATTTAACACCACAAAACCTTGCATTTCACAATTTTCGCACAAAATCGCAGCAATTCAAGTGATGGGTTATTTTTCCAAGAATCTTCATATAAAAGAGGAAAGTATGTCTATCAATATGTGTCACTTCACGCCCAAACGGCTTGACCAATTTCACAAAATGATTGCAAAGTTCAGAATCAACTTTTAGGTTATGGTAAACCCTTCCGAACCTTCCCCTTCGCCGACAGCTCGGCAATCTCTAACTATGCAGTCCCGGCAAACAAGTTAGTAATTAAGAAACACTTAATCGCGGAACTAAAGACAGAGAAATTTGTCATCACGTTCACTGTAGTTACTTCGATTTTGCTCGGTAGTCAATTGATTTTTTTGGAAACTGTTGTACAAAATGAAGGGATTGCAAAATATTGATGATATTTTTGCGCATGACAGTGTTGGTCATTAATGCCATCAAAATCAACTATAGTTTCGTAAATTTTTAAAATTTCTCTCCTATTTAGAGAAGTTTGCTATTTCTGTACCAGTGACAAGGAACTGGAAAAAGCAGTGACAGATGTTTTGGTGACAGCGCTGGATTCCAACACAAACTACTACTACACGCAGGCGTGGCTTTGGAACGGCGGCTAGGCAGCTCTGGCCTCAGTCACTGAATCTCATATAGGATATCTACTTACAGTCTCTGTCACCGCTTAGCGACAAATAATAAATAGTACTAAATAAAATTGAAAAAAGCAAAGACCATTGTGGAGGTTGAAAGAGTTGAGAGATTCTCAGGCGAAGAGGGCGATGATGGTTCCGAATATACTCCAGCAGGATTTCGTCCACCAGCCTTCCCCGTCAATTCCTTGTGAATAGTATCGTTTTTCTAAATTAATTTGCTACAAAAATCTGTGTGACAATGCCCTCCCAGGGCTCCGAGTCATTTTCTCTTTCTAAATTCAAATTCAAGCTCCAAAGAGAGTGGAAAGAAGATTGATGGTTGGACGAAATCCTGCTAGGATGCGCTCAAAACCGTCATCGCCCTCTTCACTGAAGAATCCTCTGAAAGACACGCACATTTCATTAATTTCCACTCTCTGTCACTGATATTTGTATTTCCACGAAGTCACCGATATTTGTAAGTCACTGGATCGCACATCTCTACTCCTATGTGGATGTCATGTTCCCAGGAGAGAATATCGAAGTGCTGATTTCTCACTCCCTACTGCTGTCACTGACTGGAGGTACACAACATCCATCATCACTACTCAGCAAAATGTTTATTGGGGAAACAATATACAATCTAAAATGGATAGCCGCTTCGGAAAAAAAATTCGGATCAAAGCCTTACCAATCCATTATTTCAACAGGGTTTTTCTTCACTCCCTACAATGTTTCGAAAAGTAGGAACTGCTGGGAAAGGGTGTTTATGAAGGTGCTTCTGTTTTATTGGCATCCCTTATTCAAGATGTTCCCAACGCTGGTGATTGGATTTTGCCTAGACCTTCCCAAAGAGTTCTACCGGGAAAGCCATCCCTGTAGGCAGCAGTGTGGGTTTTTTTAACTCCCACTACCTACTCCAATAACATTCTGACTGTGGCAAGTGAAACTTATCGCACTTGTTGACAATTAATGTATCATCAGGTATCAACAGTTTCAATTGATTTGTGGCCTGTAATGTCGTGAAAGGCTATAACCTCACTCCTTACAATATCCAGCCAGTAGCCCCTTAAATTGTAGGGAGTGAGCTCTGCTTGTAGCAAGAGAGATTTTGGCAGGGAAACCACAGTACTTACTTTAGCTAAAATTAAGCTTATTTCTGCTGTTCTATTCACATGAATTAAAAGACGCGTGGCGATTTCCATGGAGGTTGGAGGCTCAAGAGAGGAAAAAATAGTAGTATACACCTCCCTCCCTACAAAAGTTTTTTTTTTTTTCCAAAATAGCTTATCAGCAGTACAGTTTAAGATTATGTGTGCTCACTTGGGTAATATGCCGAGAGAACCACAGTGATTGATTAGGAACAAGAAAATTGATCAAGTTTCAATTTTTTTTTTTAGTGAAGTCGATACCCAAATGTGGCTAAAATTTTTAAATAACCCATTTATGAGTTAGGGGTTAGCAATAGTAAGGGACATCTGATTTCAACATTGAACAGTAATTAAAGAGATGAAGAGGAGAGACTAATTGTTTTTAAAAATATATCTTGAAGAACAAAATAAAAAATGGGGAGTTTTGTTCAAAAAACTGTGAAATGCGATTGTAATGTTGATTTACTTTGTTGTCATGGACATCTTGAGAGGATGAGCATCCTGGTTGGCAACTTCCACGCAGTACAAGCCGTTCAATTTCCTGATTTAAACCTTCGATGGAACTTCTGATCCTGTGGCGTTGGATGTGACTGTCTGGGCTACCCATTCCGCTGGTCATTGAAAATGGAGTACCCCTTTGCATTTCCTTACTTCTCTGCATCCTGGAACAAGTAACGAGCCAATTAGAAAGAATTCTGGTCACTTTCTGTTGTAGCGGTTTACATACTGTAAAGTGAGGGCCCAAAACTTACCGATGTCTTAAGAATTTATCGAGTTTATCTTCATTGCTAGATTCCAATCGTTTACGACCTTCCGTTAGCCATTCATCAGTCTGTAACAAACACATTGACATGAAGTAACGTCTGGCATGGATGTGGAAATGCACGAAACTCGAGGTTACTTCAGAAAGAGGAAAACGTAAAATGGTGAAGAGAGCTCACTTGTGTCGATCTATCGACTTGGAGTCCGAAAGATTCTCTAGGCCAATGTCCAGTCAAATAAATCGTGTCGAGAGATGCGGTACGTCGCATACAGGCACTTGAAAACTCCGAGTTTCCTCTGTGAAGAGTTTTGCTTCTACCTAAAAAAACAAACACTATGAATTAGCAAGATCAAATTAATGTTACAAGGAAAGGAGAATGAACATACATTTGTGAATTATAAATGTGAAAATAGCTTACTGGCCATACTCAACTAGTTCATGAGCGACAAGAAGTGATTTATGATAAGAAATCTTAGGATTATTACAATTTGAACAAGTTTAATTGAAATATTCATCAATATCAATTCTTTACTTTCTGGAACCAAACTTGAGAGTTATGTTTATATTTATAATCTTGATGGTAAATGGGTGCTTAATTCAACTCCTTTGGAGTTCAATCGGGAACGCCTAACAACGTCGTTCAGGTAAACAACTCAGTAATTTCGGTAGTACGATATAGATTTCTGCGCTCAATATTTAGGAAAAACGCTGCAAATTCTTTCAGTGGGGTTTATTATTCAATTGGCTTGCGTTCATGATATGAATTTCTACTAAGCTTTGGAGTGTCCGTGTTTCACAGGTGATAGAGCGATTATTGAATTTCAGGAGATACGCATAGAGCACGTAAATCTGTTCTCAACCAAAATACCTATTTGGATTGATCAGTTGATCATATTTGTGTGCCTCCTGAAATTCAATAATCGCTCCATCACTTGTGAAACACGGACACTCCAAAGCTTAGTAGAAATTCAAATCATGAACGCAAGCCAATTGAATGATAAACCCCAGTGAAAGAATTTGCAGCGTTTTTTAATGGTTATCAGAATGCTTCAACCCGTGTATCGGCTACAAAGCCTTTTAGGAGTTCACTCCAGTATCCACATTACTACATCACTACTAGTTACTGATATCAAAACAAAAACAATAATAAACCAAAATAATACAAATGTTGGCACCATAAATCGGGAATGGTTTGACCTACGGACCTGGGGAGGGGCTCATTCGATTCCTCGTAGAGTGTTGTTCAAAAAGAGTCCAAATTTAGGCCGGGATTTTTTTAGGGATTTTATTTCGACAACCCTCAAAGGGCACTTTAAATTAAGTGAGAGTGCTGGCTCAAGAATTGGGGCGTCTGTCGGACCAACATGGATTTTTCCTGAAAATTGCAGATCTTTTGCTCCAGCCGCTTGGGAGAAATCTTGCGTACGGCGTACGGACGGAAAATTTTTTATTGCAGATTTGGATTCTACACCCTTTGAAACGTAAACCATGAAATTTTCAGGAGGGTTAGAATTTTTTTCAAAGCGATTACAATGGTTTATTATTGAACAATAAACCAACAGTGAGAATTTTACTTCAAGATTCGAAAAACGCCACTTCTCTCCTGTAAGGTAAACAGATTTTATAAGGGTAATATGGTTTTTATTGGACAACACATAACTTGGTACTGCCGTAATAACAAAAGGCAAAATGTATGATCCTTGGGTAGGTACCATTTCTTGACATTAAAGACAAAATTAATTTGAAATGATAAATAATAATTAATTATGTCCCTATACTTTGGGTTGATTGATCTTTGGAATGGGACTCCTTAGCGTATCGTGTAATAAAAGTAGCCATTAGAACTCGCACCCTTACATTATTACATGGTTAGTTCAAACAAGGATAGTTTGATAAATCCCTTTTTATTTGTAAATACTATTTTATTTATTTAGGATCCGTCAAGAGCTGTAATATTCATTTTAAGAAAAGCTGGTTAAAGGGGAACGTCAGGCGTCTTTGAAGCGAGGACGCTGTTCGGAAAAACTTTCTTGACAAATTTAATCAAAGGGGGACCTTACTTTTAATAAACTTTATTTGTGTACTTTGAAGAGTTCGTCTTGAGCTACTGAATGTATTTTCACATAAATGTAACTGTTATCAGATAGGCCTTGTATGCATTTCTCTATGCACGAACGCAAGTACCTTTCCCTGACTGAAAGCTGATTATCCTCGACTAATATCTCACTAGGTACTATAAATCGAACGATGATTACAGAACGCACGCCAGGCTCCGTCACAATCTCTCTGGCAGAGATCGCAGCACTTCCAATGTCAATATTTTTGTTGTTAACTTTAGCAGTTTGAGGCCTCCCCTGGGTTTGAGTATTGTGAAACTCACTTTCGCTTCAACCTTTCTCACTTTTGAATCAACAGTTGCGAGTCGTAAGATGCCCATAATTATAGCTTAAAAGCGCCACTCTAATCAGCAGACTGAGCTTTGCAGTTAGTTCTGTTCTGTGTACGACCGTCTATACTTCCAACATGAATAACTACTGTGATCAGAAGAGTGCGTGGGGAAATGGGTAATTAAATGGGTAATTTTCCTCCAATTTAACTCATGTTACCAAATTCGGAACGAGTCCTTTCTATCGCAACACGAGGAATCACTCTTACTTAGCTGAGTGAACTATAATTTTATTTGCATTCTTATTAAAAATGCTGACATTTTGAAACGGATTCTCCCTGGAGGTTTTCCTAACTCGTGCATCACCTCTTACGGAACTGAATCTAGTAGAAATCACAAGTTATTATACTAATAAATTATAACAAACGTTATACTAATGAATTATTAACTTGAATTTATGGAATTCCAGCCGATCACAGCGCAGAACTTAATCACTATAAACTCTGTGATGGATATGTTAGTTTCAACTACACCGTTCCATCATCCCCCCTATATTACAACTCTTTTCCTATTAAAATAATATAAAAACATTCGTCACCCTATCTCCAAACGTTTTCCACTGTGTATAGGACTCGTGCTGCAGTGATGCTAATTCTTTCGGCCTCTTCTAGGTCCATATTAATATTCTCCCACTCTTGGGAATCCTTCTTGATATGGGCTGCCAGACAACCGTGTTCCTCAGCCGTATTCTTTCCCTTACACCCATTGACAGTTTGACATTCCTCTCAGACGAGCTCACAAACTTCATAGATTCACAACTTATCGTTTCATCATGACCCGTTTCAATTATAACGTTGACACCTCACTTGTAACCCCTCCCATAACGGCAGAATTAGATTTGTTCTAATTTCTGCGTTCCTACTGCTTCTAATGTTCCAGTTAACTAACTTCCTGCTAATATGAATCGTACATTTCATTTCCCTTTTAATGGTACAACTACTCTTCATCAATCGCCTCTACAGAAAATTTCAAGTTACAAGATTTGGTGGCAATGGTGAGACACTTTTCACAATTTCCTGAGATATTCAAAAAACGTCATCGACTTATCCAACTTATATGATTGGCATTGTTTTCCCAACGTTGAATCACTAGGTAATTTCGGTGCCTGACTTAAACTAATTTAAACCCGAGAAAAGTTGACCTTTCAAGGGTTTTTAGTGTAGTTATTTTCATTATCAACCTAATAATGAATTCATTTCCATCTCGAACATTCATCATTTGAACATGAAATTGATTGTAATCTGTCTAGGACATCTAACATTAGGCTGGACTAGTGTTTTTGGGTCAAGATGCTGTTCTGCGTATACCTAGCGTACCTTAATACCTATTTACATACTCCAGATTGTAAGTGCAAAAATAATAATAATTTTGATCCCTCGAGGGTCCCATCACAATCACTACATTGTCAGAAAATGTTCAATAATTTGAGTAAAGGCTTTAAATTAAGCCTCAAATGCAAAGGATCAATGGATTGACAAACGTAGGTACACCATTGTGTACATAACTTCAAACTGTGTAGTTCAGTGGTATTTTAAAATAAATTGTATCACAACGTCCCAAAGTATTCTTCCAGGTCATTCTGTCGTAGAATGGATGTACTCTTATTCCCATATGCCATCGAGGGTACACTTCTCATAGAGGTAGTTTAGTTCTGCTGGACTCTCAGCTCTCCTTCTCTGAGCATGTTAATCAAGTAACATTCAAGGCCCTTCGCAACACCAGTGAGTTCTACAATACTCAGGCACTGATCTTCCTATACACCTCACTATAAGTCCGATCCTGAAGTACGCTTCTATTATCTGGTCCCCCTTTTATTCAGTACATCAGCACTCCATTGACCGAGTACAGCTCAAATTTCTAAGGTATCTAGCGTTCAAACTGTGAATCCCTCCTGAAACTGTAGATTGCACAGCATTGTTGGTTCCCCTCATACTCGATTCTATAGAGGGAAGAAGGGTAGCCGAGGACTTGACATTTTTTCATAAGCTAATCACAAACCGATTGGACGCTGCTTCTTTGCTGGCACCGATCACTACAATTCTCGTTCTCAAATTTTATTCCAAATACCATTTCCATTCACAAACTACCTCTGAAACCACCCTCTCCTCAAGAATTACCAGGAGACTTTTTTGTGACACCGACCACACCATAGAAAACTTGCCTAGCTTCAACATAATCAGTGTGTCGCTCTATACGTTCTTATTTACCTATAGTAAAAAGGTATGTTATAATCACGACTTTGACGTTTTGAATGATGCAATGATTTTGTAAAAAAAATTACTACAGGGGTGTCTCCCATATTAATGTAAATAAATAGCACAAATAATAAATCACTTCACCTACTTTCCTTGGTTCGTGTTATTTACATTGTAGTAAGTAGATGTATGTATTGTTATACCTTTATAGTTGACAGATCCTGGGCTACGAATTCCCGACAGAGCAGAATCAGGAGAGATACTGGATTTCCACGAAGATCCCCCAGGACTATCACATCGAACTTCCTTGCTGCTTACTTGCCTAGTGAGAGAACTGACGGGCAACGTAGCTTTCAGAGGCCCCTGCTGACGAGAGCATGGAGACTTGCGTATCCATTGGCCGCTGGACATAATTTATCACTTTACCGAGCTAATGATCTTCGGATTGAATATACGAGTTTTATCACAAAAACGATTTAGTGGGTAGAAACGATGAGTGCTTATACAGAACTTTCACTTTCTACAACAGACCTACCTACAACTTTTGAGGTTTTGAAAAAAACTACAGAAGACGAATGGAAACCTAGAAGCCGAGGGAAGATTCTATCGAATAGAACCGACCGTGGTCACAGTACCGAGTCTCTTTACAGATTATTCTCACATTTACCGCAACGAAAATTGATCACAATCGATTGGGAGATGGTCGAAAATGGGTCCAAGAAGACTCCAAAGGAGGAATGACTATTTCCTGGAATCGTGTAAACCGACATTACTAGCAGAAACTAGCACTATCACGGGAAAGAAGCCCACAGGAAGCTGGAGAACCAACTCTCATCCAACTATCTGAACACGATCCTCGAGTTTCACTACACTTTGAGAAGTTGGCTTTACACATTGCGACGTACTCGACGATGAAGCGAGTCGGAGTCACAAGAGGCAAAAAACACAAAAATCAGCCAGGAGTTTAGGGGACGCACTCTGGAGCTAAGCTGGAAGTGTGAAATGAACGGGGCGCAAAGCTGAAGGGAACGGCCACCAGGGTAACTATAACCTTTCATCCATAAGAAATAGTAACTTCACATCATTATTCGCTAAAAATTATCATTATTTATTTTCATTCATAATAAGCTCTAAAAAAACTAATTGAGTATCATCAATCCAAAAAGAGAAAGTTTTAAATGAAATTAAACATTAAACTATGCTAGCGCTTCGATGGATGCAAGTTGTAGAAACCATGCATAAAACCTTCTGTTTGGTAGCAATGCGGAAGTAGCTGTTGATCAGCTGATCAGGCTCTGCGATTGCGATTGATCGAACATGGAGGTCGTGTTTATTGTGTTTATTTAGAATTTTTCGTTAATATTTGTAGAGTTTCACACTGTATTTATTTGTCGAGTTTGCTCATTCCGCCGAAGTTGAATCCACCGAATCGTAACCCCGCGTCTGGAACGTCATGATCATTTCTAACGAGTTTTTTCCAAGTTTGGCCTCACTCGGAGAGTCGTTCTTCGCATGAGACTCCTGAAAGTTTCTTTTGTTGAGGATCCAGACAGTGTGAGATTTTTCTCACTCGCGAAACCTTAAAGGTAGGAGTTATAATCGCATGGTGCGTTTCATTCTGTACTTATTGGTTGGATAATGTTGAGAGCTGAAAAGATCCCCTCTATTTCTTTTATTCTTCTCCCGAGATGGTACCTGATCTTTTGTCATTCAACTCATTCCTTTGGAGCTACTCAAGAATCCTCAATGAGAATCCTTTTGTTATGCATCATAAGTGACTTCTTACAATACCGTAAAATATGTCTTGGTAGCTTCCTCTCTCATTTTATACCTTTCAAAATAGATAGCTTCTCTTCCAAGAATTACTCACGTTCGCTTTCACTTTAATTAAGTGCTTTAGTACTTGTTTGCATTTCATTCAGGTGAATTATGTGTACCTAGGGTATGCTTTTTTATTCTACTCAGCTGAAAATCTTATTTATTTCATTTTATTGGCAGAAGCTCTACGTTCCCTGCATTGTCCATCTCATTTCCCCATGTTTAATATCTAGCTGCATTGATGGTGCTGAAATACCAAGCTTTACATTAGTAGCTTAATCAAGTAGAGAAATTGTCAAAGAAGAAACTTGTCAAATTCTGATTTGTGTCTGCCTGATATCTGGCGCAAGCTTGAGCTGAACGACGATTGATCTCACATTTTTCAATCAAATTTCCATAAGAGTGATATGTATGACCAAGGTTTCCTGCTTCAGTTGACTGATTCACTTCCTTACCTTTAGACCCCTGATGGAACAGTAGTAGTGAGCCAATTTTTATAGTAGTTTCTCTACATTTGCCTTATATTGTATATTAATTCATATTACAAGACCTACATGTCTTCTCCAATCGTCCTGGAAACGTAGTATTCAATGGTGAATAGTGGTAGTGATAGTCCGTTGAAGTGGGGAAATGGATTACCAATGTAGAGCTTTAGGTCTAGGACTTTCCTATCAAGATAATGAACTAAAATTACTTCAGATACCTAGAAATGAATTGAAATACAAATGTTTTCTATGCAGACATTTGGTGTCAAAAGAGAATTTGAGTTGAAGAGAATCGATTGTCCTCAAGATTTCTAGCTTGGATAGAGTTGAACCATTTGTGTGAACGCTGTGAACTGAATTAGTTGCTTTTCATTCCTGAAACAAAGTTGATGCAAGTTGTGACAAAAGAGAAATCAGGTACCTGGTAGTTGCTCGATCAAGAATAGATGCGAGTTTGGAAACGTGTTGGTAATGAACTTTCTAAAAGTGCTATACAAGGTAAGTAAACTTATGGAAATGTAGCAGTGACTTTGTAGGTTTACGGTAGAAATATTTGCTGCATCAATTATTGTACGTGGCTGGTTAATACCTTTGTTTTTTCGGTAGAAGTTCAGAATAGGGGGTCCTTCCTGATAAGACCGTCGTAACTCGATTTCTATATATCGATCCACGCTTTCGATATATAAATCGATGATACGCGTTACCTCTACACTCTGCAACTTTTGAATATGGCGGAAAACAACGAACTTTTAAGTAGCAAACGCCGGGAAATTAACATTAACATTAATGTTAATTAATTAATAGTGAAATACGTAGGTTACGCGTCTGGAAGGGGAAAAAAAAAACATTTCGGCTGACATCTACAACTGCTCTCATCCATCTCAACTATCTTATTCTCACCTCAAACCATGTCCGTATCACTCCCCAACAAATCCACACAAACCTCTCTAAAAAAAACTACGCCAATCAGCAGCAGTAGCCGTAGCTAGGTTCAATTCATGCATAATGTGACTCACGGTGTGTGTTCTAATGTGTTCTGTCTAGTTTGCTGGTCTGGATGCTCGCTTCCCTCGCATCTCAAAAACAAAAAATATCCTACATCAATCCTTTTAGTAAAGTATAGATCAGTTGGAAAAATAGAAGGTTGACAGTTGTGCTGGTTCAAGAACGAAAGGTTGAATGGAAGCGGGAAAGATGGTGGGCCTTCAGCTGCTCGAAGGTGGTTGTGCAAAGCAATCCGAAATGGCAGCGGTATCGATATTATGATCCTATAAAACATCGATCCTAGTACACATCGATATATTCTTCTTATCAGGAGGGGCCTCCTATTCTGAACTTCAGCCGTTTTTTCTTTTAATCGTTGGAGTGATCTTTTGGGGTGTATCCTGAATAGAAAAGTTAAGAGTTCAAGTTCATAGTCTATTTCCTCTCTTGTCTCAATGGGAATAGATCTACTTTGAAGCCCAGTTCATTTTATTATTGGTAAGGGCTGGATGACGTGCCTTCTGAATGATTAGTTCACTCAACGTTTTACTAATTCATGATAATCAGAGCTGAGAACACAGCTATCTTCAATCAGCAAGTAATTCTCTTCGAGAATGTAATGGAGAAATCTATTACATCAGTCTCGCTGATCATTTTGTGACCACTTTTGTCAAAATAGGCCCCGCAGTTTAGCCATAGAAAGGAACAAACTTCGAGTTTTATAAATCTTGATGTTGTTATGAAGTGTTATTAAACTCAGATATTCGAGAGAGCCGTTGGGTAGTTTTAATGGGGACTGATAAAACACATTACAGAAATCATAATAAGGTCCCAACTCCATTAGACAGATAGTGTCATCTCTCATCTTGCTTATGTTTAGGTGGTGTATCTTCATTTTCTCTTCTTCCTTTATTGATGTTGGTAATCTGTGCGACTGTCATGAAGCAGCAAATTTATGACCCTAATCACATTTCCAGTTGCTATAACACACAAAATGAACCACTGAATTAAAATGTGCTACTCAAAACCTTGGTGCCGTACTTTTTTAAATGTCTATGATCTATGAACGTTGTGGTATTCTCGATTCAATTAATGACGATCCTATTCATCTCACCCTCGAGATTGCCACTTCTTTAGAGTAACTAATTGGGAATCGTTGATTCTTGTTCTGTATATTCTCTACTGTGAAGTGATTATACGTGCGGTCACTATATGAATAAATCCATTCTTGCACTATGTTTAGGATCAAACTATCTTCACTCGTATTCATTCATGATTTACCGCTTTATGGGAGTTTTCAAGTTTGAATGTAAAGCTCTTCCAGTGGTTCTCCCCACTAATTTTTTTTGTTGACGGGTAATTTAATTATAATATCACCAGAAACCACGTTATCTTATCTCCTGAAGTTTCTAATTTACTCTCAAATAAATTACCATTTGAATAACTTATTAAATTTTATTAATAAACCAACTTGATGTTCGCAGGTTTCAAGTTCCGCTTCTAGACGATGGTTAGCATGAGTTCTACCCTTGTTGAAACGGTGTCTATAAACTATGAAGACTTCAATGAAAGCTTTCTCACTTGTGGAACTTGTCTTTGTGAGTACATACTTCAACTGACAAGTTAGAAGAAGATTGTATATACATTTTATTTTTATTAATACACATGTGGGAAGAAAGATCAGTTTGGATCTTACCTTTAAATTCATAAGACACATCATAAACTTTATCACACAGTTTTAAAAAGTATACTCGAATTGCTTGCTCAAATGCTTTGAAATTCTCTATTTGAGAATATAATTTGAGATTGTAAGGTTTTTGTTAAACTCATACAAATTGTGGAGTAATGTTCAATGTCATGTTGTTTGATGTTTGGATATTGTGGAAACCATATCCGTTATGAAAGGGGACTTTATGAAAATTAGCAGGGACACTGCCAAGCCCTGGCAATCGCTAATTCTCGTCCAAACGCTGGTTACTACTAAAAAATGGTTGTACATCCCTCTTAGTAATTGAAACGAGCTATGGAACGCTCGAAGCAAACGATATGGAACGATCAACAACATTTAATTTTGGTCATTTTTGAGTCGTGCATCCTTAGTAATCCTTTATTTGAAAAAATCATAATACACTTGAAAAATGCAGGTTGTGGCAGAGCCGATTGACGAGTTTCGAAGGGTAATTGTTTGGGCTACGGTGGGGGCAGGTAGGTGCGAAAGGGCTCTTTGTGCTCCTTAGGGTCTGTAGTTTTCAGATAGTCCCTTACTTTTTCGAGGAGGAAAATGTCACCGTCACATGTTCCGTTGTTGGAAACCTTCCCACAGCCTGGATTGGAAGAACTTGCTGATGAACACGATTTGGGTGACATCTGGTTCCAGCAGGATGGGGCTACAGCCCACACATCTCGAATTTCATTAGCTGTTTAGAAACAGATGTTCTCAGGGCGACTGGTCTCACTGAGAGGGGACATGGGGTGCCCAGCGAGCTCACCTGATTTGAACATCTGTGACTTCTATCTTCGGGGCTACCTTAAAGATAAGGTCTTCAAACATTGTCCACACAGCCTGCCACAACTCAAACAGCGAAAACCGAAGAAATCTGGGCCATACCACTCGCTATATGCTGAAAAGTGGTCGACAACTTCCACAATTGGCTACATCAGTGTTCGCTGCTGATGGCCACCATCTTAGCGATATCATTTTCAGAACTTGGATAAAAAAATCCATATTTCCTACTGATTCGAATAAATAAAACCGTTTTTCTCCAAATTTTACTTTTTTATTTTAAATAGCACTTTGAAACCTGTCAATTGGCTCTGCCGCACCCTGTATAATAATCAAAATTTATTAACATCAAAAGACAATCATGGAATTCAATTGGTTCTTGAATATTTTGACTGTCTTATCTTTTTGTTTGCTTTAGGCATGTACGATGGAGGTGAACACACTCCCAAGCTCTTGCCGTGCTCCCATACCGTCTGCCTCCACTGCCTATCGAGGATCGCTGCACAGGTAAGAACAGCAAGTTTCAAGTCAACTCATTAACAGTGTTCTGTTTCGTAACTACGGGATGGGGCCGATATAAACGAGGCTGGTAGAAACACTGTTTATGACCAGTATATTAATACGCACATAGTAACAAGACAACGTGAATAAAGCAACTAAACCTGAGATGAACCCACACCCATAGAACTCAATGTGACAGGTCTACCAACATAATTGGACAATTGAAAAAGAAGTACATTCTTCAAAATTGATGTGACACATATTTCTTTCTTTTGAACAATCGTATCTAGCTGCTGTTTAGGTCAAACGAGTTATGTGTGAAATTCATTGATAAGTTTCAAATTATATAGATTTTGAAAGACTGGGGGATTGTTACATATTGATTTGGTATTCCATTATACCATTTGAATTATGGCCTAATGGCATTTTGCCTTCAAGATCTGCCGTCTTATTTTAAATTTACTTGAATTGTGTGATTTAAGTCAAGCAATTGAAAACTTTCTTAGAGGTTATCAACTAAGAACTAAATGGATCGTTGAGTGTTCAATTACATTTCTTTATTATTAGAGATGATAAATTAAGGTAATTTGACAGGAATAAAACTAAGTTTAATTAGACAACTCCTCATCACGACGTTTGTGTTCAACCAGTTGCATGCCCTTTCAATTCTGTTACAGGTGCCTAGTTCACCAACTTTCAGGTGTCCAATTTGCCGCGAGAGCATCACAGTCCCTCGGGGTGGTGTTGCTGCTCTTCCTCCATCCTTTCTCGTCAACCAACTCCTAGATCTCATGGCCAGTCAACGTCGTGAAGTTGTACCAAAATGCTCCGTACATATAACTCAAGTAAGAGTTTGAATTGTACACGTCTATTCTGGCCTTTAAATAATTCAGTATGTCTAAAGTATTAATTGACACTCCAGATTAAAATGAAAGTCAAATTTTCTAATTTGAATGAAGATTTCAACATTCTCTGGTGAAATGAAACTACCAGACGTAAGCAGACTGGAATGCTTGTAACTATTCTGAATGATGAACAGGCATCCTGGTCCTTGTACAAGAGTTAACTCTGAGTTAGAACATTGATCTCTATTGACTCTCCATTCCTAAACAGTCACTATCACTTTTCTAGAACGCAAAATATAGTTGAAGCAATATATTAATGATTTGTCATTGTAGTCTTGGAGTGAGTCCACAAATTTTTATTTTTATACAGATGCGATCATTATTGAAGGTCAAGTAGGATTGCTCTTCATGTAATTGAGCGAGACTTCCTGCTAGGTTTCATCTTTAGACGAATTAAAGAAGGTTGCTACCACAGCTGTGAATCTGGCACCGATTGTCAGACCTAGGAGTAGATGGAACGAACTTGGTACAGTTACTTGGTTGTTTCTGATTGAAAACATGTTCTTAATTTCAAGTTGGTCTGTTTATTCAGAAGGAGCTCAGGAGGGGCTCTTGCTATACTGAGTTGTCTGGAAGGTCTACATACACTCAAAGAAAAATAACAGTCTTTTGTGTAATATTTTGTGGCTTTTCCAATTTATTCTACCAAATTGGATCAACAATGCTCATAATTTGATTTTTACAGGAACTCCTGTTCTGCGAGACATGTGACACTGTGTTTTGTGGCCAGTGTACTAGTGGCTCTCACAGCTCTTCTGGTGCGACCTGCGAGCACACAGTCATTCCATTCAGCATAGCAATCAAGCGAATGTCAGAAATACTTTTGTACAAGGCCAACGAATGCATTTCCAAGGTAGGGAACTTCTTATCTTGCTAATAATTTTAAAGGTCTTTCAACTGTCTATGTGAAGAACACTAGTGGGGCGTAGTAATGCACAGTAACATGGAAACGAGGTACACTGAAGCTTGTATTACTGGAAAAAGGTACGATTTCAAGTACTCGAGTAGTCTGATATAATTTAGCTGCTGTATTGTAGAACATCACTGATCTACGTTCTGTTTTGAAATGTCTTTAAAGGAGCCCCTATTACTTTAATTTGCAAAGTGAAAGACTTGAATGGCAGGTTGAGGGGTTCAGCTTCCTTTCTATCTGAGCCCATGAAAATAAAACGAAAAAATAAAATAAATGGTTGAGAGGATGCTTGCGAGGTTTACCCTATGTCAACTCTGGGGGATGAAGGATGTTGAAGAAGGAATCGGGAGGAACCTTACGTAATGATCACTAGTTGAGGAGATAATTCTACAAACACTCCCTCAGAGATGTCCAATTCAAGTAATTCGATGACAGTTTTCCTGTAGCAGACTCCAAACCATTGTGATGATACTCACAGTCAAAATTATAGGTCGGTAAGAGAATTAAGGCTGGCGAAACGAAAATTACCAACGCAGTAAATACAATATAGTACAGAAAACGGCGGATAATCGCATTAGTATGGAAACAAATCTTGCAATAATGAGAAATGGGAAGTCAACAACAGCTGATTTGCGCTTGACACTAGCGCTTATGGTGGGAATGTACTGAACTTATTTTGCTTGGGAGCCAGACGCCTGTGTGTCTCATACAAAATCGTTTTTGAACTGAAAATGATCAGATTTAGTATTTTAGCTCCCTCACGCAGTTGGTTTTTGAATATTAAAACCGTCTTCAAATCGTAATGAATTTATGGTTCCAAGTCCATTACTTTCCTTGGAAAAAATATTGGTTGTGGTCAAGTTGCATTGCCGACTCCAGGAGTTCATGTTCTACGATATGCCCAAAATGGGTAAATACTGAAAAATCGAACTCCCTTATTATGGAAAGGTCAAGAATTGCGGTTGGCCTTATCCGTCACAGCAAAAATTTATCAACAAGGCTTCGTGGAATCAATTTTAAAGGCCTTAGTTTAGACGCTAGAAGGTAAATTATCAAAAAACTTGACTTTATACGCCAACTTGCATGCGGGAATTGAATCAGTTGATTTAGTTCTAATCGAATTTTGTTTTGAAGAGTTCCTTTTAAAATCGAGTATTTCAAGACTTTTGTTGTACATTTGCGAACAAGGGAAGCGTAAGTAGGTGTTTTATTTTGTCCTGTTACTTAAGTTGTGTCTGTACATAGTACATGGCAACATTGCAGGTACTTTTATATTAGCTTTTGTCTCTTTTAAAGGGACTAGTAGAATTTGGTGTTCACGGAGTAACTTTGAAGACAAAGTAAAGTAAAGTAAACAAGGAATTTCACCTTGGATTTTCGTCCAACTACCAGGAGGTGTTGTGGACGTCGCCAGCCGTCCTCTAGAGATGATTGGAACTAGGTCTAACGATATTGCTCGTAGCTTCCCATTGCCTCACGTGCTTGGGTTGGGAGCAATTTGGATTCACGTGATTTCGAGATCGGAGGTGAACTGTCTATCGACAAAACAGGTATACAACACTTGATAGGATTTTGGCCCTGATCATTGGTGCCTGCCGGATTCGAACCAGGCTAATCAGTACTCCCACTGAAAGTAAACAGCGAAAGGACTGATGCCTTAGCTCGCTCGGACAACCTGTCCCCTTACTTTGAAGACAAAGTCATCCAACAGTCTTTGGAACATCTTGAGGTCAATTACAAGATGAGAAGACACGGTGATCAAGTGAAATTCTCTCGTGGCTAATTTCGTTCCTAATCATTCTCCCACATTAAAATGTAAATGGACCTCTATAATACAATTACAAAGTATGGAGGCTGGAAGCTCCTTGTATTGATAATGTACTACAGATTACGCCCTAATATCAGTGTTTTATGTAGAAAAGTTATTCTAATAAAAAGTAATAAACCTCTGTGTAATAATTTGCAGACGTGTTTTATTATTCTGTCGTGGCCCAAACAGTTTACCAAATTCATGTTCCCGCCTTACACCTCGGACCGCCAACATTACATACTCCGAGCAAGTCTCCTAGACTGTAATTGTCTTGATTTGTATAATAATCTAGAAATAAGAAATATAATTGCAAAAGTTCTAGGTTATTATGTGTATTAAATAATACATATAATAAGTTAAAAAATAAATATAATACATGATTCTCTTATGTAGCTTACTGAGGCAGAGGATGCAGTGAAAAGTGAAGTGAACCGTTTGGAGGCTGCAACAAGATCTTGTCTTGAACGAGTCGAATCTCTTTTCACTGAAGCTCATGATCAGGTAATGATATTTCATGAATTTGACATTTGATGTAGTAATCCCTATTTGAGTAATATTTGAATCAGTTTTGGTCGAGTGGAGGGTGTAATAGTGATAAACCGTTACATCCTCTAAATTTTACAACCGATTTTTGTTAAAAATTTTCATTCAATTAATAAGTTGGTCCAGTTGTGGAACTCATTTCAGTTCGGCTTTTCTATGAGGGGTAGTTGGTCATTTTTTGGGAGTGATGAAGTCCCCTTGAAAAGTAGTCAGTTTCATGCCCCATTGTCTCAGCTTCTATTCAACGTATCACCCTATTTTTTTGTATTGTTAAATACATTATTCTAAAGAGATGGATCCATGAAAATTTCCCCATGATAGCTTAGAAAAATTGGAGGGAATTTGAAAAACAAATTTGATGTTTAGGCTTAGAACCTTTGAAAAGCATCAAAACTTATCTGATGTAAGAAAAAATACGCAGAATCCATGGCGCAGTTTGTGTATTAGGTTTTTCCGAGCGTTCTAAAAAAAAAAAAAAAAAATGGTTCTACAAGTTGTACAATAACGGAATAATGGGGGATTTGTGCTGAAAAATATTGTTTTCCAGGAAACGCCATTTTCTGAAGTTATTACTGTTCTCTCCTGATCCCACAGGCTTCAACTCACTTCACCTCTTGCACATCTATTTTTTTAATGTCTATATCTCTAGATTAAAGTATCCACGACTTAGAAAGATTAGAAAGAAGAAGAAGAGGAAAACTTATCAGTTTTGTATACTTCTTGATTCTTTATGAGGACAAGGAAGGGGAGGAACCTGCTCATGGACCAGCTCATGGCGTTCCAATACCGCTTTCAATACGATATTTGGTATTGAATCAATGGTATCGATATCGATAAAGTATCGATATGGGTAGTATCGAATGACAAAGTAAACTTAATTGACTCGGAACCTCGGAAGCAAAAAATTCCAGACAAAACCAGACTTTGTGATCACACAAGAGTATAATAATACAAAAGGAAATAATATACAATAATAATACATATAATATATACAGAAAAATAATACAGGTAATACAAAAATAAAAAACATAATAGTATAAGTAGGTAATATAAAAAGGGTCTGAATAAAAGATTGATCCTACCTATTTTTGTCCTTTGGTCGAGGAACATACAACAGTCAACAATACGATAGCAACATACTAATAACAACAGCAACGCTAATAACGATTGATATAACACTTATCATTGTCGATATCAAACTGATAAACTGACTGGTTCGATTCGACCACATTGGAAACACCACCACCAAAGTTGCGTCTTTTAAAGCAAGTTACCCACTAGCCCACTACTTTTCAAAACTGAGAAAGTTTCAATATTGTTGAAAATTAGATGTTACGAAAATTTAGAATTATGTTCACCAAAAGGAAGTTCTCATTCGATACTTATCGATACTGCAGATTTTCTTTCGAATATCGGATGATTTGATACTAATACGATACCTGCAGTATCAAAACAAAAGTATCGATACCTACCCATATCGGTAGTATTGGAACGTCCCTACTCATGGTACAGGCCTGCACTAGCGGACCTTACAATTCGAACTGTTTTTTGACTCACTTCCAGTTGATATTTTTTCAAAATTCTCTTTTCTCTGGGTTCCCCATATAATGTACAATATGAAAATAACAGCCCCACAAAAACAAAGGTTAATATCCACTGACCAGACCATGTGTACATAATGTTTTTGGGGTTGCTGCATCTGAATCCAAGGTCAGCTTGACCCTACGACCTTCAGTGTCAAGGTCATTCCGAGGTCAAATCTACAAAAATAACAGTATCCATGTTCTAACAGTGTACTTTTGTTTTTGGAGTCGCTGCATCGTATGCATCGGGGTCATCATCTTTCGAATTTTTTTAAAGATCACACCAGCATAATGGTTAAAAACATTTTATTGATTGGGCTTTTTGTATAAAGCTAACTTCATATGCTGCTTTGACAAAACTGTGATGGTGACACTGTCTCAAATGGGAATGTGTGAAATGACCCGCTCATAAGCTTTAACTGCTGTTATTAAGGTAACAATCCCAGTGGAAGCGCACTGCCTTGCAGGGAGACGTTAGGGTGTGAGGATGAAGCTGTAGTGTGTCCAACGATGGGTTGACATTGTCCTATGGGGTCAGCATATCCCAAGATAACACGGATATGCATCAAAATTGATCGTATGATCTTATGTATGATATTATGTACACATGGTGGCCTTTAACCTTTGTTTTTATGGGGCTGTGTTATTTGTTGGAAAAATAATCTTTTCTCAAAAAAATTACCAACTACAATAAAGTTGAATGGAAGATTAATTATTATTTTCACTTTGGCTTTTTTTGCTTATCTGTGAAAATGTCTAAAGGGAATTTTATGTCTCTCTAAACGGATTGGAAATTTGACGCTCTTTCAACAGTATCCTCAGATTTGAGTTTATTTTGTGAATTAAGTGAGTCAACACCATTTTAGTGGCAGGAGGTCTTAAATACGAACAAATCTTGAAAGTAGAAAAAGTCGGATTTTCAGTTGAGGAAAATGAAAGGGGGCTCTTTATTTGCAAGTTAGCAGTAGAATCGATCCTTGATGAAACCCATATGTCATATTATAAATACCTACTGAACACATTTTACATAATCTACTTGACGATTTTTTTCAAATTTCATAGAAGTTTCTCACTAAAATTTTACTTTGTGTTCAACTAGGTGGAAGCTCGCCGTCTTGCAGTCGTGGATCAAATAAATCGAGTCACTGAGGCCAAAATGAAACAGCTGAACAGTCAACTGGCCACAATTCAAGCAGAGAAAGAGAAGGTAGCTTCACAAAAAGTGCACACATATCTGATTACTGTTCTTCATCTAGATACGAGAATGCAGTCAGTTAATAGCTTGTATTAGCGTTGTTCTTAATAAAGGAACCTCTAAAAATTAAATCTTTAACTGGCACAAATGGTTTGCACCATCCGTTAAATTTAAATTTTTTTAGGAGACTATTACCTCGGAAACGTTAATCAATCATGAAATTGATCCATATGATTTCAATAAAATGTGCTGAAAAACGTCGGCCAAGTGGATGTGGCACATAGCTTCCTCGTATCCATAACATGACTGTAAAGATCATTGAAAATTATGATTGACTATTTATGCTTGTGGCAAGGATTTCACGTTTGCGCATGCGCAGAGGCTACTATTGATCCGGGGGTCATGAAACCTATGGGGGACCATCTACACCCCAACCCAAAACTTTATTTTCTCTGTATTACTCACGAGGACCATCTACACATCAAACCGAACAATCCCTGAAAATTTCATCGAAATTGGTCAACAACTCCCGGAGTTATGCGCGTAACAAGGATTTCACGTTTGCGCATGTGCAGAGGCTACTATTGATCCGGGGATCATGAAACCTATAGGGGACCATCTACACCCCAACCCGTACAATCCCTGAAAATTTCATCAAAATTTGACTATAACTTCGTGTAGTTTTGCCCGTAACAAGGATTTGCTGACAGACAGACAGACAGACACGGAATCAAAATTGTTCAGAAAGGTCTAAAACGCAAAATGCGAGTGGAATTTTTGATTTTGGAGACAAAAAAATTTTCACATTCCGAAAGTGAAAACAATACTTCCGCTACCTTGGTAGACTCGGAAGCAAAATGTATGAATCTAGCGAAAGGTTGTAAATATTTGTATAACTGAATTTTAATTTTTCAGAACTATTTTCGTCATAAATTCTAATTTATGTCACTTGCTAACTGTGGGTATTGGTAAATATCCGATTTCGCCTTCATAACAGTGAAACCACCAATTCTGATCGTCAACTTGTCCCTTGCCATTATTGTCAGTGCAGCGGTTCCCTCAGGACGTTTTATGGTGATATCTAATTCTAATAATTCTTGGTGACTTGTGGGTATGACCCATCAAACTCAAGATTATTTGATTTTTTCGTTAATCGCTCGTTTAAGACTCTCTTTGCACGCCAAGCAAAACTCCGCAAAAAACTTTGTGTCCTGAATCGAATCAGTATTGGTGGGAAAACAAATTTTCTCCCTCACATTTTCCATGTCAAATTATAATAAAAGTCACTCAGTCAGATTTTTAAAAGAATAAGCAAATTTACTGTTTGATGGATATTTTGAGAAAACTATTAAAGTTACAGTTAATTTATGTGTCATGACTTTAGGTGACGTCAGACTGCGACGGCCTACAGTATCAGGTGGAAGTAAGGAACATCTCTCAGCGGATTCAGGCTCTTTCAACGAAACTCGAGTCTGTAACAGGCCTTTCTGAGCCACGCGAGAATTGTTTCATCGCTTGTGAAGCTGGAACGTCATCTCCGAAGACCGCTCTTGAGTCAGTCCTTAAGGGACTGGGCAGAGTAAAAACGACGACAACTTTTCCTAGCCTGTCTGGTGTTGAGCTCATTGGTAAGGAGACATTTTCGCTCAGTTACTTTATTACGTAATGTTATCTTTAAAATGCATCGACTTAGGAAAAACGGGTGGAAGAGTTTATGTTTCCGTAATGTGAATCTTATTTAGCGGTTTACATGCTATTTGATGATATGAATTCCTGAAAGTTATTGATTTCAAGATTGGTAGGGCATCTCAGAACCGTGCCGGCGGTTCAGAAGAACTGATTCTTCTAATCGTCTAAAAATTGACTATTTGCGTAAAGGAGGTAAGGGAGAGTCCAATCCCTGACAATAAATGAAAAGAACAATACCGTGCTTTACTAGGCCCACGTGGCTTTTGGGAGCAGTAGCCACTGCCACAAAGTACCAATTGTTCGTGGATGGGAGATTTTCCCATGTAAAAAATTACTCCTCGATCAACATCTTCGTGTTGTTTGGCAACCTGATTGAATCAAAGAGGCCAATTATCTCTTAGCTGGGTTAAACATGTGATTGTCTCACAGGAGAGTGTGTCTGCTCTGTGAACCATCTAGGAGTAGACCAGTTCAATTGGAGATCCCTTTTATCGAACATTCAAGAGAGAGATCCCCTGGCTACACAATGCAATATTAACGGTAAACAAAGTATAGTGAATTCTCTACCGTTGTTGTCCTCAGAAATAGGCGTTGTGAGCCCAGCTCGTCATCATAAATGTCAGATCAAACCAATGAGGGTGATCAGCGAATGTCCAATAACCCATCCAATAACTCTAGCTCTCTTGGGTTTCTGGAGAAAGATGACAGCATCAGCAAATGTACAACACCACATTCCACCTGTCATCTTTCCTAGGCTGTAGATAAGAGGTGTTAGAGAACGACCTGGAAGATGCTGTTAGTTGTTGGCCGGTGAAATGAAATATCAACTAGGAAGAGTTTTTTCTTTGTCTATTGGAAGTGGTGAAAGATTACCGACACATAGAAAACAGGCAGTAGCTACCAAAACCACCTGTTCTTTCTTGAAGACGAAAAATTGTCAGGGGAAAGGGCAAAATCATTCAGGGATTTTGAACTCAGGTCTTTACCAAGCTCCCACTCTAAATGAAGGGCCCTGAAGGCCATTTGACAGATTGTATATCATTGTAGTGGGGCCTTTGGGCAAAACTTTGGTAGCAGAATCAATTCGACAGCAAAGGCATTTGAAAATGTTTGAAAAAACACGACATACCCCATTACACACAGCCTGTGCTGCCATCTGCCACAAATCCTTGATAGCATAAGTGGGTCACTGTTTACATCAATTGCAGACGTCTCCAAATATTCCAATGGACAGCTATTAGCGACATTTTAACGAATTGGCGTTGAAGATCCAAGTATTGCAATGGCTTCGATATTTTAGAAATTTAAGTTGTATTCAATAAAAATGAAAGGCAGTGTAAGTAGTTTGAGACCTGGAAGACAGAGCTTTACTTGAAACTCAAGATGAGTTTATTAATTTGTGTACCAATGCTTAATTTTTGTCCAATATTTGGTTGAAATTTCAATATATTTCGATTTATTTAAATTCAAAAACCCTTAACGCGCCAAGAATGTTCTACTTTGCTTTACTGTGATCCATTTCATGGATTTGACTTTGTTTATTCAGGTGAGTGCATTGTTAATCTTGAGACTACCGTTATGCTGACGTCCTACGATTACGAAGGAGTTCGAAGGTGTGATGGTGGTGATCCAGTGCGTGCTGTTGTTCAGCCATTGTGTGTTAGTGATGGTTCATCGTGTTCTCTCGAAACTGTGCCCACCACAATAACTGACCTCTCTGATGGAACCTATCATATAAAGTTTCGTCCTCCCAAAGAAGGGTAAGTTAATTAATTTTGTGATTAATAATGTGATGTGTTTTGATAGCCCAAATCTGGAATTCGTTTCCTCTTCCAGGATTAGTGAAATACCTTTGTCTTACCCTCTGTATTTTTGGTCACTGGTTCAAGTTCATTTCAGCTGTGCGTTATTTGTTGTCTTTACCTACCTGCAAATGCGCTTAAACTGTACTAGTACTAATATATTACTAATCCAATAATAGTACTAATCCTGAGCAATGACAACTTTCCACTCAATCGCTACCAACATTTCGCTTCTTATTCAGGATGGCTGGTGGCTAGTTATAGAATCTGAAATCTAGAATAGGGTGCTGTGGAATTGTGGTATTCGTTTATCCATTTACAGAAAGCTGGTGTTGGTTCAACGTGGATAACATTACTTTGAAATGGGCATATACGTTAAATCCATTGATGCTATCTGATCAGTATCCCCTTTATTCCGTGGATAAGTAGTTTAGTAAGGTGGAGGTGCTGGAACGGAGTGTAATAAATAGGTCCACTTGGACTCAATGGACAGAAATGGTCAACTCCTTTTTAAACTTTCTATTGAACCTACTTATTGGAAGGCTTGTGAGGGGGAAGGAGCGTTGTTCATGGTAAGGCTTTCAATTTTCCCCACTTTCTTTTGTAAAAGGCTCCAAAGAAATAAGGAGGTTGGTAAGCGCTAAGCTGTCCTTGCCATCCCAAAGCAGTACTCCATCATAGTCAAAGTCAGTTGTTGAATGGTAGCCACTGATATCAATATGAAAGGTTTAGTTTTGATGTAGATGTAAATGTGGACTGAAAGTCTTAGGGCGAGGGTTTTGGGCCCTCAGTACGGAAGCCTGTTGGCTTATACTTTCCAGAGAGTTTTGCATAACCCTCTCAGGGTTAACATAACATAAAATAAGGGTTAACACTTGCCCCTGACAGGAATGCTCAACTTTGGAAATTTGACATTGGCTCTTCATTTTTGGGTCTTTAGGGTATATATTATGTATTGAAGGTGAGATGATGAGATAATACCAATTTTCAAGGCCCATAAGAAACGAAAGTCCGAGTTATACAAACCCGCAATGACTCAACGATTTTGTTCTTCCTGACTATATTTGCTTGCGGTAAACGCTCTGTAACTACTGCAAAATCATGTTGTTTGGTTGTGAAGAGTTATTACCCACGAGGGAGCAGAAATAGGTAAATTGTACTAAATAAAGCCTGTTATTGACGAGTCTTTTATAAAATAAAATTAACACATCGAGGTGAAAACGGCGCATTCTATATCGTACGTGGGGAACTAATGGAGAGAAATACCACCTCACGAGGTTTCTAGATGGAGCGAGGTACTAAGGCGGGATTTTCAAAGTTTGAAACAGCTAGAAGACAATCAATAACCCATCAGTGACAAAAATTGACATGATGTCATATGACATCATTCGCGTTGAAAGTGTTAATCAAGGAGATTAAGCCCCTTGGTAAGGGGTTTGAGGCCCTTGATTAGTTGTTCGCTTTGAATAGACCTCATTGGGGTTTGTGCCCTGAAGAGTTCAAATCTGTGAGAGGTGAGTGCTGAGCACTCAAATATTATGTGGGATGCCGTTTCATCAGTCTCTTCACATAATCTGCATGGGGTTGAACTTTGTGTGACCCCAATGTGCTGGAGGTCGAACCTTAAGGGTGCAAAGCTGGTTTTGAGGCCGACCATTGTTTTTAGTTCTCTACGGTTTTTGCCAAGTAGCCATTGTTAATTTTGGTGTTGGGTTCTGCCACCATGAGTTTACTGTGGACATGCCCTTCAATATTAAGCAATCAACTTGTGGTATATTTTTGATACATATCACCATAAAAAGTGAGATGAGGTGGAATCGAGTTCTTCCTACCACTAGATTATCAAGATCGATGATAATTATCACTCTCCTTCCGTTGAAATTGTATGGTTAGAAAAGTACAGATTATGTACAAAAGATAGATACACAAGGTATTTTATTTCTGCAGCTTTAAGTTTTTATGACTCATGAATTGTGTTTTGTGGTTTTAGCGATTACAAAGTCCAAGTTAGCGTTGTGGATAGACCAGTTGGAAAGGCGCCTTTAATAGTTTCTGCCAGCAAGCACAATAATCCAACAGTTACATACGGCACAAGAGGATCTGAGAAAGACCAATTCTTCCAGCCTGTTGCTGTTACTTATGATACGTCTACAGATCAGGTAAGATAATATTTTTTATTCAAATGATCTGAAGATTATACGAAATTATCTCACTGTATCTTATGGGCTCACCTCATTATTAAATATGTGTAATGCAGAATTATAATGATTTGTAATTCTGTTTGTAAATGATTTAGTGTTGGGCTCTGTATATTTAGGTGGTATTGTTTTCTATGATAAGGAAGGCTATTGCTCCTATTTCAATGCTGTTTTCTTGTCAGTCGATTGCTCGCCACTGGCATTGTACCAATTTGGATTACTCATCTCAACATGATGATGACAACAAGCTTGTTGTAAGCCGTTACATTCCCTGTATAAAATCATACTAGTGTTTACATACATTCTGATAATCAATCCTGTCGTCTTTCATTCATGGCTGAATAACTTATTATCTTCCCATCTATTGGTCTTGAATGTTGGGAGAGGCTACCATATGCCAATTGGACAAGGCAAGGAGCCAGATATCAAGCCCAATGGTTCTGCCTTAGTCCTGTATCTTTAAGTGAGTGGCAGCGTGGACATGGAGCACACCTGGAGGGCTAAAATAAATGAATATGAGAGGAATGACCTGCGTCAAGCGATTTCTGCGCTATAAAGAGTGGCGCCTAATGACAGCAAGGTCATGGCCACGATTGAGTCATGGCGAGGAGTGTGATGCCAGAAAAGTGGAGCTCCTCGAGTTCCCCATCTGTGCAGGAATGCTTCGTGTTATCACCACCAGCGTCCTTCGGGGCTCTTAGCTCAAATAGTGGTAATTTCATAGGGGCACTTCCTTTCATGCTTTTCTCCCTCCTCAACTACCCCAACCCCTAGGGCTGCTGTTCGGTTAACCTGGGCGTCCTCCCCACTTTTATTTTATTTAGTTTTTAATTGCTATTTATTGGTGTGCTGAGAGGGAGTTTATTCGAAAAAAAAAAAAAATAAATAAAATACAAGGCCATGTATTTGCAAATCATTGCAGCAAGCTTAATTACTACAATTTTGACTAAATTTTCAGGAGAAGTGAGGTCTTATACAAATTTTGTCACTGAAAAATTTATTTTCACTAAGCATGCTATCGTATAATCCATTAGGCGTAATTTTATCATGTATTGTTCAAATTTGGAGATTGCTTGAAAATTAAAATACTATTATGCAGTACAAGTTTGACATTTTTTGGCTTAATTTAGTTTTTGAAATGATTTTACTTTCGTTAATCTGGTTGAGGGCAGCAGGGGCCTCCCTCATTAAGATCTGGTAGTTCTGGTCACCCTCTGTGAACTTATAGAACTGAATAAGGACTGAAGAAATTTGTTCAGGCGGCAGTCCTGAGAGACAGGTACATCATTGAAAGTTGTTGATTTTTGAAAATGTCATACCTCAATTTCCTTGTTTTAGGTGTATGTGGTAGACACAGGTAACTGTAGAATAAAAGTTCTTTCTGGTGAGGATTTATCTCTTGTGCGCCACATTGAGAATAATTGTCTCACTGGGAGATCGTGCACTGGGGTTGCTTGTTGGAGCCCTCCACGTTCCACCGCATCCAACGGCGATTCACCCCGAAAATGTGAAGAACAGAATACGCAACGTTCATGGCTTGTTGTTGTCAACTGGCGGACTAAAACCGTTACCAGGTAATTGTGTATTTATTCATCAAACAGTCAATGAACAGTCTATTTTCACCTCAAAAACACTTGAGCGTTGTTATTTTAGCAATAAAAGGCGTAATTTCCAAGTTGGATCTATCTGGATCTATCAAAGTTTTCTCAAAGATCTGTTGTACATAAACCAACAAACCGCTGAGACCCTTTCTCCATCATGAGTCATTGTAGAAGGGATTGCATCCCCAGATGGCCAACGCACTCCGTTATAAAACTTCGAGCTTCCAATCGTTACTTTTCACCCAATTGAGCCCATTTCTCATGTCTTTGTTTTTAATTTTCAATACTTTCTTGTAAATTTGGGCCTTCAATAAAGATAGTTTTGAAAATATTACTCTTCATACTCCGTGGAGGTTTATTTATGGGGAACTAACGGATGAACGTATGCGGATAGGCTCATTAATTTCATCTTAATAATTTCCATCTAAATTTGGCCAAAAATCGACCCTTTTAATTCAAAAGTTTTCAAAATCTCGAATCATCATCATCATTCATCAAATTTTAATTCCTAATTCTACCAATTAGGGTTGATTGAATGTATTAATGGATTGCCCACACCACGGGTCGATGGATGATTTTTAAAAGTTCAATTTCCTTCACTATGGCCCATCAGTTTCTAAGAAAAAATTCGGATAGCAAATGGATGGATTTTTGATTTTTTAAAAATTTCGTTTTGTGTATAATTTATCTTGTAACGCATTCCATGCAAATAACGAAGTGAGTAATTTACTTTCCTCATATGAAACAATAAATTTGATTCATCGCCATTCTTTTCAAAACAATTTTAATGTTATTTAGTTGATTTTTACCTGTCATTAGAAATGGATGTACCCACAACCTGCATTTTCTTGAAGTATTGAAATTTTCTTGAAACTCGATTCTAAATTCAGTCGCTTGATGAATTATCATTACAGGTTAACTACGGACGGAATGACCATAGATAGCTGGACTCATTCAGAATTCGTCGAGCCAATCGATGTGGCTGTTGACCCAGTATTTGGCCATATTCTAGTAGCAGATAATGGGCCTTCGTGCGTCTTCGTGTTTGATGAACAAGGCAAACTCCTTTTTCAGGTTGGTAGTTTTGTGATTAATCTTGAGTTGCGTTTTGATAGAATGTATTGATGAATAATTTTGACATGGATCCATAATTTTATTGCAGGTCAAGTAAAAACTTGAACAAACTCAATAAAGTAAAAGCGTTAGTTCTTTCAAACTTATAGATTCAAACGATCAAATCATCATATTACGAGGGGGTATCCAGAAAAAAAGGTTCCCTAGGCTGGAAAAAATATAAATCTTGTATTTTTTTTTTAAATTTATAATTTATCCGCATTCCTTGACAATTTTACTATTTTTCAACGTAATCTCTCTGACGGTCTACACACTTTTGGAAACGGGGTAAAAGTTTCTTTAATCCCTCCTCGTAATGCTGAGTGGCCACATCTCCCACGTAAGCACAAACTGCAGCCTTCAATTGATCATCATTTAGGAAGTTTTGGCCCCCCAAAAATCCTTTTCGTTTTTGGAAGAGGTGATAATTGGACGGGGCAAGGTCCAGAGAATATGGAGGATGAAGGAAATTTTCCGTGGGGACGAGCGTTGTCATGCATAAGCAGCACGCAATTTGCGAGCTTATGCGGCCTTTTCAGCTTTATTGCTGCTTTTTGGATACTCAAAATGTTTTCTCCGTATACTGAGGTGACTTCTCAATGAATTTCATTTGCGTGTAATCCTGATAGGGTAAACAATTGGATCACAGAACGGATTTCTAGTTTGGACACGTCCACGGCCAAGGTATCCATGTTTATTGTGAGGTTACACGTTCCAGTTGCGGTAGCAGGTTAAGAAACAAATTCAATGTGACCACAACACCAGAACTGAAAATCCCTGAAAGTGTCAAGTTTGCCTTTTCGATAGGGGCCTGGTTCGTTTGTCAATTTAGCATTTTACTGCTGTTTTACAGGTCGGCTCGAAAGGAAATAAGAAGGGGTGTTTCAACCAGATATCATCTGTTGCTGTCGGATCGGATGGACAAATAGTTGTTGCAGACTCTCGCATTCAAGTATTCTCAGCGAAAGGTGATTTTCTACAAGAGATTCACCCGGAAGGCAAAGGTAAATTTTATCAGAATCGTTACTCATGACCAAATGTATAAGATTGACTGTATCTATCATTACTGATCTTATTTGAGGGAAACTTGAAAATATAAATTAGAAAGAGTTGACATTGTTGGAAAGAAAAGTAGTTTAACAATTTTGAGCGACTTTCCTTCATCTTGTATGTAACTCTTACTGCATTAATTTTTTTTATCTGGTTAGAAAAAAGGTAACTTTGATTTCGTTCGAATTACCATCGTCACATCCCCAGGGGAAGACACAGTAGAGTTCTTCCTGTGTCTGGGAAAAACTTCTGGAGATCTAAGTAGGAATCCTCGGGACTTCATATAGTGGAAATGGCCTCCTTTAGAGATCTGGATTTAAAAAAGACGAAAATATGAATGAATGAATGACATGTTTATTAATGGCTCATCACAGCTTTTACATGAACTTATTAGGCTAGCAATACTAATAATAAACTAACAAGAATGATACATGATATGCTTTGGATCATCAAGATCCGTCAGCAGAAGTTCCGCAGATGTAGTAAAGCAGCTATTAGTTCAAATATATATACAGTACTGATTCAAGAGGAGGCACAGGGGAACCCGGACTACTAATAGATATAAAATAGAAATAGATCATAATACAATTAATTTTTTGAGTAATAAATATAACATAGCTAAGTGTAATTAAATTCCGCCACCAAAAATTTTCCGTACTGCCATGCGTTACAGACGTACTTGCAAAGCACGGTCCAATCAGGGCCGTTCAATGCCTGCAGAAACAGCTGTCGTGACAGTGACAAGTGCCCGAAGCATTCCAGTCTTGCATAAGCCAGTGTTGGACACTCTGCCACAAAATGCTCCACCGACTCGTTTACTGCGAGATTACATAGGGAGCACAAGAAACTACTTCGGTTGCGTAGCCAGGGCTGCCAATTGAGGTCCAGAAGCTCCACCCAACATCTAGCTATCAGCGAAAGACGAAAATATCTGCTTAGTTGAGCAACGACTTCAGAGATACGAAGCAGTTGTAGAAACCCCTAATTTGTCAGGTTTCCATAGATGATTGCTTCTTGGTTCAGACGAATCGCACTAATTTTGCACACCACTTGAAGATATAGGCGAAATGCCATGTCCTCTTGGTCCTTTAACCAACTCAGCGCGGGACCAAAAACCCCACACGGCCCCAGACGGGAAACATTTTGTTAAGGGGGAATTCTACGTAGCAGGGCACCGCCCCGGTGCCTTCAGTGTGCGGGGGAAAACCCGCTTGGCACCGGTGTGGTGCCATCCGCGTTGAGTCGTTTAAGCAAAAATGATTGGAAAAGTAGTTCGTCCTGGTGTGTATTTCACTGCCTTCTTCAATATCCTTTGGAGAGAAAAATGTAGTTAAGGGGGTCTGGATACAATGTGGGCAACTGTCTTCCATAACGTTGGAAATTAAATTTGCCTCCTTCAGTATAAAAAATCTCGCAACGATGAAAAACCTTTATTATTTTCTGTGGCTACCTTTGACGCCTGGAATGATAATTTTTGTGAAGGTCTCCCAGTTGGTCTAGACGAATGATTTAAGCCCAATATTCATTAAGTTGAAATTACGTTTTTCAACAGCCTTATCCATATTCCTTCCATATTTTTCCGTATACATATTCGATTGAATCTCTTGTTGGCGAGTCACAATTCACGAACAAACGAGGGAACTAGAGATGGTTTTGGTCCTTGTGACATCGTGGCTGAGGTTCGATTGTAAATTTTGTAATAACTATATTACAAAAGTTAAATTCGTGTCCCCGTCTCTTTTCATTTGTGATATTCAGTTGCCTGAGCAGCATGTTGTTTATAAGTGTTCCGTTTCGTTGGGTGTTGTAGATGAGCAGGCCTATCAGTGACCAAAGACAATCCACGTACCGGTCAAGATGAACTGATAAATGGTCTGAATTTAGATCGTACTGCACTGTATTGCCGTTTAACCTGTCGTATAATCCATTAATAATAATTAAAAAAAAAAAGGAAGTGAGTAAAAAAAAAGTCTGCCAAGTGGGTGTGGCACATAGCTTCCTCGTATCCATAACATGACTGTACAGATCATTGAAATTATTATTGACTAAAGAACTTCGTTCAATTAGGCGAAGTAAATATTGAATTAGGGTAAATTTATTGTTATGCAGCAGCATAACTTGAGAAAATAAAGGTAGGCATGTTCAACTATTGAACAAACTATAAAATATACCTAATAATTCCGAACAATCCCTGAAAATTTCATCAAAATCGGTCAAGAACTCCCGGAGTTATGCTTGTAGCAAAGATTTCACGTTTGCGCATGCGCAGAGGCTACTATTGATCTGGGGGTCATGAAACTCATAGGGGACCATCTACACATCAAACCGAACAATCCCTGAAAATTTCATCGAAACTGATCAAGAACTCCCGGAGTTATGCGCGTAACAAGGATTTCACTTTTGCGCATGCGCTGAGGCTACTATTGATCCGGGGTTCATGAAACCTATAGGGGACCATCTACACCCCAACCCGCACAATCCCTGAAGATTTCATCAAAATCGGACTATAACTTCGTGTAGTTTTGTCCGTAACAAGGATTTGCTGACAGACAGACAGACGCACAGACAGACAAGGAACCAAAATTGTTCAGAAAGGTGTAAAACGCAAAATGCGAGTGGAATTTTTGATTTTGGAGACAAAAAAATTTTCACATCCCGAAAGTGAAAACAATGCTTCCGCTACCTTAGTAGACTCGGAAGCTAAAATGTGTGAACTGCAAAGTCTTCTAGTGCAGGCCCACACCATAAGCAGGTCCTTGCCTTCCTTGTTCTCATAAAGAATCTTTGTTCTGTATTCCGCTGCCTACTTTTCTATATGCTTGATTACTATGTTCTTCATTTTACAGGCAAAGGAAAATATGGGGGCTTAGCAACAGATGAAGGGGGTCGCGTCCTTGGCTCTAGGATGGAAAAGGGACGCTCTTGTATCCTCGTGGTTGATCTGAAGACTGGGAATGAAGTTTCAACGTTGGATTCCAACGAATCCAAACTCAGACGCCCTTCTGGACTCACCACCGTTGCCAACAATCATGTCGTCGTCGTCGATTTGGGTAATGATTGCGTCAAAAAGTATCGATACTGGTAATCGAATTCTTCGCAAGAAAATACAGGAAATGGTGTTCCAGTTTTACCTCTTTTCGAGGGAAACCATTGCCATCTTCAGGAACTAAAGTTTAGATCTGATTTATCTAGTTCATTTCATTAAACAACTCTATCGTATTAGCACTGAACTGAAACACCGATCATATTGGTTTGGAAATACCAGATTTCAAAATCTTTTCTAAGCAGTTCAGTAAAACTGCCATTATATGCTTTTGTGGGTTTTTATCTCAACAACTTATTCGTAGCTCTGAAAATTAAAAATTGCCGTTCCCCAGAATTTTTGTTATTTAACTTTAATTTTTGTTTGGCTACTGTTCAATACCCTGCAATGTATGATTTTAATGATTAATTATTGAAAAATTGGTCTCGAGCTCAATGACTCAGAGCTACAGAAGTGTTGATCACGAAACTCGGAGCAGTTAAAGCATCTACATCAGTGTTCCTAATTTATCTATATTCGACAATCTGTTTAATTTCTTTTTACTGTTTTCTCATAATTGATTTTCTCTGAATTTAATTGAAATGAATGTCTCGTCGTACCTAAATTTTTTCTACATTCTGTGATTGTTTATATTTTGATTAATTCATAAAATTTCTTCAAGTCATACAAGTGTTATTTAATAATGTAGACACTGTTCGTGTAATATATTACGGGGTTCGTAAAATTTATGTGTAATGAGGATTGACTTAGTTTAGTCGCTGTCGAATGAACTTTGAAAACCACTTCAAAAAACTTTCACTGTTATTTCATGTCTATCTACGCCTAAGTGGTTATTAGTGGCTTAAACATTATTTATACTTAATTAAGTCACTAATATTGAAATGTTATTTTTTATTATTACATAACGGGAATTTTTCAATGGACATCTTTAGCTACTGAAGAAAGCTGCTACCTGCATGTTATCACAATGATAGACTTGTGTTGTACTTATCGAATTTCCCTAATTAAGTCAATGGGTTTTTCAATTATTGAGTTTAATCTTGTATAATACTCGTATCATTACTTAACACTAAGAATCTACTAGCTGGGTTTGTTCAACACTACAATTTCAATAATTTTGTACAATTTTTCTTGACACATCTATCTAAATCGTACAAAAGTAATTACTTGTATGCCAATTGGCTAGTGCATACAGAAAATGCTTCGGTTTTAAAATACTTGTTCTACCCGTCGACATTTTTTGTTCCATACCACGTTGTATAATTCCATCATAGAAGCAGAATTATATGTCCACTTAAAGATCAAGTACTTACGTCAGTAATACAACGTCCTATGTACATGAATAGTGTTATAGTTCATCACCATTCATAATATAGCTCAGCTTCATGGTTTGCTATAAAGTATCAGTGCTTTGTTTCAATGCTTTGTTAGATATGATATAATCTCAACGTACTGATATTTAAAACTAGGCGTCCTTCTATCGATTCGCGATCGAAGAGTTTTGATTTTTTGGCATCAGGAGCCTAGTGGATTTGATAGTGACTTTTTCCCAGAGGTTCTCCGAGGTGGGAGAAAACGAATGAATTTAAATTCTGCCATGCTGTCTCTAATTTTTGTCCAGCATTACTGGCTGGTAATGCGGACTTCATTATGTCATCCTGCTTGAATCCTACCTGAACATCACATACCGTGACATAGCAGGTTTCACTCTTGCTGGGTCAAAACACATCAATGACCTCTCTCAACCGAGAATTCTTCCAGAAAGCAACTGCTGATCTCGCAGTTCACACCAGGATGGCTGATATTTGACTCCGACCAAACTCGCACACTCGAAGAAGTTTCAGCCATATGGTATGATAGCGATTTTTCTGTGTAACTTCTCTTTAGTGAGGAAATCCTCGCGTATCTATAGTCTGTGCCCAGCACAAGCTGGTTTCATAGCTGCTACATCAGAATTCAGAAAGGAGGATGCATGCCATCCTTTACCGCTACAACGCTTAACCACACGGTGAGCGTTGGTTATACAAACTTTTGACTTTAAAACTGCTACTTCAACAATAATTTACTCTTTCTCATTCATTGCTACCAGGAGTGGAGACACTTAAAATGTATGCGCCGTTCTTTTATTTTCTCTTTCCCTGTTTATGTTGATTATCAACTGTATGGCGCCTTGCGGATTCGATCACTTGTCTCTCTAGTGCGCAATTACCTTCGCAAACCCCGAAATTTATAGTTCGTCTTGGCCGTCAACAGATCGAACTAAAGGTGAGAAGATGGTTGAGATCACTCAGACTTCTCAATATTTTCAGTCCTCACCCTCTCTCAAATACCGCAGCTACGGGAGTGTGGGACGTTAGAGCACTCTTCTGACTATAATGAGGATATTAAAAAAGCTCCCTTTTGTAGTTTTCGCTCACTGCGACATGCTAAGACTCTTTGCAGGCTTAAAGGCTGTTGTCAGAACATCCCTTATCATTGGCTCTTGGGTCCAATTCTCCAATCGTTCATTCGCTCTAAATTGCCCTCCAGTTCCGCAAAACATGGTATGTTCAATTGA
This sequence comes from Creontiades dilutus, assembly GCA_031894815.1. NCBI lineage: Eukaryota > Metazoa > Arthropoda > Insecta > Hemiptera > Miridae > Creontiades > Creontiades dilutus. The sequence continues at coordinate 173,985 of JAVIWC010005520.1, read as the reverse complement.
GAATCTATCGCCAAACTCATAGCACGCTACTGATGTTTTCCAGCCCTCTCCTGCGCATGTTGGAATCGCTTAATATACAAATCAGAGTGCTATGTAATTGATTTAGTAATCTCATGATTACCCTTATTCTTGATTGATCCCAATATTGGATATTCTGTCAGTCCATTTAAAAACAATTTAATTACAGATAGTGCAGAACAATAGCACATGGATAAACTACTGATGTTTTAGTCATTCGCATAAGTGTTCTAATTGGATCGGCATCTGATTAATCGAAATGAGGCTTCGATTTCTAAAAGTCTGCATAAAATAATGATGTTTATTGCAACGTTTGCAGTGCCATAATATGTTATACCTAATTAAGCAGAAATGATATGTTTTGTAGTGTACACAGTTACTTAAACACATGCAATAAAGTGTTGAAGTGTTTGACTGGAGCTGGGTCCACTTTTTCAAAGACTTGTTTATTTTTAATTCGGAAGAGTATGGCACCATTGTAACTGTTGTATGTATTTCATCATATGCTGATATTTGATAAGATTTTGTTGCATTGAGTTCTTGAAAAGCCAATAAATCAATGCATTTGGTGGCCACGGTACAGCTCACATGGTGACAGATGGTGTGAAGGATTAGTAATTTGTTTTCTGAGCTACGCGCCTATAAAGTATGTGAAAAAAGAAGAAATCATGTATTTAAGGTAAGGTTAAATGTACTGATTTGGTGGGAATGTGCAATAATAATATTTTGAGAACCATTGGAAAATTATAAAAATAATAAAACGATTTGGTAAATGGTTATATTATCGCGGTCCCATGTAATCTGATTTTCCCAAACGGCTTTTTATGAACCCACTTTGCTTTTGTCAAAATCAAGACTCTAAAACATAGTTCATGTACCTTTCCACCCAGAAAAATAATTCTTGAGAAACGTTATCGCCTGGTATGTTAACTTCTCCTAATCTTCTCATTTTCTTATTGAATGTTCGTATACCAAAAATAACTTCATGACTCGGTCAATTGTGGTTCCCTAAGGTTTCCCCGTAGAAAATATTATAGACTAATCCTACCACCCAGGTTTACGCATGTACCTAAGACGAAATTAAGGTATTTTTTCAATCCCGCCATTGTTGGATATATTCAACAAATTGAAAGTGTAAAGATTATTCGCAGCAATATAGACTAACATCTGACAATATTGTGTAACTAGTTGTTGAGAAATATGTTGTGCTACTGTGTGTTGTTCATCATTCTTTTTATATTTTTTGTGTTTCTTTTGTTTGGTTGTCAAGTCTTGGAAACTGTGAAAAAAATTTCCAATTTGGTTTCTAGTCAATTTTATAGTTTTTTAAATTTATTAGATACGCTTTCTTTCAATGAATTAATTGGCAAATTCTGCCTCTGACTTCTTTACTCCAATTCTTTTTTTTAATTGTAGCATTTTTTTTGTACAACTTTTTCTTTTTTTTTTTACTCCCATCGTTTGCTTTTTTGAACATACCTAGCTAATTGTATGGGTTCTGTTGGACTTTTTTTTTAAATAGTGAAATAGGCCTATCGTATCCATTTAAAGTTTTTGACTTTTATTGTTTTGTAAGTTATCTAATACAAACTTTTAAGAAAAACAAAACCTTGGTTGTATTTATCCTAAATAAAAACCCTATGTTGTATGTACCTACATCTATATTTTTCTGGTTACAAAAATTTCTTAACAAAATTTTGCAGGTTGTAGTATGTTATATTTATGCACATTTTTAGGACGTCCCTGTGAAGCAAGGCTTTGTCACTAGAAGGACGCCTATTAGAATTGATCCAGTAGAGTGTGGGACAGTTCGAGTCTTTCTCCTACCTAGGGAGCTTGGTGACAAATAGGAATAAAGTACGGGATGAGATATGCTTTCGAATAATGACGGGCAATCGAGTATATTGTGCCAATATAAAACTCTTCAGGAGCCGTGTGATCTCCAGGACAACAAAGATGAGGCTCTACAGGTCCCTGGTGTGGCCTGTGGTCTGATACGAGTCTGAGGCTTGGGCCATGAGAGCTGATGATGAGAAAAGATTGCGTGCATTTTAGAGAAAGATTGTAAGAAGAATCTATGGTGCAGCCGGAGAGGGTCATGGTTGGAGAACTAGACGAAATGTAGAAATTGATATACTGTTAAAGCATGAAGACATCGATTTATCAAGGCTGGGATGGATTTATCAATTGGACGAGTGGTTATTGCAAATGAACCAGTTCATACCGATCAGCATCTCAAGATGGTGGGCATTGGCAATTGAGGAGTTTTACAGATTCGAACATGCTGCAAAATGATTGTATATCATAATTTACCCTCTAATGAACTGTGCAGATAAATGTCAGCTAACATTCACATTAAATCTTTCCAAATATTTTCCTTTTGTATTATTTTGAACTTCAAGTGCTTAGTAGTGAGTTTTCTTGAATTAAGATTGATGCGAAAATGCAAGATATTGATCATCCGATATTGTTCAACTGGGGTAGGTTTTGGTCCCCATTTTCTGATAACGTCATCCATTAACCGCTCTGCATTCTCTCTCTTTCGATCTCTGTAGTCTTCTTAACAGCAGTCCCCTATTACGTCGGGGAAGATACCAAAGAAGGCAAGTTCCTCGTCATAAGTTGTTAGACATTCATGCTTTGGGTAATGTAGCTCTCCAGTCCGATAATAGTTTAGAATATTTCGGAATAACTCGGGATCCCTATCGAAAAAGTTCTCTTTACCGAGAAGGGAGTCGGGGCATTTTTCAAGGGTGTTTCTCCAAGGCTCAAGCCTCCTGCCGGAGACGATGAGAAGCTTCTTGTCGTCAGCCTTTCTCCATCCTTGGGTATGGGAGCCGGAGGAAGAGGATGGGTCGCTATGGGCACCCAACCAATGGCCGCCGGGCAAAAGGTAGCCACGCGGCGACCGAGGCCATGCTATGAGGTATACACTGCGATGTAGGATGTCTTAACATGTTTGGGACATGGATTAACTTGTGTAGGCAGTGGCGTAACTTTTTTCAGCCCCCCCCCCCCCCTCCGCAAAATATTTTCGGGGCCCCTCCCCATAATTTTTTTTTTTTTTTTGGAGAAGCGTGCACTTTTTTAACGGTCATCGTACAATACGCTACGATAACCTAACTAAAAATACATAATATAATATAACAATTTAACCTACCTTTACGAACTCAAGACTTCTAGTCTACGTAGCAAACTTTCGGATGACTGTGTGTTATAAAAGTCAACTTTGTTTTTTGTTTTTCAGTTCCTCCAGCCATTTTTAAGTATCAATACGGTATAAAATTTACATTATAACGATTCGAATCAACAACATGATGAAAAACATAAAACTCCCGCAATCCGCACTAACCTCAAAATCTCAAAAGTTGTTCAGGAGAAGGCGGGGATACGCCTACCCACGTAGTACGTACCTTCGCAACTCTGACACCTTAGCTACTTTACACCCTTCCTCACCTGGTTATAATTAAAACCAAAAGATGATTGATCAATGAACCTACATTACCTTTGATGTTTATAAACTTGATGTTACCGCTTTATTCTTCAAAATTAAAAAAAAAAAATGAATTTTGCTAGAGCGGGCCCGTTCCCTTGTAGCTCGGGCCCGCCCGCATCTCGGGGTTTGCGGGGGTATACGTTACGCCCCTGTATGTAGAGGCAGAAGTAGAAACGGATTTTTATAACATGTATATTTTTTTCTCTCTTACATCCATTCACGTGAAGAGCATTATTTACATTACATCAGTGGCCTCACGAAAAATATTACTTAGTACAGGCAACTCAAAGGAGGCGTAGTCTGAAAAAAACATCTATAATTATCTCAACACTAAAATATAGTCAAAATCATTGTATGTACAATTTATTTACAAGTCATGATAGATACAGAAGTACACATCTAGTTTTCAAATTTAAAATCTTTCATAGTCACACATACTGCCGTTTGATCCTCTTAAATTCGTCAATATACAAATTAAGGACGTTATCACACGATAGAAGAACCTACATGTTAACGCAAAACATGACAACCTTACAATTTAGTGAGTAGTATTTACTCAATTCCTTGAAATGCTCCCAACGTAAAATTAATGTTAGCAGCAAAATTTCTGTTCATATTCAATTTTTTTCGAGCTTTATTTCAAAATTTTCATAAATGTGCATTCACAAAAATAATTAATATCAATTTCGCACGTACAAACATACAGCAGGGGACTCGTCAATAATGATGATGTATTTTGCATGTGATTTTTACTTTAAAAAAAGTCGTTAACAAAATACTATTATTTTTAGATATATTAGTCAATTGTACACCTTTATCTGTATTGGAGGATGCTGAAGGATAAAATGAGAGCTGTTTCTATGCAGATTTACAGTCGTTTGTCGACAGTCGTACAGTTATAACATTTAAATGTCAAAAGATGGCGATTCATAAAAGGATTTCATGATAGACATAATTTTCTCACTCCAACAAAAAGAGTGGGGGGACAATTATGAGAGGCCGTGTGATCAATGTGATGTTGAGCTATTCTGTTTGCGCAACGACTTGAGCAAGTTTTTTGTCATCGTTCACATTCAGTGATGAACATGTAGCTGCATGAGAATCTGAATGTACCTACAGGGACCTACCTGTAAAATAGGGTTCAGGGAGTTTTGGCTATGAGGTTCGATGCATTTGCTATCGATATAGAAGGATCGGTACTCTTGACAGTTGGAAAAATAATTTTGGGGAGTCAGATGAGAGTTCCTGAAGGTATACTCGTAACTGTTTGAGGGATCGGTTCATTTTGTAAAAGAACGAAGGATCAATACCAAAAACTCATCAAATTAACAAGAACGATCTCTATTGGTTTATTATTCAATAATAAAGCATTGTAATCGCTCTTGAAAAAAAATTCTAACCCCCCCCGGAGGTTAGAGTAGTATTGAGAATCGTCAAATCGTTAAGAAGGCAGGTTAGGTGGCCAGGGCTTGAGGATGATGTACTGATGCCTATAATATAGGCATCATATTATGATGGACAACTTTCCTGAACCACAAGGATACACATGACATCACTAACAGACAGAAACTGCTCCTAGTTCAAGATCTACACCACCTTAACATTCTTTATCAATATAAAAAGGCCGGTTTTTTAAATAAATTTATGGAATCTTTGTAGAACCGCTGCTCGAGCGAGAATTGTCGACCGATTCATGTCATTCTTTTGATTCATTATTCAATAATAAACCATTGTAATCGCTCTTGAAAAGACATTTTTCAACCCCCCCCCCCCGAAAATTTCATGGTTTACGTTTTAAAGGGTGTAGAATCCAAATCTGCAATAACAATTTTTCCGTCCGTCCGCTGTACGCACGATTTCTCCGTACGAGCGAAAAAAAAAACGAAAGAAAAACGATGATTTTTAAGAAATTTTCAAAGTTTGAATTTTGCCCATTTTTGTCACCAATAAGGTCTGGCTAAAATATTTGATAATTTGATATCAGGGTAATAGGAAATTTTATGTTCTTTCCAATGGTCACCTTATTTTCTCGTTTAGGCCAAAATTAAGGGAGCTACTGCTGTTTTAGTGAGACAAGGTCTGAAAAGTTAAAAAAATCTTAGAAATTAAATTGCGGGGAAACGAAGCCTCTACACGAAAAATGCTAAGAGACGCTTTCGATTGCAGATTAAACGTAGAATCGATTCTCTGAGTTTGTCCTATAATTTTACGAGACACTCTGTATAGAGAGATAAACGGGATGTTTCTTCCTTTGCTCTATCTAATTGTCGAAACTCTTTGTTTCTATCTTCCTAATTTTTGGGAGCAAATAGTCAAACAATTAATATATAAAACGAATGACTGATTATTGTAGAATATAATTTCTGACGAGATAAGTCCAAAAATGTGGTGAAGCCAGTCTTCATTATGCAAACATCCGCTGTTTCTAGTGAATCTGCTCCGACCTAAATCAACATTCCTCAATAGCCGTAAATTGCATAAATACCTCTCCGTTCCGAAACAGGTACTTTTGCTACTTAAATACAGAATATAAACGAAAACAATCGGTTCACAGGTTTACAAAGGACCATCGGTTTACGTGTTTCTGTAACAATAAACTAAGTATTTTGTAGAGTTACCATGTTGTAATTGGTACCTCTCTCACTTCATAAAATAGATTTCCATTTCCGCAATCTAAATCCCGGATTAAGAGGTGGAAGTAAATAATTCAAACTCGCTCTCTAAAAGGTTCAGCCAACATTTCGAGTAGGAATTCAATAGTTGCTACCATTTTATTCTGTAGGTTAGCGGGAAACGAAAAAAAGGGGAGTGTCAGAGAGAAGCTGGTAGGTGATCCAGTCATCCGAATTTATTCAAATGAATGTTTCATGACGAGGCCGCGTGTTGACACACATGCCTGTTTCCCCCTGTTTCTACACGCTGACGAATGCATGGACATTTCTTTTTCAGACTTGGCTAAAAAAAAAAGGCTTTTTGCTCTATGTTCGTTCCTTCCAACAATTGAGTCTTTCGTTTTACATTCAGGAACATCGGAAAGATCAAACGAAGGTTACACAAATTACTTAAACTTAAAGAACTTTTCATACTGTTACCTTTTTTTTAATTGAGTAAATGATCATTTTTTGAAAATTAGAATGAAGAATTTGAAGATTTTTTTTTTTTTTTAGAGAGAGAGAAAAAACATTTATTGATCATTATATGGGGTGGAATGTAGGAATAGTTGGGGTTGTGAAAAGTATAAATTGATATGCCAAAAGCTCGATTGGTATGCCAAAAATTGAAATTGAGTCGCCAAAAATATTAAAATTTATTTGTGCCAAAGGTTCAAATTACTTTGCCAAAATTTTCAATTTGATAATATGCCAAAAATTCAAATTGATTTTGCCAAACTGATCTGATTTCATTTTTTTCCTAACTGTGTGTGTGTGTGATTTCATTCTTCTGGTAGCCAAATTGCTGCTCCGTCCTCCAGTCCAAGTCCTCGCACGTGTTTCCTCGGGCCCCTTAGCCTCATGGAAACTACTCGATGAACTGAGAACTGAGTTTTCACTCGTGCCCACATCATCACCTGGGAGTAGGATTTCGACCACTTGTTGGAGAGGGGTAAGGAAACGTTTTTGAGAAAGGCTTCATACTCTTTATGTAATGCTCCATCGCATGAAATTACGAGTGGCGTGAAAGACCCTCTCAGGTCTTCAGCGACTCTGTCGTATTTTGCGTGTTTGGCTTGGGCAGCATGCCGGGAGATGGTAGGCCAGTCCATGGAGGAGTAAGAGACTGCGTCAGCGTTTATAACGCGGGTATCGAAAAACGCAGGTCTCTCATGGTCCCACACGCCATGGACCTTCATGTCCGCTACCAAGCCGGGGCTGCCGTCGGCACTGTCACGTAAAACTGGTTCTGTGACCACGCCGTTCCATGCAAGGCTCGCTATCTTTGCACATTCATCTCGGACGAGGTCATGTCCCTGTTTGATCAGGCCTCCCTTCATACAGTTAAGGGCGTGATTCATGTCCATGGGACTCCCGCATCCTTCACACCACACCGGTAACCCTTTCGGTTCCCAGCCGAACCGAATGGACAGTGCATCGCGGAATTGGGATTGAGACAAGTCGACGTTTTCTGCCGCCAATGGGAGGACGCTGAGCCATTGGGACGCCTCTCTTGTCCTTCGAATGGTTCTTTGCTGACTTGTGTGTGGGTAATTCTATCTATATTAATATTGATAAAGGTCAGTCCGTGTAATCTACCTGTCAGTAAGTCTGGTTCTAGTCCGTTTTTTTAATGCCTCATTGTTCATAATTTGTTTGCTGATTTCATTCCATATGCCGCACAGTGTTTCAAAACGGAAATCTAGCTGAGCAAACCTACGGTGCAACTCTTGCCTGGTTTACGTGCCTTATTGTTTTGCTGCATTACATATTTTTTTATAAAGAATGCAGTAGTGTCGCCGAAATCGAGCTAAACTCCAAAGCCTGCAGGCAAGTGGAAAGTACCGAAAGTAGAGTATAAAAGTCCTTAGATGATAATTTGTTTAGTTACTTTCGCGGGTTTTAATCCTTTTTCAGATGGGACTTTTCGAATATAATAATAGAAGTCGGCATAGAATAATATACCTAATACGAATAAATAAACTCGAATCTTAGTTAGGAGGAACCATCAACATTGTAGGCATGAAAAAACGCTGCAAATTCTTCCACTGGGGTTTATAATTCAATTGGCTTGCGTTCATGATTTGAATTTCTACTAAGCTTTGGAGTGTGCGTGTTTCAAAGGTGATAGAGTGATTACTGAATTTCAGGAGGCACACGAACATGATCAACTGAACAATCCAAATAGGTATTTTGGTTGAGAACAGATTTACGTGCTCTATGCATATCTCCTGAAATTCAATAATCGCACTATCACCTGTGAAACACGCACACTCCAAAGCTTAGTAGAAATTCAAATCATGAACGCAAGCCAATTGAATAATAAAACCCCAGTGGAAGAATTTGCAGCGTTTTTTATGGTTATCAGAATGCTTCAACCCGTGTATCGGCTACAAAGCCTTTAAGGAGTTCACTCCAGTATCAACATTACTACATCACTACGTCACTAGGTTACTGATAGCAACACAAAAACAATAATAACCAAAATGTTGGCACCATAAATCGGGCCATAGATCGGGAAATGTTTGACCTACGGACCTGAGGAGGGGCTCATTCGTTTCCTTGTGGAGTGTTCTTCAAAATGAGTACACATTTAGGCCGCCTTGAGATTTTTTTGAGGTTTTTAAAGGGCATTTAAATAAAAAACTTTGACAACCCGGAAATATGATTTTTTTTTTTAAATTTAGAGAGTTGGCTAAATTCAATTAAACGTAAAATTTTCATTTAGAATTTTTTTTTTTCAAGAGCGATTACAATGGTTTATTATTCAATAATAAACCAAAAATTTATGTACCTATGGTTGGTACCTGTGAGAAATAATTGAACGGAAATTAAACTTTCAAGTCTTCAAATTCTTCTCATCACGAACTGACGGGTTTTGGGAGAAATGAATAAGAGTAATGACAGAATATATTCTCAATCTTTTTATAAAATTGACGGCTTTAGAGGTCAACTCTTCTTTTCCAGGATAATCCAAAATTATCCCTTTTCCTTCGTCAAAGTTCATGTCCTTTGCTCTGAGGGCATCGAGTAATTCCGCGTATGGAACGTCATACGAGGTTTCTGGAAGGGAAATTTTCGATAACTTCCAAAATTGGATAGAATTGGTTCTGAAATAAATTTTAACGTAATCTAGAACACTTCAACAACACGTCTCTGAAAGAAGTAACTTGTTCCAAAAAAGTTATATTCTCCGGTTCTGACTCAGGTCAAAGTTTAGGAATGGACTGAAAGCATCGCCAATAAAAATATTCGAACATGATTTTTTCCCTGTATGATCAGCTAGAATTGTCATTTGGAACACTGTGTGCCGCTTGTACTACAGCTTGCTTGTCTTATCTACCTAAAAGATGTGATTTATATCTTTAATTCAACTTGGAAATTGTATGAATTGGTTTAAAGAAAAGTATATCTTCATTTCATAATATCAAAGTATTCTGTGATCCAACTGGTGAAGAAGATTCCCTCCTTTAAAGAAACATACTCCAGTTTCGAGGTTGATTTCCCTTTTTCGGCGTTCACAGCGTTTTCCAGTACTACTGGACCAAGTTTGAAAAAATATTACTAAAAAATCACATCCGTACAAGGTCCCTAAACAAGATTTCACTTTACGTTAGCCCAAGGAGGTGACATTTTGAAAAACCTGCAACTACTTGAAACAAATTCGGTTGAAAGATTTGCGATATATTTTGATGGAATGCGTTTCACTGGACAAATAAGATCACACGTTGTTCTTAATGTTAAGATACAATGTTTTTCAACGTTTTCTAAATTGAAAAAACAAAGTCAAGTCGTGAGAAAATGAGAATTGGGAACCTTCTAACCTACTGTAATCTAAACTTCTGTTGTGATTGCAACGATATTAACTTTCATCATAAACTCGAAGTTTATGGAGTATAACTTGGGTTATTTCAGACTGAAATGGCCATGGTTAAAGGGTTTTAAAATGTGTTGCAGCCTTTTGGTTTCTTGTATCTCTGCATTTTAGTTAAATTTATAACTCAAGCATTTATAAATTGTTATGGATTCTTGAATATGGTTATATGAATAATTGTATTCCACTTTTAATGTCGTGGAACAACTTTCAGCAGCCCCCAAGCTAGCGATTCACGCGAGCATTGCAGATCAGCCGTTGGAGCTTGTTAATGTTGTTTGCTCGTATATTCGTTTGGTTTTATTGAAGCGTGTATTTTCTACGTCAAGCGCTTGATCATCCAAATGCGAGTTGAGCTAATATTTACGAAGTGTTCCGCCTACAACTAGTCCCCAATATAAATTCGCAGGTAACTTCATCACCGTACGTTCCTCCTACGATGCTGTTATTTGTTTATTCCAATGGATGCGTATTTTATTAGAGTAATGTTATACTAGAATCTCCCCATACACAAGCACCAAAGCCCAGCAAGCACCTTTACAAATATGATTTTCTAGAAGGTCTGTTTTCGAATGAAAGTTATGAAATTTATTGTTCAATTTATATTGATTTGTGCATCGTAACTATGTGTGGTCAGCGTAGCACTCTTGTAGCATAGTCGGATCTTCCGTCATCACTCAGCTTAAAAATCAACATTTTGATTTTCAAAACCGTGAAATATATAAGAATCAAGGAGAACAATTAACATAACACATTTGAAGAATAACTTTCGCTCCAAAGCCCATCCATTCTTTTTTATTTCTGATTATTTCCCCTTCGTAGTGGTTTTCTCAATAACTTTGTTCTGTATTCCATTTAACTCAGGCATATAGCTTTTCGTTATTGGTTCTTTTAATTTGGAGAAGATATTTTTGTTTTGATCTTTGATTATAAAATCAATCAATCTTAGAAGTTTACAGTTTTATAGGCCTGCCCCAATGTTTCTGAATGAGCAAATTTGAGATTAGGATCGATAAAGCCGCAAGCTCTCTAGGAGTTTCCGGGAGTTGAGAGGGCGTGATTGGAAAACATTTAAATTTAGTCCTACTAATCAAATTTTTGAAATTAACGACGAATTTCGTAATACGTATAATTGTAAACTCCTAAAATATGGACATTTTAGGAGATAGAGGGTTTTTATTTTAAAAATGCACTCCATGAGGGTATCAACACAGCAAGAAGATTTTAGTGTAGAGTACTAATTTTAGTACAGAGTTTTAAGTCTGATATTGCAATAAATCAAGCTGAATGATTGATTAAAATAACTTGGTTTTTCATGGGAAAAAATCACTAACGCAGAACCTGACTTCCATTCTCTCCTTCTTATGCTCATGGAGTGATCTTTTCTTTAAAACTGTCTTTGAGACGTATTTTTTAATAAAAAGATAAGAATGAATTTGGCACTTAGAATTTGTTGAAACCTTGGTGCAATTTTATTGGAAAATGCTGAAGTATGAAACAGGTCCGTAAATAATTATTTACGGATCGGTCCTCGATACAATCAGGAATTTGGACAAAACCAATTTAAAAAATGATAAAATAAATGTAGTACTTGACACATTTATCTCACTTCTTGTTCAATTAAGGAACCTGAATGTTTGAATGTTGGTTAGCTTTCACTGTTAGGCAACGTTTCAGAGAATACAGATATAGTAGTGTAGAGCGATTGTCGGGCTAGTCAAGAGATGGCAGCAGCACTTGTAACATCAAATTTGTCAGCACCTTCAAAGTAGTAAAAATAAAGTTATTACAACATTCTGAAAGATGACAAAAAACAAACTCATTTTCAATGAGATCCCTTCTTTTGGATTCATTGGCGGTGTCAACTTCACTTTATAAATCCGCAGTTTTTGGATATTTTTCCCTGAATAAGTTTCGATCGAACTCACTTAGTTATTCATGAAATGGGAAGGTACACAGATGGAGTACTGGAGTTCGGAAAGGCTCGAGATTCTTCAAAACTTGAATAAAGCAATATAATCTACCTAAATCATTGTGTCATCGCACTAGCTATGCTTTTGAATTATTTAATTTTAAAATAATTGTGTAATCATCACTAGTTACACAAGTAGTAGGATTATCGGAATTATTATTGCTGTAAAACAAATACTAGCGCGTATTTGGACTTCCTTCACTCCATCCTGAAGTTAGAAAGCAAAAATCATAATAAGTCTGCCTCACACAACATGATTCTTTCCTAAATACAAAGACCAAATAGGATTCGTGTTTCTCAAGCTGAATTTCATCTATATACAAATATTCAATAACATTAAAACGTCCCATATAATATAATCTTAAACATATTTCATATCAAGCCGGCAGAATATCTGCTTTAAACATCAACAGTTGCTTTCCAACATAATATATCATATTTGAACAGTACTGATAAAACACTTAGTCCCTGTAACGACGAGTATAAAATAATTTTCATCAACCCGCAAGTTGAAAATGGTACATCACGTCTATACACATATTAAACTTACTCTATCGAAAAGTGACAATAACGTTATTATTTACAGTTTTAGAAAATTAAAATTTTTTGATCAGAAGATGAATACCCATTTTGTGAACGTACGGGTAACTACATGGCAAAATATTAAGAGGATATTGTAGAAGATGAAAATGTTTACACTCATTGTACACGTTCATTTGATAGAATAGATTTCTCGATCGATATTTAGATTTACACTCGAGTACGTCATGAAATTCGGTGGCAACAATGAAAATTGTAATGAAGGCACATATGATTTTCTGTCTCCATTCGCTCTTTTTTCTAACTGGATGGCGATTCGGTTTCCACTGATGGAGGTGAGATTTTCATCCAGCGCTACGGGACGTTTTGGAAAACGAGTAGCTCGCCTTAGGTTGCGAATGTCGTAAGTGATGAAGTTGCCTTAAATTCATCTGCAAAAAAATACAATACGATGGTTATTGTGCAGTACAACAAGGTGAATTTGATCATTGGTAAGGAAGAAAACCACACTAACTCACAATGAAAAATTATTAACCATGGAATGTACGCTCAATCTGTGTGTGAATTATAAAAAAAAAAAAAAAAAAAAAAAATAGAAAAGTTAGGTACACAATATTGCGTTAATTTTCTGTAAACATGTCGCACGTGAAGATGTGTGTTCTTCTCTATTCACTCTTAATTAATGTACGATTTCTGCAGTCAGTTTAAAAAGCGGGACAGTAGACCTCTATGGTTCTACAGGCAGATCTTTAAATGATTAATTTTACACATTCAAGTACCGAAGATGAAAAATTGCCTATGCAATCTACGAATATGGGATTCTTGCTCAGAGGAGGGGAGCTAGTAAACAGAGATGAAAGCTACGGCTGGGGGGGGGGGGGGGGCTAACAAGGGTTTACGTGAGAGTATTCTGTGTTAATAAACGGTACTTACTAAGCCTAACCAACTCCCTGGAAAAATCTGTAGATTCAACCGGAGCACTAGAGAGGCTAGTGCTTACCAAGGTGGCAGGTACACGAATGACAACCTCGGGCGAACGGAAAAGTGGTGATGCCGGGATAACAAACGGCGGAAGGAGCCCACCGAAGGTTAGTTGAAGGAGTATTGAGCAGGGGGGGGGGGGGGGACTATCGGGTCGGTACTGTCGCTAAGAACTGGATTGTACCCCTGTTAATCATTTAAATGATAAAAGTCTTAATCATCATCCTGATATTTGTTGACTGTATTACCATTTTGAGCGATGAATCTGTAGTAACCACCTGATCGATTTAGCGATTGTATTCTAAATCTTTGTTATCACCCCCAGGTGGGGGTTACCCCCCTCACCTTAGACGTGCACTATAAAAGAGCCATGACTGCCACAAATAAAATAGATTACATCTCGACTTCTATTCTTCTCATTCTTCTTCATCCAACCTAGCTTTATGAAGAGGTATTCAACAGAATCTTTGTTATTTCAATAATTGTTCATTCCTTCTGTTTTATCCTGTGACGGTGTCCTTCATACAGAGTAAAACGTATTCTTAAAACAATTGGTGGAGGTAGTCTCCGAAAAATGGGCTTACCCACTTTCACAGGTGGTTCTTAGGGTCACAGAGTGTCTCAGATAGCGGTGGTTAGAGCAGTATTGCGAATCGTCAAATCGTTAAGAAAGCAGTTTAGGTGCCCAGGGCTTGATAATGATGTACTAATGCCTATATGAAGGACAACCTTCCTGAACCATGACATCACTATCAGGCAGAAACTGCTCCTAGTTCAAGATCTACACCACCTTAACATTCTTTATCAATATGCAAAGCAATATGCCGGTTTTTGATAAATTTATGGAATCTTCGTAGAACCGCTGCTCGAGCGAGAATCGTAGACCGATTCATGTCATTCTTTTTTCTTCCAATTAAGATTTCGGTTTAGTATTTCAAAATATTTCAGCTCAGTTAATTTTCGTAGTTGATAAGAACAGTGATAAATCATTAGTTCTTCACTATTTTAATTTAATTTTACTGATTCAAACTATTTTTTCTTGTTTTCTTGTGTAACAAACCTCAGAAATTTTGAATATTCTGTCGGAAGGGGGAATGTAGGCGGTAATAGACAATGTATTCGAGTGCTGCTCATACAGAAGAACCGCCCTGAGTAAAATTCCCTCACAATTCCTGATTGAATAATTTTCATTTTTCTGTTGAATGAAGTGCGCCTCTAGAGTCATTAATATTGATTGAGGCAAGATTATCATTACTAAGCGACAAAATGCACCTTAAGCCGTGTATCAACGCCCCCAAACCCAAGATTATTATGAATCACGGCTCCGTACCCAGTATATATGTATCTCTTAGGACCCCCCGCCCATGGACAGGATTTATACATGAGCACAAATAATTATTACCTAGTATTAAACTGGATTCGTGGAGAGCACTCCCTTGAACAAGTTGATTATGGAATACCCCCCGAAGTCCCTCCAACGACGTTTTAATAACTCAGGCAAATCATTTGCATCTGAAAGTCACGATTACTATTCCTGCCGCATGTCCTGTTTTTCCAACTTATATAATATTCATGAGATTTCCCGGAAAGAGGGGGGAGAGAATCGATTTTTAATTAGCTTAAAAAATTTTGAAAGTGGAAGGGGAACGGGAAGTTCACGAGAGGGGCGGGGTTTAATCTCTTGGACAAAAACTCAGAGGGTGCATGCATTTCAATTAAGAGGTCATTTTCACGCTTATAAATTTTTCGTCCGCCTCCGAAAAAAAGAAGAAAAAACAATCCGCAAAAGGCTTGGTAGTAAAGGTCCTTCGCATCAGCTAACTGCATATATTAACAATAAATTGGGAAAGAACTGGTTCCCCTCGTAAGGTCCTCAGTTTTTTCCCGTCTGTATTAATTTCAAAATTTCATGGGTTAACGGATGGGATTGGCAAAATAGCTCCAGAAGAATTAATTAAATGCCGATGAATTAAGCTAGATGGAATTAAAATTTAGTTGGAAATGAGTTGACCAAATCATAATACTTCGGCGTCAATTCTGACTGGAAAACTCTATCTCCAACAACATGATAGGTACTCGGAAGCAGCTTCAGAGGAAGATTCCTTGTGAAAAAAGTCATTATCATGCACTGGTAATTTTTTCCCATCTGCTTTTTTCATTCAATCATCTCCAAATTTTTACCAAATCTCCAATAACTTATGGCAAATTGTCACTGAATATTTCAAGTTGGTCGGATGACTGAGGCGTCCGGGGAGTAAGTACCTTTAACCAGGCAGTATACAGGTTGTCCAGTAAAATTATAAGACAAACTCAGGGAATCGATTTCACGTTTAATTTGCAATCGAAAGTGTCTCGTAGCATTTTTTGTTTAGAAGCTTCGTTTTCCCGCAATTCACTTTCTAAGATTTATTTTTTACTTTTCAGACCTTGTCTCACTAAAATAGCCGTAGCTCCCTTAATTTTGATTTAAACGAGAAAATAAAGTTACCATTGGAAAGAGCATAAAATTTTATATTACCCTGATATAAAATTTAATTTTTTTAGCTAGACCTTATTGGTGAAAAAAATGGCCAAAGTTCAAACTTTGAAAATTTCTTTAAAAACATCGTTTTTCTTTCGTTTTTTTGCTCTTTGTAAGGAGGTTTTTCGTCGAGCACTCCTCGAGAAAAACTTGCCCAGACACTCAACCTTTCAACGGTATACTCGTTTTTATGTTTGGACGTCTTTTTCTAGGAGAAAAATGAGTTTGAATGAAAGAAAACGTGGTTTTTTAAAAGGAAAATCGAGTTTTTCATGATTTCAAGACTTGGCTTTTCGGGTCAAGTTAGTTTCGTATTCTACATGATTTTTCTCCCAATCCTCTCAGGCAATCCCAAAAGCACGTATCGGGTTTCGGGTGTCAACGAGGAGTTATACATCACTATCGTATCAAGGAACGCTATATGCAACTGAAAATATGGCAGACGTTTTCTAATAAAATCAATCTGTTGTTCCATTCTACTTATAAAAGTTGCAGTGCAAATACTCGAATCGAAATTCGATGAGTTTCACATTTATTTATTCATTTAAATAGTACGGGGAATCCCAATACAGGAAGAAGAACAAAGTATAGGAATACCAAGTACAAAATAATAAAGTGAACTGTAACAAAGGAAAAGAAATTGAATTGAAACTATTAACAGGCTCAGGAGAAAATTTAGTCACATGATGCAACTTTTACAAACTACAATGAAGACAGGAGCGAATAGAATTGAAAGAATCGAAAACAAGTTTATTTTTATATGGGGATTGGTTGATTAAGAGATTCTCTGGGAATTCTGCACAGCGGGCGGTTGATGAAAAAGAAGCGGTGAAAACGATTTGTGTTACGGAGAATCTCGAGAACAGTGAGATTCACCTTGCTCAGGAGCGAAGGGGAATCGACCTCTCCATGCAATAATTTCCAGAAGAAAGACATATCCGAAAGGGTTCTACGATCACCAAGGCCCAGCATCCCACAGCCACGGCCAAGCGCAACATAATTGACGTAGTTCGGGGGAATATGAAGCTTATGCGCCACACATCTCAGAAGTCTGCGGTGTTCTTTTTCAATATGATCAATGAGGCAACTATAGTAGGGACTCCAAACAACAGGTGCGTATTCTATAACTTGATAGCAAGAGCTTTATACACGGCAAATATGCGTGAATTCACGCGTGTTCTGCTTCACGAAGCCCAATTGGCGCATAGCCCTGCTTGTATTATGGACAGCCATAATATGGTCAGAGAAGGTAAGGTGGGGTCGAGGATCATTCCCAAATCTCTTGACGTAACAACCCACCCAAGTTTTGCTGCTCGATCATGTAGATGTGATGGTTAGGCGACAGGTTGCGATTAAAAGTCATTACAAGTCATAGTCAGACACTTGGATATGTCATATTCATGTTCTAAACAATAAAAACTTCCATTATCCCCTATTCAATTCCGGTAAAATCTATTTCATTTGAAGTGACCTACTGTATCGAAACCAAGTTTCACAATTGCGTCTGAGTAATTGAAAATCTACGGATTGGACAAGGAAGACAGTCTGAAAAATGGCCCATCTTACATTTCACGATTTTCTCTATGTGAAGCGAATGCAGAGACCAGGAAGTCTGAAGGAAGGAAGGAAGGATAGATGGATGGATGGTTAGGGTTTAGTGCAAGTTGGGCCGTAAAATACGGGTTTAGAAGAAGTGATCCATCTAAAAGCTCGTGATTCGTTGGAGTTGGAAAAGCGGTGGGTCGGAAATGGGACATTTGGTTGTGCAGTTCTCCCTTTCTCATAACGTCAGTGTACGTAGGTGACGCGTACGAGCCGGCGTGTGAGTGAAGCGTTTGTAGGAACTGTAACGCGCTCTTCTGATCCTTGACGCGTAAACAACAAGATTAATAACCACACGGAAAACGAACGTTCCCATCAGTTCCAAGAAAAAGGAAGGGATGGGCGGTGTTCCCTCGTTGGGGATCGAAGAGTTTTGTAAGCCCGCGACATCGCGTTGAAAGTGTGTGTTAACGACCGTGAATGGTCGGGCGAGGTTCGCCACTTCGGTTCGTCGGTAGTTGGAACGATTCGAAAGGGGTTGCGGGAACACATAATATCCTAGTGGGCAGTTATCACAACTCAAAATTTATCCAGGGCGGATGCCGGGTCGTAAAGCTGAGGGGCGGCGAGGAAAGGAACTGGGGACCGCTCGGCTGAATGTTGGTGTGTGCGTGAGTTTTAAAAAGGGGGATAGCATTCGTGTGTGTCGGACGCATTGGTTCTCATCGGACCGTAAAGGATAATTTACTTGGGATATCAACCTCTCTCTCTTCTTCCCCTTCCCCATATTACTCCGCTCAACATCCGACTCTTGGACAACGAAGCACTAAAAGCAGCGTAGTAGATAACATCAAATAGATGTCTTTAAGCCAAATTTCGTCGAAAGAGTTCGAAGTGGAGGATTACAATTTGTAAAACGCTGCAAATTCTTTCACTGGGGTTTATTATTCAATGATTCATGATTTGAATTTCTACTAAGCTTTGGAGTGTGAGTGTTTCACTGGTGATAGAGCGATTATTGAATTTCAGGAGATATGCATAGAGCGCTTAAATTGGTTCTCAACCAAAATACCTATTTGATCATATTTGATCCAGTATCAAATATGATCAGTTGATCATATTGTGTGCCTCCTGCAAGCTCTTGTTTTTGTTTTGATCGCAGTAACCTAGTGATGTAGTGAATGTGGATGCAAATGTTGGCACCATAAATCGGGCCATATATCGGGAATGGTTTGAGCTACGGATCTGGGGAGGGGCTCATTCGATTCCTCATGGAAAGTTCTTAAGTAAAGTCCAAATTTAGGCCGCCTTGACTTTTTTTAAAGGTTTTAAGGGATTTTACAAAACTTTGACAACCCTTACAGGCCACTTTAAATGAAGAGAGAGAGCTGGCTAAAGAATTGCGGCGTTGTCGGACCAAGATGGATTTTTTCTGAAAATTTCAGATCTTTTGCTCCAGCCGTTTGGGAGAAATCGTGCGTACGGCGTACGGCGGACGGACGGAAAAATTTTAATTGCAGATTCGGATTCTACACCCTTTGAAACGTAAATCATGAAATTTTCGGGGGGGTTGGACTTTTTATGTTCAGAGCGATTACATGGTTTATTATTGAATAATAAACCAAAATAGTTCAAAGATCATATTTCCAGAATTTATGAAAAACTACTTTTGCCATGTTCTTTCTTCCTCATTATTAACAGGTTTCCTAATATCCACTTTCCAGAAAAAAAACTTTTTCAGAATTTCAGCTTTCCAATAGTAAAAGAAAACTTTTTTTAAATGAATTCTTTTGAAGAAAATTACGTTTGAAATCTATGTTTTTTACCCAAAATCTACTTGCTTAAAAACGAAGGTTTGGCATCGAATTTGATGTATAACTTTTTTTCTAAATCGATTGATGACTCCTTCTGGTAAAGAGTAAATTGACGTTATCAGCAAATGCCAATGTACCTACAAGCACCCCAACGGCGAGATCTGGCAGCTTAGACGGGGCCGTATCCACCACCAGATTCAAGGGAAGTAGCGAGGGAGGATCCCCAGGGCGTACATCCCGCCCAATGACAAGTTCCCCAGACATTTCAACTGATGCCTCGGCCACCATCACGCCTTCGTGGTACAGACAGGCAATTTACGATCGGTCAGGGCAATATGGCTAACGTTGTCAAAGGCTTTTGCAACGTCCAGAGCGGTAAGATGGACCTGACGTTTCTAGATGCGAGCAGGCGAACTGTCAGGTTGGAGAACTGTTAGATTCTCCTCCGTGCGATCCGCTGGCCGTAGTGCTCTCTGGATGTCACTCAAGACACCAGCCACTTGGAGTCGAGGTGTTATGACCCTCTAGAAGTTGCTATTCGGCAGGCCACCATGAGTTCGTGGACACTTTCATCCTGGACAAGCTGCTTGTAATGGGGCCTCAGGGAAAGAGATTGAATGGCTACAAGCGTGACTATGGGAAAACGTCACACACATACACATACACAGTCACACATACCTTTCTTTTTTTTGTTAACATGAACTCTTCTCAAAGGTAGAGGGGACACATATTAAATAAAAACGAAAAAATAAAATAAAATTGGGGAGAATCATAGGTTTACAAGACGGCGTCCCTAGGGATTTGGGAAGCTGAGGAAGATGGAGGAGGGAGAGAAGGATGAAATGAAGCGGCCATATAAAATGAAAACCAGTCGAGTTAAGTGCCCCGGAGGAAGGGAGTGGTGATACCACGAAGCACTCCTGCAGAGACAAACACTCAAATACATGCACCTATAGGTTTTTCACGGATTGGATCTTATAATGCTCTGAAACGGATTTCTATACAGTTTTTTTGTCTTGATTGGGTTGTCGCACACCCCCGTGGATCAATTCAAATAAGCATCGCTCAACTTACGAAGCTTTGCTTCAAAGGAACTTCGTAAAAACTAGGCTTACTCCTCTTAAAAATATAAATCTATTTATAATTGAACTGTCTAAAATTATCTCAAGTGTTTTTCAATATCAAAAGATGTAGAAATTGGGCTTGTCGCAAGGATTGAAAGGACCTCAATGTCCCCCAAACATGATCGCGCAAATATCGACCCCTTGAAACGTGTGTCAACCTGATTTTGCGAGTCTCCGGCTGAAATTCTATAGCGTGCACAGTAATGGTGAGATTGAAATTCGTACGAGACGATTAAATCTTCCTGTTCATCGACGATGCGATGTCTCGAATTTTATCTCTACCATGAACTCGGGCTGTAAACCTCATCTGCGTTTGTGAGCTTTCCCAGTAGGTCAAAACATTTTTATTTCGTTTCCGCTCATTTGACAGACTCCTCTTTTGCACTAAAATTTACGGCCTTATCTCTTTGAGCTGATTTACACTTCAGGATTATAAGGGCGACTGTGTATTCAAAGCTGGTGTCGAATGGTCGTTGAATTTCACTTCCAATTACTCCAACATTTCAGAGCCACCGGATTTTGTAATTGTGATGATTTTTCTAGTCGTGCGCCACTCTACACAAAAAAGGAGTATTTAGCTCATAGTTACCATCTTAGTAGTCAGTTAATATGTTGTGAAACTAGTTCACATAGTAAAGGTAACACATAGGAAGGGCAATAATATGTGATGGAAACACGAAGAGATTCGATCGTAATAATTTACATTCAATTTACACTAGTGAAGCAAAAACGGCACTCTACCAATGAAATATGGTTTAACCAGAGATTATTAGACAAATATAACTGACTGAACTGACACTGAGTGAGCGTATATTTCATGTTAATTGAGTTCAAATTTCAAATTTGACGAATTTCGGGTCAACGTGGGTGAAAACCCGTATTTGGACTCTAATTGGACCTGAGTTGTAGTAATAATTTTCCTCCAATCCTTTAAGATGAAATCAACTGAAAATCCAAAAATCATTATATTGAAAACCTTCGAAATAACGATAACATTTTTATGTTTGCAATTGATAGACATTGAACGTGGCTAGAACGTTGAGAAAAAAGAACGTCAATTGATATGATTGCGTTTCCAAGAGGTCCTTTTGAAATCTAGTTTTTCTCATCATATGTTATAAATTTGTGGACAAGAAGAGGTACGTATGCTACTTCATCTTGTTTGATATCAACTGTCCGATTCGTTGGGTTAACGGTCGCATAGTGCGTCATTGTAGGTATTTAGACTAATATCTAAACTTGTATTACGGACTGAGGCACTAGTAAAATTTACTAGTGATTTAATCATTCGTGTTAACTAAGTTATAAGGCTGTATTTCGTAAATAAAGAAGCCAAGTATAATGTGCCAACACTCATTGATCAACTGAAAGGACCTTGGGTCTAATTTGTTTCTTTTTAATCTACGGTGGTGAACTGTAAGGTGAGCCCTTTTTAAGGCACAAGATATGTTATCGCCGAGTTTACCAACGGCTACGTTTAATAAACAGATCAGCGATTTACGGAGAAGGGAGTACGTGTGTACCTAGCAAACCGTCTTGTAATAATTTGCGTTTTTTTTTCTTGCGAGTGGTCAAAATTTTGGTTTATTATTTTTATTATCTTTTTTTTCTTGGAGAGAAAAAAGGTACCTGATTGCAATAAAATAGTGAATTGAGTACTTCAATTGGATTTCACCGTTCTTGAATCGAAATTCAAAATTTGTCACTCAATAATCACAAATCTATCTAGAATTTCGAGGACAGCTGAAATATTGGGATCGCTTGCATTAACCAGATAAGGTGAAATGCTTGAGATGCAATTTTTTCTAGTGAATTCAAGAATTTATTTATAATGATTTGAAGGTGACCATTCTTATAATATAACAATATACATATTATGAATACATAATACTTGCATACTTTTGCAATAATTTGCGACTTTCAACTCCTCAACAATAAGCAGTTTAAATTCCCAATGCAGTCTCCTTCTAAACCACAAAAATACGAGCGGTTATGAACGATGGTGAAACCACGATTTCGAGTGGTGGACAAAAGAAGAAATAATTCGTATTTCCCTACAGGAAAGAAGTTCACAGGTGAGTATAAGATTCGTTGACATCGATTAACGCTTCTGAATAATAATCCATCTATTCCTAATTGAAAGTCCCACATTCGTTAATTGATATATTAAGTCGGAAAAAGTCGATTTGATGTTTTTGATTCCTCCACTCTATCTGGAGCTATCCACTCCATTGTACTGTTCAATCGATTGAAAAATATAATTTCTGACGAGAACTCCCTCCCAACCATCGCATTCTGGCGAAATGGTAGGTGGCTATAACCACAAATTACTCTTAACCGAAGGTCATAGTCATTTGAAAAATTCTGAATGCCGTTTTGGGATGTAGTAAACAAGTATAAAAGGATTCCCAAGCTCTCAGCAAACGCAATCTCGTTTACAAAAGAGCTGACGGTCATTACTGGAAGATATTGGAAGTCTTTGATAGTGTGCGCTAGGAATCGTAGCAATCATTTGAACAGACTCACTTGTACTATCAGACCATAACACGAAAGAATTGAGTCGCTCCCTCCTTTTTGAAGTCGGTAAAAACAGCTTCTAACAGATCCAATAAATCTGAAGATGGTCAAGTGCTCTAATCAAAAGAACAGTGAAGTCCAGGTGGCTTGATAATTATGCTGTTGTGAGTCAACATTATGCGTGGTGTTATCAGCTGGTTAGTTCATTCCAGTCCTCTTGGTGACAGTTCTACGCTGATTGATACGTCAAATGCTTTGGAAATATTTATACTTGTAGACATTTTCCTTCTCCATTGCATTTTTAGTTGATAGGATTCATCCTTAGAAAATATTATGAACGTATTCGGATGATGTGATTTGAAGGATGGAATTAAGTCTTTCAATTAGGAAAAGAAACATTCAATTTCAAAATTATGCGAGAGTAAATGCAGGATTTCGTCGTTTTTTTAATCAATGTATTAAACAAGTTCAAAGTTTGGGGGGGGGGGGGGGCAGGGGGAATATTTGTTTTCTTGATGAATCAATGAAAGTCATTCATATTCTTCACTTCTGGTTTGGAAACATGACTCTCAGGCGTGAAAAGGCTCTAAAGAAGATGGCGATGTTATTTTCAACGAGAAGAACGCTTTGAAGTGTAACTATTCCGGTAAGTAACTTTGATCAAAGAGAAGACTGTTCGCTCTAGCAAAAGCGTGCATCTTCTTTCTTTTCTAGGTTCTAATTTACAGGAATCTAGTTGTCACCTATGAAGTACAAACCTATTCAAGACGGAGCAAAGGGAGTTCTAGTTTATGATGGATATGGTTAGTTGGCCCCTTCCCGATTTTAGAATCTGCCGCCTTGGGAGGAGTCGGACGCCTGCAAGCGTAATACAAGCAGATGGTGGAAGGGGCAACTTAATTATAAATCCAAACATACGACAAGCAGATGGTGGATTAATTACTAAATCCAAGAAATCAGCCTGCAACATCCAAAGGGTATTCAGGAAACTAAAAGGCACGACGTATATCTTCGGGAGCAGACGTTCTATAAAACGAGAAGTAAGTACTACGTTTTCAAAGAATTGGTAATTACGTGATCCTTCCTCCTGATCACCATACAATTGTGATGGAGTAAATAAATTACCGTTATCGTGTTGAGATAGCCGGACTTGAGATTTTGTATTGGAGGTGCATCACTACAAAATTTCATGAAATCACTGAACGATGTACTGTTTTGTGCTGAATTACTTAGGAAACCACAGCCCAACATGCGGTCTCACTGAAATGGTCATCAAAATCGGATGGAAGCTCCAGAATTAGTTTGTTACAAAGATATCATAGAAAATATTGATAGCATACTATTTATTGACATAAAGAAAACACAAATTAAACTATCATATAAGTCGATAGAAGAAAGTAAAGAAGTAAATTTTATATTTGTGCATGCGCACCAGCTTCTAATGATAGAATCTTCTTGGGATCGACAGCACGTTATCAAACTGTTCTCTCTCTTCTACAGTCCAAATTTGAGTAAGATTGAAGGACTATGACTTGAGGGATTGATGTTTTAGTTTACGCAGAGTGAAGTACTGCTTCGAGGGGAATGAAACTCTAAGCCTATAACACTTGGACTTTGTAGCACATTTCCTAAAAATGTTAGCAACATTGGGCGGAAAGTGTGGAATTTATGCTTTTTACAATGATTTACGTCTATGGACGAAAGTTTTGTTCATAATGGACAAAAACAAAAAACTTGAGGGAAAATTCGGAGTTTGGACAAAAAAAGTTGTAACAACGCTTTTGTTTAATGAATTAGGAAACAATATTGATTAACCTGGTACGGGGCGGAGTATGGGTTATGCCTGGCCCGCAAGACCATCGTCGTGAGGTCTTGATTGTGAGATAGGTTTTCTTGTTCTTTATTTTTCCTACAATTCTAAACAGTCACCACTAAAGATGCATTTATAAACGCATAAATGAGCAATTAGGCTTCCATCACTCAAAAGTGTAAACAATGCTTTCCTTTCTGTAGACTAGATGGAATAAAAAAGATTACGTAATATCGGAGATAGTCTTGCATGCCAAAGTTCCCCGGGATCTCGGCTCGTCTCTTCACGGACGGTAGGTGACGTTGACGGTTATTTCCAACGTGTTTCCCGGGAGTCCGGGACGGAGGTGTGAGTAGCCGTCTCTGTTACTACGTGCGTGCGTGAACGTGTGTGCGGGTGAGTTTCCTCTACGTGCCGAGATATATTGCTTCCTACTTGGCAGGACGCGAACTGATTGGCGGTGGGAAACCCTTCATCACCTTTCCCCCGCACATCTCGATGAAGGCAATCGCACAATAGCTAGCGCCCGTTCCGCCTTGACGCTAATCACACGATGGATGCAATTTGTTGTGAATTGTGTTAAAGTGAATTCTCGCGGAAAAAAGCTATTGCTATGGCTTGTTCATAATAATATAATGAATAAATTAATGAAAATTGACATAAATAAATAAAAATACTGTTTGGATAGAATGAATGCTGTTTGAACGGTCTTCGATTTTAACACGACCCAGATGATATCTGTGAAAGACTGGGCTCGGTAAGTGTAGCGATTCAAGTACCGTGCGCTACGTTGCCTTTGGATGCAACTTGTTTGCGGCGAAATGAGGTGTGGTGGTTCGAAAGCGAAGGACTATGGACTGGAATGGGATGTGTTTATGGTTAGAGAGGAAGCCGGTTAAGAAGGGTGGAAGCTGTATGCAGGAGTGTAACGAGGAAATGAGAGGAGAGGTCTGAGCGCTTTGCCATAGGAACACAAATAGACAGATTACATTTCTAATCGTAGTCTGCGATATTAATTTATATTTGGATTTGTGTTAGTGATAAGCAAGTGAGTTCGTGTGTATTGCATGGTTAGGTAGTTTAGGTAGGAGAGGCAGGGTAGATGAATATAGACTAGACCGCCCTGGTTATGCACTAACGATAAGATAGGTAGGGCAGATGAATATTGAGTAGTGTGCCCTGTAGGTAGGGAAGAGGAGAGTTGAACAAATTTGTTTTCTTCAGAGGACCACATCCCTCGTGATTATGAAGACCAATCCCATAATGCAGACAGTCATGAAAAGCAGTAGCCTTAGCCTGGGCAGCTACCATTATAGGCCGAGGGAAAGCTAGACTCGGGACAACTTGGCTTCGCTGGGTTTGCAGCAAGCTAGTACTACATATAATGGTGTTGGGAGAAGAGAGCTCAGCTTCCACAGGTGCGCCGCTGAAAGGTAAAGCACCAATTGCCTGCCCTCCAATAGACGTTAAGTGAGCTCGCCAGATAGTAGGTAGCTCTGGCTTCACAAACCAAAATATGGATTTTTTCCCTAATATTCAGAGGTGTCTAGAAGCAGTCGTTGGACAATCGTGAAACCTTATGTAAGTCCAATTTCAAATTTATGCAGCATATATTGTGATGCTTCGTTTTTTTTTTTGTTCTAACACGTCTTATTTAAGTCGTTAAGCCATATTTGGGCCATATTTCAAATTTTGGTTCATTTTGGTTTATTATGCAATAATAAACCTTTGTAATCGCTCTTGAAAAAAAATTCTAACCCCCCTGAAAATGTCATGGTTTACATTTCAGAGGGTGTAGAATCCGAATCTGCAATTTTTCAAAACCATTCCCGATCTATGGCCCGATTTATGGTGCCAACATTCGCGTTATTTTGGTTTATTATTGTTTTTGTGTTGCTATCAGTAACCTAGTGACGTAGTGATGTAGTGATGAAGTAATGTGGATACTGGAGTAAACTCCTAAAAGGCTATGTAGCCGATACACGAGTTGAAGCCCATAAAAAAGCATATTTCCACTGGGGTTTAATTTTTGCGTTCATTTGAATTTCAACGCATTTTTGTTTCACAGGTGATAGATTCAACGCATTTTCCCGGATCTTGTTAAAAAATCCCCCCCCCCCTCCAGAAAAAATCAACCAAGATACATTTCACTTTTCAGTCTTTGCAACTAAGCGTATGAACGTTACGTTATCAAATTATTCTTCGCTCTATTACAAAATATTGCTTACATTAAAGAAGACTGAATAGGCAACATAAAACATGATACATCAGACAGGACAAGCAACCAATGCCTAAGCTTCGGCTTAGACAATTTGGTTTTCCTTTTCTGATGCAATTTTCGGATCGAGGCTAGTAGGAGCCTAGTCCACCTGTCTAATATCAGGGTGACCATCTTCAAGTGTGGCTCATTTGGGAAATCCCAGAGCTTCCTCACAGACATTTCCAAAACCTCTTTTATAACACACACAACCCCCTTCCTAATAGTCATCTTTCACTTACAAGGTCATTCTGTAGTTACCTTCCTCCAGTGGATGTTTAGTGCGACCGAACTCAGGTTCGTTGCTGATTTTCATTCAAACAATACTTGAAGAAAATGTGAGTAACGAAAAAGAAGTAGGTAATGGAAGGTTTTAGAGTTAACTTAAGGTACTAGATAGGTATTTGCATTTGTTTTTGGACTGGTTGGGGTTTGATGTTCTGCAGTTGCTGTTTCATATTTAGGGTTACAAAAGAAGGTTCATATTCAGG
Source organism: Creontiades dilutus (assembly GCA_031894815.1). NCBI lineage: Eukaryota > Metazoa > Arthropoda > Insecta > Hemiptera > Miridae > Creontiades > Creontiades dilutus. The sequence continues at coordinate 146,377 of JAVIWC010005520.1, read as the reverse complement.
TCCCTTCTCAGGTCATATTAACTGAGGAGTTCAGTTATATTTTGACGTTATCAACGTCATATCGATCCGAACTGTAGTGATTAGCCTAAGGTAACCATATTTGTAATAACCTCAAAGCGGGACAGACATTATGGTGGTCAGGGGTCCCCCTCCCCAGATACCGTGTGGGAGATATTTTCTATATTGACACAACTAAACGTCCTAAACTCATTATTTTATCTGTTTGAGCACTTAAATTTACAGAAATAGAATAGGAAAAACTTTACTGTTCAGGTAGCAATAGTAGCACAATTACACTAACTGGACCATCAGTTGAATTAATTGATTAATAATGGAACAAACCAAAATAAAACAGATTCAACAATTGAAAATATTGTAAGTTACACAGTAAAATCAACTGAACGAAGTGTACTGTCCGACCGGGAGGAGGAAATAATTGGAAAACTATGTAGACAAGTTTGTGAAACATCTCATTATACCAGACTTGTGAAAAGGTTAATTGGCAAATTGGTAAAGTTTAAATTGTCAATGCAATCTAGTCAATACAACACTATGCAACACATTTCAACATAAAAATAAAAATAACAGTACAGTATGTTCACTAGCCTACACGTTCACTCATTGGCATACTTTTTTGATGAATGTGTGTCTTTAAGGAGAGCAGGTTCTCCTTTTATTTTGTCATGAAACCTATCACAAGTTAATCCAACATTGTACTTCAGCATAACCATTGCTCTTAAAGTTAGAACGTTCAATTGAGATTTATTACCAGTCCATATATTGTTCATGTTAGTAAACACTCGTTCAACTGGAGCATTAGTTCCTGGCAGACACAAAAGCAACTCAGAGATGTAACGTAAGTTTTCGTAAGGAATGTTCTTTTGTTCAAAATGGGGAATACATCTACTTACCCATCTTTAGTCGGACGAAGTTTTTAGGTAAAATTTACAAGGAACCAAATAAACAATACGTTTAAGTCTTAGGTGTATGCAATTTCCTTGTTGCTTTTATATTTATATTGTGAAAGAGTAATCAAGAACTATTTAATTTCAGCATATAATATTAAATAATATTTAAAGCGGGACGTTTAGTTGTTTATCCTGCCAAAGCGGGACATAATAGCCTCCCCCGAGTAAATCTGGGGACAGCGGGACACTAACCTAAAGAGCGGGACGGATGGCACCTTATGGTCCTATACGGGACGGCGAACTGGTTATACCTGACCCGCAAGACCGTCAGGTCGTGATGGTGGGGTCGGTCCGGCCCCTTAATGACCCAAACCCCCTAACATGTGAAATGTATCACAATATTACTTATCGTAATATTAATAGTACATATGGGAAAAAAGCAAGAACAACTATAAAAGTACATGAGTCAGAGAAATATAAAACATTTTCTACTAACGAGGATTGAGTGGGCAGCTCTTTGTATTTCTCCGTTTTCTCTTCAATTTTTAAAGTGATTTCCGAAAAAGAAAGAAGGAATTTTGTCAAATTTAACGAAAAAAAAACTAACTAGAAATTTAAATAATTAAAAAAGAGAAATCGTGCGTACGGCGTACGGCGGACTGACGGAAAATTTTTTATTGCAGATTCGGATTCTACACCCTTTGAAACGTAAACCATGAAATTTTCAGGGGTGGTTAGACTTTTTTTTTCGAGAGCGGTTACAATGGTTTATTATTGAATAATAAACCAAAAGGGGGTCAAGAGAAAACCTCAAGTTTCAATCGAAGATTTGAGGCACTAAAATATCCACAAATGAAAAACAAGTTCCACCACCTTCAAGCAGAGTGAAAATACTATAGAAAAGGTCCGGTTCAATTTTTTGATAGCTTGCACCGTATGGCTGTAATTCCTTAATGGGCCCATATAGATGGGACACCCTTTATAAAGAATCTTCATTCAGGATTTGTGGTATATCAAATGATGAAACGATAAAAGATCGAATCGAGTCGAATGACGCAAAATCCAGTTTTCCAACGTCTCGAGGTTCCTACAGATAGGCTTCGCTCTTCGGCTGTCTTTGTACCTATGTGTTTATGTTCTCCTGGCAACAGATACCCGATAACGCTCGATATTTCACGGGAAAGAGAAAATTATGGGCAAAAAGATTCGGGACAGGGAACGGAGGTTTTGGGGGAAAGACAAGAACACAGGCCTGCCTTTGGCTTCAGTTCAATTTCCGGAGGACCTCACAAAAACATTCCCACCTCACAACCCGCATCCTCATCTTTCAAACCCGCCTATTCTATGCCTGCTTACATCAGCTCTGAAGGCACAGTTTTTTTCTCTCCCCTATTTTAATATTTATGGACGACAGGGGAAAAATATTTTCGTGTAATAGCAGCGGGTTTTTATCGTTGGACCTTGACAAAAGAGCCGTGTTTACAGCGTTTGGCGTGAGATTTGTCATTGTTGTTAGAAAATGCTGCAAATACTCAAAGGTATTTGTATTAATCAAAGGTTATTTTCTGTGTTAGATGGTAGCCCTTCTACGTATATATCCGGTATATAATTTTAAATGCAATCCGTCCTGTAATATGTAATGTAAAACGTAGACATCGAATTCTGCCAGAAATTAAACATGAGAACAGGGGTCACATAGGGCATGTTGGTATTGATAACAGGAATGAATAGATCCTTGACTTAGAAGTTTCTAATGCTAAAACATGTAAGAATTAAGCTTGTTAAAGAGATTCACGAGACAGGTTCCCACAGACATCAACGTCTTTTTGTGGTTATTTCACAGCTTGTACTGTGATGACATGGTCACATTGTCCCTAATTAGCAACCAAATACTGGTGGAATTTACGTTTCCGCGTGTTTATAGCGATGCAGTGGCTTGTGAGTAAGAAAATCTTAGGAATGAGTTATAGCGTTATCCGAAAAGTCTCTGTAAATATCGTCCAAGTCCGATGAAAACTGTATAAATTATTTTTGTTACTAGGATTTAAAGGCGGCCATACACGACGGATCCTTTTGGCCCGGAGCCGTTACCTCGAGGCCATTTCGCCTCGGGCCAAAACTCTAGGGTCCCACACGGCAGAGCCAGTCTACTCTAGTGACCGAGCCAGTTGTGATACTGTTGGTCTGGGAGTAGTTTGGGAGCCTATGCGGTACACCTATAGTATCGCCGGAAGAAGCGAACCCCATTTTTTGCACAGAATGCCAAGAGCATTATCATTCACAACGCTCAGGGTATAGCTATGAAAACTGGAAGAAGGCGGCTGCGTCTCGGAAGGCGAAATTCGTCTGCCGACTATGCAAAGCGCACAAACCGACTTCTGACCCAGCGATAACCACCTTGGCTGAAAGCGTAAAGCAGATGATTCAGCTAATGCAAACGCAAATAGCGGCAAATCAAAAAATAACGAGAAGCAAGCGTAAATTGATCAATTTATCAAATATCAAAACCGAGCACCGGAAGTCGAAAACCCACCTCAGACTAAGGGGAAAGAACAGAATGTGAAAAGAGAGGTACCCGCTTAGGTAGAAAACCAGAAACCACCAACACATTATGAAGCAGCGATTGACAAAATACCTTTCTTCTCACCGTGCAATCCCACATCGGCAATTAAGTTTTTAATAGCGATGTCAGAATTAAATGACTTAATACAAATCCATGAGGTGGTAACAAGGTTAGTGTTGAAACCTAGGTTCAGCTACTTGAGGACAATGCTGAACGACACTCCTTTAATAACATATACGACGTAGATTAAAACGAAAATTATTGTCAGGCATAGCAATAACAGAGCTGACATCGAAACATCTGAATCGACCCCAAGGCCAAAATTACACGTTACGAAATTACGAAAAGACATATTTAGGCATCATGCAATAATTGATTGCTACGAACCAGAGGTACTGATCCAATTGATGCTAGCAAATGTCAATAGTACAACACACCAGTACTTTTCGTTTCAAAAGGCACCAACTAACAAGGAGGAAATTTGCACGTTAATAGAACACGTAGAACAAACAATATGAATCCAACGTGCGTCATATCAAACTACTCCCAGACCACAATAATACCAGGCCACTAACACTTGCCATTTTTGACTAGCACTTCCGAACTCATCGAAGTCTGAACAGCTACTGAAAAGGGTTTGGACGCGGGATACGACACACACGGCAAACCCGCTAGTCGGTCCTAGGCCGTTCGGACCCGTGATTCAAACAAACTGCGGCTCGGAGGCTCGGTCCCGAGGATTTTGGCTCTTCCGAAAATCCAGCCGTTCTTCCCCGAGCCACGTCGAGCCGCTAGAACTTCCCCACACATGGGCGAGATCGGATCGGCGCGGGGCCGTTCGGCCTCTTGGTCACGTCGTGTATGGCCACCGCAGCAGCTACTTACGATAGGATCGCATTGAAATCAACGAGAGCTTATTACATTTCCCCCACCATCCTCCAAACTTGGGTCAGATCGATCGCATTATTGATCGAAATTGTGTTTAGTTGATTTTACGTTGAATTTGTGGCTGAGATGCAAATCAACTTTTGACCGACGAAAATCATAGAAGACCATCTACAGCCAAATCCGCACAAATCCCGAAAATGTCATCAAAGATGAATGAAACCCGTGGAAATTAAGCTTCTTACGAGAATTCATGGACACACAAAACACAAACGTTCCAACTTCCCTTTGATAAATTAAAAACTCTCGTTCAGCGATTCGGATTTCAGGGACACACATGTATAACTAGAAATCTTCAGATTTGCAGCTAACCAAGTCAAAGAGGGTCATTTTTAGCGTGAACTACGAGGGCCTTGATTCCCTCATCGCTAGCTTCTCTCTGCTTAGGAACTTTTAGTAACATTCTGTATTTTTAGAGATTTTTATTTCACTTGCCACTGGGATCGAAGCTTTATACCACACTTTTTTTCAAGTCTCTTGGATCGATATAACACTGCACTGACTGTTCCTTTCCCAATTCACGCAATTACCTTTTAATTGAATTTTCTTCGTTGAGCTTTGTCAATTTTCCCAAAAGAGTGTGAGTGAGACCACAGTGTAATGAAACTGATGGTGACGACATTTTCAGTTAGCAAAATATGACACTACCTCGAAAAAGGAATAACAACTTGTACGTATAACCTGGAAGAAGGCGTTATTAGAGGACGCGAAAATTGTTATATACAAATCAAATTCGACCAAAGGGGAGTGTGTGACTCGCAGAGAGAAGAGGGCATTGCTTCGGTTTCTTATTTGTTTCTAATTTACATGTTTGGCTACTATGGCTTACTGAGCGTTTTGGCGTACGTCCAAATGCAATAATTCTACCACGTCTAATACCACTTACTTATTTTCTGACTTTGTAAAATGTAGTACCGTTAGAGCAGATCGATTTAATGAAAAATGCATGATTTTTTTCTGAAACTTTTGTTACAGAAAATTCAAACGATTTATGACACCTCAAGATGACCAAAATTCATCTCGAAATTGTAAGCAATTTTTTAGACAATTCCACTATCATTCCTGGGTCATGGTTTTTCGAGTTCCCAAACTTTTTTTTTTCATTCTACCCTAATGAATAGGCTTAAACGAAATCGTCATACCGAATTCTCATCCTCCTTCAAGCGATGGCATCCGCGGGCCCAGTGGCAATCGGAGGTAGAACCCCAACCTGGAATGCTTGCCTACTCTGCTCTCTTTCATATCATATCACAAGGATTTCCCGAAAAAAAAAAAAAAAAAAATGGTTAAAAAGGTTTACTCAGTGTAGAATCGGCTGGATACTCACCCATGAGTAGTAACTATTAGTTAGTAGACAAATATAGAAATTGCTAATAAATGGGTACATTTTCGTTTTTACAACTTCATTAAATGAAAAAATTTTCTTTATCCACTATGACACGGAAACAACAGGTTTTGAGAAAGGATTAACAATTTCTTTCTTTGACGGCTACAAAAATGCGACTAAAAACCAAAATGGATTATTCCCCATTTTTAGAAAAGAAAGCAATTTATTCATAAATGTCACTTATGTTTCAGATCGGTAGGTACCAAGTTGAAATCTTGAGATAAGGTAGAGTTATCCTTAGTTTTACTAAAGTAAATGTCTACTAATGAACTTTAATAAATTAGTCGTAACGATTTAAAAGTAATTAGCGCATGGTTTCTTGAGGAATATATTTAGGTTTTACTTTTATCCCCCCCCCCCCCCCCCCCCAGTTTAACCGGTCGGTAAGTTCGACCATGAATGAAAGAAAAGTAACCTTTCATCAAAAGTTGTCATCATAATGGTTTTTAAATGTTTAAGCCTTCTAACTTTCTCCCTTGAGAACTTAATATATCTGGCCTCTACTTTGTGAGTATTTTTGGTGTCGAATTTTGCGGTTTCTTTCGACTTGCCCTCCAACGGAAAGGAGATTTGAAAACCTCTCCAGTTAAGAAGGGATTTCCGAGGTCTGCAGATCCGACAGGCGTGGTCGTTACTCGCCAGAGGTGGTAGCCTGAGGGTTATGTGCCCAGCTTAAGGATCCAAACTGCCATTTCCTAAGCGAGGTACCAGCACTCCCAGATCAAAAGATTAATACAAATCAAGATTTCAACCGAGAAACGATGACTTGGTATCATATCTTCAACACCTGTAAAACTACGGTTTTTAGTAAAATAGAAAATGTGATGTTCTGTTTTTCTCGGCCATTCAAGAAGAATTTGACCGATAAAGGGGTGCCTCTAACCCCTCCCTGTTACCCTGTTCTCATTTGAAATAAGAGAGTTAGTGTAGACTGCGCACACTGCGCACGTTCACAAAAGTGCGCACAGATAATTTTTTGAATCCTTGTCAAAAATCATTGGACACGTACTTTTTGGATTTTCAAATATACAGTTTGTATTGAAAATAAAAGGGGTGTTCATGTTAGGTGGGCTACTCCGTATTGGAATTGTACGTGTCCTCTGTAGAATGGAATGACAACTTTTTAGAGAGTAGGTACAGATATTTGTCCAGTTGAAATAGATTTGGTTTATACAATAGTTCGGTCAGTGAAAATAACTGGAGATTCGTTCGATTGTGTAGTATGAAGTTGCTCTAATTACACAGTGGTAATTGTTACTTCAAATGGGCTTGGACTCTAATTTGATTAAATTTGATTATAGTTCTTCAAATTAACCAACCCATCCGTGCGGTACAGTTTGCAGTTTTCTCTTTTTAACATAAAACTCCACCACAAGACAGGCATTGTGGTTTATCGTTGTGAATAATTGAACTTGAAACAAAAATCTATAATATTTTTGAAATCGGTATATCGAAATAACAATTGTGTTTTTCTGTTAATTGTCGATAGGAAATGCTTCAATAAATTGAATATTATCGCACTATATCGATCCGTTTCCTCATTCTTATGACTAGAACTGTGGCAGGAACAACTACGGGCAACGGGTGTAAATGTCAATTGGTGTGAACATATAAACTATGCTGAGAAATAGACGTTATTGTGAATTTTGTTATCTATAGATGAAATGGTGAAGCGTACATATTTTGCTTTATTCCATTAATTTTTAGTTGCAAGGAAGCATTTAATAACATAAGCACTTAACATATTATATAGACCAGTGATGTACGAGGAGACTTTTGAATACAGAAATCTGTATCAATTATAAATCATTGTATAATATTAGCTTTCTTCTTTTCTTTTTTTTAATAAAACAGCTTTTCTTAACCACTGTCCTTAAGTTAATGAAACCTCAGTAAAAAAAATGATGTTTGTGGCTACTTGGGACATCACATTCTGTCATTCCTAAGCGTTAAAAAAATAAAGGGCTGAAACATCCAAAAATAAGTGTATGAAAAACTTTTGAATAACTCTTTAAATGTTTTTGTGTCAATGAATCGAATGAGCCCTCCATGTTCTTCCGTTGGCCCTCTCCCCCCCTCTCTCACTAAAGGCTAAACCTTCAACAGAAAAAAAAGAACTTCAAACGAATGCGTCTAAACATAGTAAAAATCACTTGGTTAATTGTGGCGATCCAATCAACTGTTTTAATTGCATCGGAATTTCGTTAGAAAGAATTCCTTTTGAAATCAACTTTTTCTCAACGTGTTACACGAGTTGTTATACATTTGTGGACACGTGGAGCGTAGGTAAACGTTTAATTATAACTCGTTGAAATTCACTTGTTCCATTCGCGGGTTTCAACTCCTATATCGGTATACAGTATATTGCTCTGTTCTGCGGTATTTATATATCAGCTACTGAGAGACTAATAAAGTGTCCTTATGACGAAGTCATAAAAACACCTTTGATATATAGAAGTCAAGTTCAAGGAGTGGATAAACACGGATCAGCTGGAGAACTCTAGTACCTCACTTTTTCCTAATTGGTTAACAAAGATGTAAATATAAATGAAGCACTTTTAAAAACACACAGAATAATATTGTAAGTTAAGGAAGCGTCAAGTTTGAATAATAGTTAAACTGTGGTAATTGTTACTTAAAATGGGCTTGGACTCTAATTTGATTAATTTATTCGAATTTGTTAATAATTGAACGATATTGTTAAGACAATGTAAGTAGGCTTCGACTAACAAATTTTCATTCAATGCCGGCACTAGCGGTTACCAACACTTCAAAAACGAATCGGCGAGTCCATCGCTTAATCGAGAATCACGAAAATTGCTCTCTCTTGCCACCGTTACCCGTTTCCCACTCTGTCAAACTCATCAGTTCTAGAAAAAAAAAAAACGGAAAAAAGGAGAAAAAAATCCCAAGTCTACCGAAGGGCCTTTAACACGTAACGGGTAATTGATGGTTGGGTGGGAGGTTGGGACAACCTTTGATCGTCTCTCAAAGGTAATTAACTAATGGCACCAGCATCCGTTGATCAGGGTAAAAAATAAAACTGAATGAAAAAAAAAAAAATCATCAGATCGATCATTTTGAAATCTTCATCAGCGATCACCTCTAGCTTCAACCCGAATTGAAGGGTTGAAGAAGAACGAAAAAGGTGGCGGAAAAAAACTGCTGGCTTGCGTTAAATTTGCATTTCTAAAGCTTTGGAGTGTGGTTTCACTTGTGATAGAGCGATTATTGAATTTCACGAGCAAAATCTGTTCTCAGATACCTATTTGGATTGATCAGTTGATCATATTTGTGTGCCTCCTGTAGAGTGTTCTTAAAAAAAAAGAACAAATTTAGGCCGCCTTGACTTTTTTTTTTTTGAATTATTACAAAAACCGACAACCAAAACTTTAAATTAAAGAGAGCTAAAGCATTGCGGCGTTGTCAGAAACAAGGATAAATAAAATTCCAGATTTTTTGCTCCAAGAAATCGTTTTTATTGCAGAAAATTTGAAATGTAAACCATAAAATTTTCAGGGGGCAAACTTTTTTTTTTCAAGAGCGATTACAATTTTATTATTGAATAATAAACGAAAATAAATAAATGAAAGTGAGTAATGAAATTGTCGCTTAGGGGTTCCTCCCAGTCCCCCTGTATGACATTAACAGGATAGTTGAGTTTTCAAAGGTTAAGGTGCCCCAGAGTATGAAACCGTCATGGTTACAAATTTTTAATCAACGGTTGGGCTCTCAAACAAAACAACATAATTTTATAAGCGAAATCCCTATTTCAATTTCGATGGGTATTCAGCGCTACCGACTTTCTCATCCTAAAAACAGTGGTTTCCTAACTTGTTTATTGCGATTATTGACGAATATCGAAAGTTGGCAACGGTGTTCATTAACAACTTGGCTTACAGCTCGGCATCCAGGATTATAGTAGCGGTCTGGGCTACGTAGGGTTTTGGAATAAATCAAGAGTTTTGCTCCGAACGGTTAACGATTCGCGTGAGGTGAATACTAACGAATGTACACTTTCCTTGCTTGCAGATGGTCGATCATGAGTGAAACTCTCCGGTAAATTCGAATAGGTTTCTGGGGTCAGTATTTCCAGTAATTTAAAAACAGCAATCACGTTTCGATGTAGAAGCTAAATTTGAAACCATAGAAAACAGTTGTTGGTTTTGTAAATGCCGAATTTATTTTATCCTCCCTCAAAGGCGGAGGATATTAAATAAAATAGAAAAAACTAAAGATTTGGGAAGTTGGTGATGATGTTGGAGGGAGAGAGGGATGGAAGGAAGTGCCCCTATAGAACGACCAACAATTTAAGTAAGAGCAGGATGATGCAGGTGGTGATACCACGAAATACTCCTGACGAGATGCCCACATCGAGTGACTCCGTGGCACTTTTCTAATTATTTCTAACCGTGTTTTATGATTATATTATTGTTAGATTATTTTTAAAATTTCTTCCAAAGAATACGTGAAATCCCATACACAGGGGTGTTCCTGCACTTCATTCACTACTTCAGACCAATACGTTTTACTTCACTCAAAAGTTTAACCGAAGGCTTAGAATTGTGAACTGATTGCGATTGAATATTAAAATTGTTTACTGTGATTTTGAACTGTGTTGATCAAGACTATAATTTACAGAAGTCTTTGAGTGCACTTGATTCGGTTACATATTGAAGTTGGTAGTAGATAGAATAAGTACTCTTATATTTTCGTACCAGTGAACCATCCGATGAGCAGACAAAACTAAACATAGGAGAGCAAGGCAGGGGTGCATCACGCTCGAGGCGTCCTGACGCTGGATGGCAGCTATGTTGTCTCCATCTGTAACAATACAAATAATTCATGAATTATAGAACCGGTTTAATGAATTTCTGTTTTGATTATAGAATGTGTTTTGGGACGTGGTACAGAGCACATTGGGCTTGAAATTTTCATTTGTTTTCATTGGAATTGGAACGATAACACTTCATTGAAGCGTCTATTCAATCACAAAATTGTTGATTATTTTAAATTGTGATATTGCCAATGTGAACAACAATAACTTATTAAAAAGCCTCAACATTTTCTTGTAACTGCGTGTAATTAGATCAAGAAGATGTTTCTTGGAATATTACAAATCATTACCTGGTACTTAGCCAGCTATAAGAATTTAAATCAAGAGTTTTGAAGAGAATTCTATCGGGGAGCAAGACAGTGTGACATCATAGCAGAAGTTGGACACACCTTGAAAAGGTTGTAATTGATCTATTTACAATAACTGACAAAGGAAACTTTATTTTTTAGAAGTTTTAATTACATCGGCGATTAATTGTAGAAAACGTTCCGTTTGCCTTGATTAAACAACGTCACTCGCTATTAAGCTACATAATTGTGTAAACGTTGATATATCATATCGATTCGCTAACCCCAAGCAGTTATGACGGGGATATAATTCCGTATAATGCCCTAATCACATCCCTTAAACAGCTGTATACAAATCAATAAGCATTGTAAAGCGTCATATTCAATACTGCTAAATGAGATGGTGAACTGATTCACAATTAAGCATAATCACTATCATTCATGGGATTCTGAAACAAATATTGACTGTCCATGTACGCAACGTTTGGGGTGGTGTCAAAAGAAAATATTGGTAGTAGCTGGATCAGCCTTTAGCAAGGCGTATTGCTAAAATTTTCGCTCTTTTACTGAACGAATTTGTCCATAAAACTACAAAATCATATTAATCCGTGCTACAAGACTCAAACTTCCTCGGATGAAATTTTATGAATACTATTTGGAGGAGAGAAAATGATGCTTCAAAGATGCGCAGGGTGAAGTAAGTACTGGATTCTGAGCATTGAAACTGATAACAGACCAAACTCATGTCTAACCCTCCAATTACCAGAAAATTCCTTTAATATCGGATGAAAACTGCAGAAATTATGATTGTTATAACGATTTCACATTCGCGCTAACGGAGAAGCTAATATTACTACAATCGTGTTGAAAATGATAAGAGATTACTATACCGTCCGATTATCGTCCGAATTTCAGTGAGGAGATCAAACGTCTAGAACTGGTGAGGTGATGGAATGGTATAGTTGCCCCTTCCAATAAGCTGAATGCGGTTATAATGCTTCTCCAGACGCTGAAAACGTGAAGCCAACGGGTTCTAAAATCGGGAAGGGCCAACTAACCATATCCATCACAAACGTGAAGAATTATCTTTGCGTTAGCAATGAAACTCATAGGGGACCATTTAAAACAGAACCCGCTTTGAAATTTTCATCGACATCGGATGAAAACTCATTACGCTAGTTGCTAGGACTTCACGTTCGATCATAAACTGAAGGTAGAAAAAGTACATTTTGTGGTACGATTGTCTTGGAGTTGTTATGATTCAACCGGTCTTTCCCATAGATTTCGTCATGATAGGAAGAGAGGAAATGTTGTTTGATACATTTAACATCTACGCTTCAACGTACTGCAGTATTGAATTTTAAACAATAAAACTACAAGCAATGATTGTGTACTAGATCGAAGAATAATCTACCATTTCATTAACATCAGAAGAAAATTGTAACAATTAAGTTTCTTACAGGGATTTTTGGTCACACTCCACAGAAAAATTTACACTCAGACTGAGATACAGATACAAATAGAAGACTAAGTCGCAAAATGCGAACAAAAATTTGGATTTTGAAGAAAACAAATTTTTTGGTTCCCAAATCGGAAAATTCTATTTCTACTAATTGTAGAAGTTGACTAGAAAGTAATAGTCATTATTATAGATAATAAACTTCACTTATCGCAAAATTCAAAACATCCCAATCACCATAAATTCACAAGAAATTCCGTATTCAAATACTGCTAAATATCTGGGCATGACGCTGGATGCCAAGCTACGTTGGAAAGAACACGTCAAGAAGAAAAAAGAAGAGGTCAACGCTAAGCTCAGGAAGCTGAACTGGTTGCTGGGTAGGAAATCTCAACTATCCACCCATAACAAATTGCTGTTGTATCAGCAAATGATTAAACCCGTCTGGGCCTATGGCTGCCAACTATGGGGCTGCACGAGCAACAGTAATGTCAAAACTATCCAGACACTCCAAAATAAAATCTTAAGGAGCATTGTCAACGCACTCTGGTATATCAGGACAACTGATCTCCACCGCGACCTCAAAGTGGGAATGGTGAGAGACGCGATAAAAAGAATTGCAGCGGATAACGAAATTCATCTGCACAGACACCAAAATCTCGAAATCCTGTATACCCTGGACAACAGAGAAGAGGTACAGCGACTCAGGAGGACCAAGCCGCTGGACCTAGTTGTGACCAGACGCTGATTAGTGTTCGTGACTTGTAGTGGTCTTAGATAATGAACTACTGAACCACAAAAAGTGATAATATTTCATTATAAATTAAGTTGCTAGATGGTTTGTATATTAAATCAGTTGTAACAATAAATAAATTTAAAAAAAAAAAGATTGATAGGTGCGAACAATTATTGAGCCATTCTGTTAGTATGAGGTCCTCTGAAATAGGTAAAATTAGAACAGAGGTATACATTTATTGACTAGGCTTATTATGAAAGTTCTTTATTGTAAATAATGAATAGCAAGAGACATTTCTGAGTTCGAGGAAACAAGTGAATATACTCGTAGCTTGATATAAATCTACGTTCGTACGTTTTGGAGGCGGGACTGGAGCGTGAATGAGGTTCTGTTTTATGTCGTCTCTCGCTGTCATGTTCAACTGCCTCATTGAGTTTGTGTATGTACTAAAAACAGCGGTATATACGAAAGCTGCTTACCCGGAACGTCAAATATCCTTTCGTCAGAGTCAACAATAACGTCAACGTTGTACGCGGGAATAATTGGCTCGATTTAGAGTTTGAGATACTGACTAACAACGATTGAAAATATTGAATTCTATAGAGATTTATCGAATGTGGTTGTGGATGATCAGCTTCAATAATGAATCTTTGCAATCAATCGAAATCAGAAAATTAACCCCTCTTCTAAATTTGCTAATTTACTTTTCAAAATGGGTCGAATCCAAAATCAAATTATAGAAAAAATACAAAATGAAATGAATAAATTAAGAAATAAATGAAAAATGCCCTTCGTTAGCTGGTGCTTACTACTACCAGACCAAAGTTATAGAGGAAGCCGAAGAGAGCGACCGTTCGATTCTAATTCTTGAGCTAAGAAACTTCTTGGATTATTTTTAAGGACATCAATTTTGGGTGAAAAGTGTCGATTTCACCGTTACAACCCTTGTTTGTTAGCATTCAATTGTCATTTTCTCTGTGAAATTTAATTGCAACGAAAAATTGATAAGTTCATTATGAAGTTGACCATTTCAAGCAGTTTTTTGGAGGCCCGCCGACCAGCAATCAAAGATATGATCTTAAAGAAAATGAAAAATTGGCTATTTGACATTGTGACAAAATTCATTTTTTCGACTCCTTATCAATTCGATAAAATGTTTATCAGGCATTCAAGAGATAGGAAATTTGTCGTCCCTTCCGCCGGTACCAACAACTTTGAATTTTTAGGGCACGTTAAGTTAAGCAAGGTGAAAACTCAAAAACGAATCTTAAAAAAGGAAATTAAAAAAAAATCTCCTTGGGATTTGGTTTGAAATGAGTTGTAAAACTCGTGGGAGAGCGGTCACAACTCGTGTTACACCCAGTAAAACTGTAACTGAATTTTTGGAGAATCAAAGAGAATGAATAAACCGCTATTAAAATTATGTTGAATACAGAACGCTACCTACCTGAGCCATTTCGAAATAGATGTTCAAAACTTACAGTCAGAGATTGATCGTCAGAATTCCTTCTAGTAAGAGCAACACAATCTACGCTTTTCCAATTTATCGGAGCGCTTTGTTACCCCACCTCCCCACGAATTCGATAAGGACCGGATTCCCGGGAGGCTTAATCAGCAAAAATGGTGATTAACGTACTCCCCTCGTTCGCAAGATGAGGGATCAGTTTACCTCCACGATGCACACGATGTCAGCCCAGAAATTCCCTGAAGTTGGGTGAGGCTGGGTGTTGGGTGAAACCATTACCAGCCCAGAATAGCACGTTCGAACCAAACTGTTCCTCCTGACAATCCCTTCGGCAAGAACTGGTTTTAGTGCTGAGTTTTGTGCTTTTCCTCTTCTCAGATGAAGTACCACACTCGTAGTGTCGGAATATATATATACTTAAATGTGTTTACATTTGAGCGTATGCGGGTTACCCGCTTACTACTGCGCTATATCATTCCATTACACCTCCTGGTTTTAGATTTTCTAGTTCCAAATATTATTTTTGGAAATGGCGAGTGGGAATCGGCGATCTTGAGTTATCATATTCTAGACCTGTTGATATAAAACACTTCAATACTGAATGATCTATGAGGTGTTTTAGTTTCAAACTTTTAGTTGCATTCACTTATGTTGACATTAATTAAGTAATGGGTAAATCGAGGAAAAACACGGTTAAATGTGAAATAATGAATTATAGGCGAAGATCAATTCAAAATGTTTCAAAACCCATTCGCAAATAATAAAAATTTTAATTGTGGAGCAGACCGAAATCGTCCGTACAATGTAAGATATCTACGTTATTTCTTGCTCTTTCCAAAAGTGGCAAACTTTCGTAATGTAACATTAATCAAAATACTAAAATATAATAAATAAATATGATAAATGCGCATATACCATATCGAAATTTCGAAACTGTTTCATTACGTTCTATCGATTCCAATGATCCACAAATGACTTGGGGAGGGGGGGGGAATCAAAAGGTCAAGTTAACAAGGGGGCCTCCATTTTAATGAAAATGATGGGGGGGGGGGGGGGGGAAAAAAACTGTTACGCCACTGAATTCATTGATTACTAAATACATTTTTCCAGTGAACAAACGTTACTTAATGCAGAACGTTTTTCTTTTCCGATATTTTTAAATTTAAAACTTAAAAACAAACAATTGTTGGATTGTTCAGAAGTGAAAAAGAATAGGTTTCACAAATAATGAAGATTTTCTAGACCCGCCATACACAACCTACAGCTCGCCAAGCTTTTCTGTGTGGCCCTCATAAGATAGGTTCAGTTTTTGTCCGACAGAATGAAATTTACCCAAACCCGTTTCCTCCTCTATTTAGTAATTCTATAATTATTTTGCTTCCGGTTCTGTTTCACTCCTATTTTAAGTTACCGAACTGACTCGAATCACATTAAGGAGCTGTTTTCAAGGAAAAAGGGGGGAAAAAAAGAGTTTTTTATACTATGAGTACCTGACGATTAAAAAGATTGAAAAACTGTTGAGACTTGCTGCTGACGTTGTTTACATCGACTTGTATTTGCGAATCATCCTATTCCACTCATGAAGTATGCCAAGAATTTATACAGAAGTCGGCTACACTTTGTGTAAAAACAACTTGAGAATTTTAGTGATTTTTCAATGAAATGTTTACGTGATTCCGGCTGAACGTATTAGTGATGATCAATTCACTAATTACTTGTACTAATAAACATTTTAATTGATTGGTGACACAATTCAAAATGTCCGTACAATGGAACGATATCTACGTCTCCAATTATCCCAAAGCCCCAAGCGTTTACTTTGATAATTAAAAAAAATTGAAAAAAAAAAAAAAAACCTGACGGAAGAACGCTTTTAGAAATTACTAATGTATTTTTCTCTCATGATTGGATTTCTTCCAGCACTCCATCCACTCTCTTGAAACTTTGATTACGATTTCCGAGTTTCGTCCACCCCCTTCCTCTTCAAGGTCACTCCTATTCATTTTGAGCCCTCCATTATATACTGACGTTTCTATCTCGAACGTCTTTATCTGACGTTTGAAAGATGCTAGAGAAAATGATTCCAAGGTTGTAATCTGCAGAACTATATCCCTTGAATATAGGGTATAAAGTTCATCAGGACTTTCAAGTTAAAACAAAGGTTTCAAATCTCTGAAGAGCAATTTTGAAGACGTTTTTTTTAAAGAGAAAAAACGTTGTGGTTCGAGATGAAGTTTCTACAGCGAGCAGTTTCAACGAATTGCACAGGTCTACAAAGTAATTTGTTCGATCAGCTGCATGAAATGTTTAAACTAAATTCCATGTTTTTTGACGCGCTGAATCCGAAAATGACCTCAATTTTGTTTCATCAGGTTCAGTTTTCTTGCAAAATGTGAGGGATTGGCCACACAAAGGGCACGAAAAAGCAGAAAGAACATTTTTATTACTGTACGGACTAAATGAATGATTTGGTTTTCAATCAACACAAAATGCCAGAGCAATTCATTCTGTTTGCTTGCGAAATCTTTTCTTCTTTTGTTTTATACTTCTTTGCAAACGTTTCCGTTCTCCAGCACTGTCTGTATCCAACAGTAGTCTGCTGGCATGTATAAGTCCCACTGTCCTTGGAAGTGTTGGTGAAATCCTTCACCTTGCTCCTCACTGGACGCTCTCAAGTTTTTGTCAAAGTGTTAGACATGGGAGTGCGGGAAATGAACTTTCAAACTCGAGTTCCACCTCTTAGATTTTCAGGCAACTAACATCCGATATACAATGGTTTTAGCGATGGTCTTTTGTATTCCCAAGAAACTTTTGCGCTACATCCATGAAAAAAAAATTCCATTCTTCATCTTTTTCTCCCACTGATGAAGATTTGGTTCTGACAAAAGTTTTGGTATGATAGGTCTTTTAGTAGCTCCCTCTTTCAATTTGGCTTCAGACAGTTTAGGAAACTTGGAACACACAAATCTGAAGCATTCCCCATCTCTTGGGAATGACTTTATGAACTGCTTCATAAGCCCCAATTTTATACGAAGTGGGTTTACTAAAACCTTTTCAGGAGGAACTAAGCTTCTATTGATGACGTTTTTGTGCCCAAGGGTCAGGGTGTTTCGAAGTGGCCACTCAGTTTTCATCCAATGGTGATCTCGGGCTTGACTGCTTCACAAGCCCAAAAAACAGGGATACTCGGTAGCTGGTCCAACGGCATAGTTAATATCTTAAAACCACGACGAACCAGCCAGCGACATTTTTGGTACATGATTTTTTCAAGAGTTAGTTCCAAATCCTTGAATTTTCCCCCAAAACGTACAGAAAGCCCGATTGGAATCGATGCAAATCTATTTCCATTGAAGCAGCAGCACTACTTTAAAGCTTGTTTCGGAATAATCTACGAAGAAGCGCCACTGAGAAGAATATTCTAAGAGTATTCTATTTCAATTATCCATACTTGCACATGCGTTTAATTCACAAGACGACCTTCTTTGGAGTAGAACTGAGCGAATTCCCACTCTCGATGTCAGTACGATGAAAACGATGCTCCTGGTGACAAAAGTTTTTTATTTGTTAGCCTTGACCCTAGCAGTTCAACTATATCATTTGATAGGCCCGAACCTCTAACCAGGTCATTGAGCTCGTTTTGAGAAAAAAGTTGGTTATTCCCATCCGATGAAAAATCTGAGCCAGATTCATTATGGGGAGGTAAAAGTGTCTCCGCCCTCTGAAGCATACACGATAATATCCAAATTGGAAGGAGGCTGAGGCAATAGCAATTCAGGACTGTAAAACACTGGACAAATAGCTGAACTCAAGTTAGGGTGAGAAACATTCTCGTAGTTTTTGGAGTTGAAACCGTTCATGTCTACAAGTAAAAATAGCAGCCGGTTCAAACGTTCCTTCTCTGCCTGTCCAGAAACGTTAAATCTAAACAACGGAAAATCGCTTCATATCTGTTAATGATGGGATAAAGGGTAAAAAAAAAACACATAATCCAATGTGAATGTGAATAGGAATGACCGAATTCCTATACTTTGACGGAAAAAGTCATTTTCCTTTTCTTTGGTATTTCCAAAATTGCTCGAACCAGCTTTTGTCGGTAGTCTCTATATAGAACATACTATTAAAGACAGCAAAGAGTCCGATAAATTATGCAAAATTGCAGGTATGGTGATGATGCCAATAATAACAACTTGTCAATCATTAATGCTATTGTGATTATTGAAATAGTAATGACCATCATTATGATAATTATAACAATCACAATAGCAATTGCAGTAAAGAGGAATGCAGGAATTGCTCATTTGGGTACCCGGCAAGTACCCTCAACTGGGCTTTCTGCTATCATTTAACACACGTAAATGAAGATTTTAAAAGTTAATAACATTTAATTGCAAGAATCAGAAACAAATTTGGTTTTGCCAAATAGATTGTCAACATTAATTCCCCTCTGAAGGGCATTTCTAGGAGGATTAGAGTAATTATTCCGTCAAAGTAAGAGTAACAAGCGATTTCTGGTGAAAAATACTGAAGTAACATACTTGGAATTAATCACTTCAGAATTTTGAACTGTGTTCGTAACTTTCGTTTTACCACGAAATCGCTAAATGTTTTGAACATATGTTTGCCTTTTTTTACTCAATTTAAAAAAGTGGGCTAAATTAACGGAGAACATCTGTTGCGCCATCAAAAAGCTGACGTCAGCTTTTCTGAAGCGTCTGAAGGTTCAGTGAAATAAACCCCGAGGTGCACATTATGATGTCCAATTGGAAAAAAAAAAAAAAATTCTTTCGAGAGGGATTACGAATTAAACAAGTGAAAATTACCCAAAATGGGATTGGCGATTATTGAATTTGCATTTGCATTGAGCACGTAAATTTTCTCAACCAGAAGAGCTATTTGGATTGTTCAGTTGATCATATTTGTGTGCCTCCCGAACCAATAATCACTGTCACGTGAAACACGACACTACCAAGCTTGTAGAAATTAAATTATGAACGCAAGTCAATTGAATAATAAACTGTGAAAGAATTTGCCGTTTCATGGATATCTTTCCGGTTCATCAAAGATAATAGCATTTTAATCGGAGTGTGAAGGCGCTTACTATCACAACGTTGATTATGAGTATTGTAAACCAAATATATTGTGAGGAACGAATTTGATCGAAAAACCGGTTTGACCTACGGACCTGGGGAAACCTAATGGAAACGGAACTTCAAAAAGAGCAAATGTAGGCCGCCTTGACTTTTTTTTGAGGTTTTTGGGCTTGTCAAAAATTTGAGCAGCTGATGCTCAAGACACACAGCGTCGGACCAACATGGATTTTTCCTGAAAATTTCCTCTTTTTTTGCTTCAGCCGTTCGGAACGGCGGAAGAACAGTTCGGAAAAATCAAGTTTCCTCGTCTGATTTACGAACCGATTGTTTCGGGCAAGAGCGATCCTTGGTTTATTATTGAGCCCTCCGGACTTGGAAGAACCTCAGAAGCTGCACCAGGCCTAAAACCCACAAGCGGCTTTCCTCAGCACGACCTTCAGACCTTCACAAGGTACCGAACTTTTGACACGTGGTATAGAAGATTCAGGTTGTACAAATAAAGAAAAGTAGTGTTTAATTTAACCGAAATTCTAGTCTTTACTGAACTTGTCCTTTCCACGGGCTGTTGAGGTAAAACAAAGAGATTTTGGGATACGATTCTAGAAGGGGAAAATTGCAAGATCTCGCCGGGGCGGACACTAAGAAGTTTGGTCCGGGCAACTTTCGTGGAGTTCGAACAGGGGAATTAAAACTCCCCCTTAATAGAACAAAAATAATTCCCGACATATATAAACATAGGAGAAAAAAGAACAAAAAAATATATAATATCATCTTGTGGAATACGCTTCATTTTTAGATTTGAACATCTCTGGGGAACCCAACCTTGACCAACTGACGAGCTCTCGAAATTATTGGAACCAACTTCTTATCTTGCCTCCTTTGCTGACACCTCCCCGTTCTCCACCAATGGGGCTTTCAATGGCAATTACACAATTAGACCCGTCAAACCAATTGATCCTTCTATTCAGGATTTTTTTTTATTCATTTCAATAACTTGAAACTCCCAAATGATTGGCTTTAAAATTATTTTCAGATCCTTCCATCTGGGGTCTGATAATTTGGTCGTCTAACTTTTTCAATCGTATTTTCAAGGAAGTTTCCATTTAACTGGGTTTCGCTGAGAAAATTATAGGATGAGACGAAAGATATTATTGGAGTTCGATGGCGATGTAGAAATGTGATTTAAAACAAGGAAAAGATTATGTTTGTTGAATACGTGTTTGGTGTAACTATATAGTTTTGGAAGTTCTGTCTAACGTGACACTCATCAAGTTGTCAGGTTCGCTGTGATTGGATAGTGTTTGATCGTTCCTAAGTTTTGAGCCAGTGAGTTTATTCAGGCATGCTTGCGATTATGGTTTGTGTTTTTTGAACAAGAAAACAAAAATGTTAACACCTCTATACCTCAAAAGTTTTAGGGTTTATATAAGATACATTGATTCCAAAAATCGAATAAAAAAAGATTCGACGCAAGTACTTAGCTGGTTTCTTGTCCTGCAAAGGCTCGAAATTTTCCCACACTCTTGTGTTTAGGTATGGGTGGGGTACGTGTACGACACCCATCTACTGAAGTAATGTGTTGTTCCCCACTATCCGGTCGAAGTGAACCCCAAGATACACTCAATGTGCTGGTATGTGCGTCAAAGACCACGCCGACCCGTGCCCACTAACAGCATCACGATTGAGCAGCCGATAGAGTAGTTACAGTTACCCTGCGGAAAGCGGGTTATTGGAGACATTAATCGAAATCAGCACGAACCGCATTACACCTGGGTCAACTCCACTAATCAAACGGGAAGATTGTTTCTGGTAGTAGTCTGAAGAAAATTGAATTGGCGCTCCGTATACACACCTCAGTAGAGCTGAGCCAACATGTCTCCGGCGTATTCAGACGCAAGCCTGGCATTAATGTTGAAACAGCAATCTTAAACTAACCTAGTGAATTTTGAATGTACGTTATTGTTCCTTGCAGGGCTTTGAACCTCGGGAAGTACATGGAGGTTCAGCTTTAGCACGACGGAGCTTTTAATAGTTACCTATGTGGAAAACAGTGTTATTTTTGCTGAATGTGTTCCTCTACGACGAGATAAAGCTTGAAGATAATACAATTTGATTATTGGTTGAAAATTTTCGTTGCCAAATGTGAAGAGGGCTATTGGATGACGGTTACTTATCACGAAGATAAGTGCAATCTACTGATCTGCTCATTGTGATGTCACTGGTCTCTGAGGCATCCTACAAGGCCCGTTTGAGACCCAACGATCGATTAGGGACCAAATAATGGCCAATTGGGTAGCCACTGGCCATTCGTGTGTACGCTCAGACATCTCCTCAGTGAGTTAAATCCAGAGGTCATGTGCGGAATATGTGGAAATAATATGTCCGGCCACTTTTAATACCTCCTACCACTTTTTGTACGACTGCCCATCCGTTTTGGATCACTTGACCCAACTAGGACACCAACAGTAGGTGGACGTTCTACCTTGTCCACACACGGTCCAGTCCCTGTTTAGATTCAATACTTGAGAGCCACTAGACAGTACTGCAAACTCAAATATCTCTAGTTGTAATAAAATTGTTCGGGTCCAATTTTAGCTTCATTTCGATATCAGGTGATCAGTGATTTAGTCCACAAGAGGGCGACAGAGTGGTCATTACATATCCTAGCGGAAGAGAGCAGCGATGCTGAATATTGTGCTCTCTTGATTGAAAAGAAAGGAGACTTAATTCCCTTTATTATTTCTCCTCATGTTTCAGTTGAATCTATGTAGGCAATCCATGAAGCAGTACATCAAAAGTGCTGAGTGAAACTCACAAGGGAGAATCTACAGATTAATCCTCAAAATCTTCGGACGAAAACTGTATAACTTACCATTTTACAAGATTTGATGGACACAAGACACTCTGACTGACACAGGCAAACACACAGATAGAGAGAAAGAGGGAGGGAGAGAGACCAAATCCTAACTCGTATAAATGGATATTTTGTTTTTGGCAAAAATATTTTTTAATCCCCCCGAAAGTAACAACAATGGTTACTTCTTACTCATAGAATTGAAAGAAATACATACAAAAATAATTTATACTTTAGTGTGATAATTAGCTGCATGTTTGTAATTCAATTCTTGGAGTTTACGTATGTTGAAACCAATTTACCCTGGTCTAAATCCTTTTGGTTTGTTACTCAATAATAAACCATTGTAATCGCTCTTGGAAAAAAAGAAATTCTAACCCCCCCCCCCCCTGAAAATTTCATGGTTTACGTTTCAAAGGGTGTAGAATCCGAATCTGCAATACAATTTTTTGCGTCCGTCTGCCATACGCACGATTTCTCCCAAACGGCTGAAGCAAAAAAGCTGATTTCAGGAAAAATCCATGTTGGTCCGGCGACGCCCCAATTCTTGAGCCAGCTCTCTCACTTAATTTAAAGTGCCCTTTAAGGGTTGTCAAAGTTTTGTAAAATCCCTAAAAACCTCAAAAAGAGTCAAGGCGGCCTAAATTTGTACTATTCTTGAAGAACACTCCACGAGGAATCAAATGAGCCCCTCCCCAGGTCCGTAGGTCAAACCATTCCCGATGTGTGGCCCGATTTATGGTGCCAACATTTGCGTTATTTTGGTTTATTATTGTATTATTTTGATTACAGTAACCTAGTAGTGAATGTGGATACTGGAATGAACTTATTTTATTATTCAATTGGCTTGCGTTAATGATTTGAATTTATACTAAGCTTTGGAGTGTGCGTGTTTCACAGGTGATAGAGCGATTATTGAATTTCAGGAGGTATGCATAGAGCACGTAAATCGGTTCTCAACCAAAATACCTATTTGGATTGATCAGTTGATCATATTTGTGTGCCTCCTGAAATTCAATAATCGCTCTATCACCTGTGAAACACGCACACTCCAAAGCTTAGTATAAATTCAAATCATGAACGCAAGCCAATTGAATAATAAACCCCAGTGAAAGAATTTGCAGCGTTTTTATCTTGATCGATTCAAGAATTGGTGAAACGTTGAAATTGGAAACCAACATGGCGTCTGACAGTTCCACCGAAACAGTCGTAAATTATACCTAATTTGACCAAATAGGAAGATTGATTGTGTACAGTAGTTGTTACCACAAATAGCTTCCACCATTTGTAAGTAACTTCCTGCTTAATTTGTTGTTCAAATACTATTACTCAAGGGCAAAGAGAAGCGGAATTTTAATTATTCAAATCGTATTTACAAAGTAAAGTTGGAGGTTGATAACACGCAGAGTATTACGAATGCCCTTAATAATTTCTCTTTGAACAGCTCTCTCGGGTGATTACAATAAATTTGTTATGGGCGCACTTTAGTCTGCCTCCGTCGATTTTGTTGAATAATTCCATTAAGTTTGGATTGCGAGGAAATTTATCATCGTCCGGCATGAATGTTTTAAATCGTCCTGGGAATCTACATAGTTATCAGGAATTGGAACGACATTAATAAAAGTGAGGGGGTCAGTTTGTACATTTATCTGTACCTACAAGTTAACTAATAAGATTTTGCGTTTATTTTTCTCGAAAAAAAAAAAAAAACACAGTGAGTTTAAAGGTTTTTAAATTTTACGCTTCCGCATGTTCATGATGGTCATGGAGTTAATAAATAATTGTTTAGGTGTTAAACTCACATAAACTCAGATTTCTTTAAACTCGATATACAAGTCTCGGAATGTGGACATCAGTTAACATAAAAGCGATAATATCCGAATGAAGCCGTTCTAAAATCAATAACCAATTACTCTCCGAGTTTGAAGGGAACTGGATAGATAGACAGTACGAAATCAATGTCATGAGAAATTCTTATCTGCGCATGCTCAAGCCACGTGATATACGGCAATAATTTGTGGAGAACCGTTCAACAGGTAACCCTAAAAATCTTGGAAAAAATGTGTGATCACCTTGCTAAAACTTCGTGGTAGTACCTTCGTAGATCAAAAATTGACTTCCCGGTTTTGAAACTTAAAAAAAAAGAAAAAAAAAACATTTTGGATTTTCTTTTTGCACGAAAATTAAGCTTTGTAGGTGAAGAGTATAAACTAGTTTGGTGGTTTGTGACTTCGCTACGATGTCAAGCGCATTTGAAATACCTACCAAGTTCTACTGACCATTAGTATAATAGTTTCAGGACAGTTCTGAACGAGTACCTAAGTATACACCCCTGTCTAGACAAAGAAAAAAATCGAGACAATTATTTACGTGTAATCGAGTTTGTACATTCTCCAACTGTGAACTCGTTTCACGTTTAATTCTGTTTGCAGGAGTGAATTAATAGGGAGCACAGAATACTGTTGGAACTGGGAGTACAATCGGTGAACTACGGAGCAAGAGCGAGGGCATTGTTCTCCGCAACTTGGTTTTCCTTAGAGTATTCCAGCGCGTTCATTAAACCGTCTTGCACACTCCCCCTAGCTGATAATGTCTTTTTCTTAGACAAGTTCCTGTTGAAGGTGGCCCTTATTCTATAAAGTAGCCCAACAGTGTAATGTAACTAATACCCTGAACGTAACCTTTACGTTAAATTTGAATGGAACAGCTGAATTCAACATCAATAATTTAAACAAAACAGCGTAAGCACGAGTAGTCGCTGTGTGCATATGTAAAAGTTCAACTGCCTCATAGACAAATTTATATATGCGAGGGGCTTGCAATAAAAGAGGTTCCCTGGGCTATTAAAAATCAAAAACTTCATTTTGTTGAAAAAATATTTTTTTCAAATTCAGCAATTAATTTTCTATTTTTCTACGTAGTCACCATTTCGATCTAAACATTTTTCGAAGCGTGGTATCAATTTTTTCAAACCTTCCTCGAAGTGGAGCGTGCCCAAATTGCGGAAGTAGGCGTTGACGGCAGCTTGCAATTCTGCGTCGTCCAGTAAGTTCCCCCCCCCCCCCCAGAAATCACATAATCTCGTAATATATAAGGATTTCCTCAACCCTTAGCGATACTAACCCCTTCCATCTAATACAAAAATCGTTATAGTTGTTCAGTTAAATCTAAAACTCCGATATTGTGTAATTGTCTCTCGAGTCATTATCCGCTGTTTCCATAGATTAAGGAAACTTCTACTCTCGATAATTCCTCACATCCTTCTGCAATTTCCACTGTATCTAAACAGGACCCTGATAACGACCTCCATAAACTTTTAGATCACCTTCACCGTATTGACGATACTCCCTCTGCACCCAAACTAACCCCAGACCAGTAGAGAGCTGAAGACATACAGGATGTCCCACGAGTTGTTCCCCCCTCCTAAAATCGTCAAAATCGGACTAAACAAATAAAGGTTTTTTGAATCTTAATTTTCTTCCCAAGGATCTCGAATAGCGTATTCTCGCACTCCGCGCAATTGCGTAACCATGCGCAATTGACACGAACTCTCTTATTTTAAATGAAAATCCCAACTTTTTATTAAAGATTCGGATTCTACCCAAGATTTCATGAAAATTTGACCCCTCAACCGATTTTTTGATTGCGCGTGATCGGTTCAGCGAGCACGCTAAGTTGAGCAACCCCAAATTGGTCAAATACAAATGTTGGTGAACTGTGGCATATGAATCTGCATTGTTTTTAACGCTGATTCACGAGATGCTATCTATTTTTTGATTTGACCCAATTTCTGCGGAATAATTAAGCGAAATTGTTTATTTCGTGTCCGTTTTTTTCATTTTAGGCGCCTGTTTTCAGATTGTTGCGGGGATTAATTTTCAAGGTCTGGTTGAAAAATGTAAAAATAGGAGATTGAAACCTTCTTCAGTGATCAAGTGAAAAATCATCTTAATCTGTGAGTCGAAAGTCGGCATAAATGACGATTTTTCACGCCAAATAAACAAATTTTGGTCATTATTCCGCAAAAATTGAGTCGAATCAAAATTCGGATAGCATCACGTGAATCAGCGTTAGAAAGCAATGAAAAGGCGTATAATTTGTTTATGAAGAATTAACTCTATCAGGGGCACATGGAAATGGTAGGTTGACCTCCACTTGGTATCCCTGCGTATTACACGTCCCATCATGCAATTCATAAGCCAGGAGATCCGCCGGAAAGGATTAGAGTACAGTAGAGTAGACAGCCGTTGTAACTGGGAGAAATAGAGTCATACCACTTCGTACTCAAGGTTAGATCATTCATTCCTGTGATGTAATTTTCAACCTCGGGGAACTCTTCCTGAGCCTCGGCAAAACGGCGAAATAAGCACTCGGCGGTGAATCTTGAAGAAGTTGAGTGAGGATCGATTTGGAAACAAGCTTGTTCAATGTTGTGCAACTTACGTGAATAAGTGAAGAGTCGTCTTGTCTGTTCATTTACAAGAAGATCCTGATCGAGATGGTAGTTATTTGGGGCTGTACCAGGATGTTGGAGGTGAATTTGAGAGTCATCATCTTCACTACTGCCTGTCGCTCGTCCACTGCGTGTTTCCACCATCTTTATAGAGCGTTTAATCACGTATTTCGCGCTGGACCTGGAGTGCTACAGCCGCGAAATTAATTGAATTTATCCGGCTCGAAGGACCAAATGTTTAGAGCACGGGGAAAATCAATGAAGAAGTCGTAGATTGGAGATAGATAAATATATTTGAAGGAAAAACTAAAACTACTATTTTCACGAATATTTACTATATTGTACTTGAATGCACATTGGTGAAAAATGGAGGTATCTTATAAACACTACTACGGGGTTAGTGAGAGCACTGTACAACTTGAACACTAAAGCATAAGTGGCCTAAGAAAATATATCCACCTCTAAAGTTCTCTTGGTACATAGCAAGAGGGGGTATCATGCAGAGTTGTTAGGAAAGTAATTCGATTACCCATTACAAATTCCAATTACTTTTGAAGACAGGTAATCGCGATTACCATTCCAATTACTGTAATGGTAATCGGAATGGAGTACTGGTAATTCGATTACTTTTTTTAATCCGATTACTGCATTGGTAGAATGCAAATTTGATGCCACAATGATAGATGAAACAATGTTATCTATTTAATATCGTATAAAACAGATGTCATCTATTTAACACTCGCTATTCGCTATACTTGCTATGCATTATACATCGATTGTGAAAGTGTGCCGTAAGTTGAAATTTTGAAAATAAGGTTATGACATATCCAGGTAAATTCTCCTGCAAAATTTTTATTTTTCGTCATTTTCTGTAAAAAGGTTTTGTTTTTTTGTAAGGAATTAATTAAACTTGGAATTAATTAAAATTATTCGGTTTTTCGATTACCATTACTTGTAATCGGAAAAAGTAATCGTTTTAACGATCACCATTACAGTAATTGGAATGGTAATCGCGATTACTTCTGGAGTAATTTCAACCCCAAAACTTCGGATTTTCAATCTCCTTTTTACTGAAATTGTTACTAGCCAAATATACGTCATTACAATGAAAGTAATCGGAAAATTATTCATTACTCAAAGTAATGATTACGTCTCAACTCTGGTATCATGATGAATGGAGAGGGAATTCCTGGGGGAAAACCCCGTGATGGGAAAAAATGTTATGGAAGGTGCGATAGATTTCGAAGACCGTGGGACAAAGGATGGTGGAGAAAATGACAGGTTAACAGCTGTTAACTGTTTTTGCGGTTTTAGTTATGTCTAAAAGTGGAATGCGAAGGGGAAAACCTGAGAGGATTACTGAGCTGTAGTCGTGCAGAAATCGGCTTCCACGGGACTGCTAACAGTGGTTAGGTAGTTCTATGGGATTCCCTAAGCTATAACGGTATCGTTTCATATTTTTGAGCTAATGCTCGAAACAGATACTTTCAACTCTTCCATTAAAGAACCTTTGAAGACGATCGCATGAACTTATAGAAACACGAGTGGTACCATTCAGTTCATTGAAGTGCCATCCAATAAAATCAGCACAAAAATCAGCTTTTATTTCGACAGTTTTTGAGAAAATGATTTTCCGGAATTTCCTTCGTAAATCAGAGTGGGTGAGAAACTATGAATACATTACAGGCTGAAGCAACATGATGCTATAGTTTCGGATAAAAGCTTCTGACGCAGAAAGGCAGCAGACAATCGGATTTAAAATGAAAAAAAAAAAAAAAAAAATTACTTCACTTTTTTTGTTTGATTCCGAAGAAATATAAAATGGTGTAGTTGAAAATGAACTGGAACTCGCTTTCTCGTTCCGGGAACCGCCAATCATTAAACTGTTACCCAAACGGGTTATTAAATAATACAATAAGATCAAAAGATTCCAGGCGGCAATTACTACCTTTGAAGGAGCAGGTTTCCCTGGAGCCGGGAGCATTAACCTGATTGACTTAAATTGATTGCTTCGTTACAAGCCACAAATTACCTCTTTTCTGTTCAGTACCTACCATTCTAACTTTCTTCAAAGTACAAACTCGTATCGCGTACAACGACCCCAAATTAAATATCATTTTGATGAAGAAATTGAACTGTGATTCCACGAAAACAATGTCAAAACGCGGAACTGTAAAGAACGTAAATTAATGTTTGTCATTCGTGGTTTCACTAGCTTTGCCTAAACCGTGGGTCATAGTCATGTTTTTGTAATTGAGGCGCCAGAAAGGAAAAAGGGCCTATAGGCAAGATTTTTGTTTTGTGCTATCGCCCTTCAAAGTTTTCATTTGATTGCCTTTTTTATATGTTAAGTGCATTTTCTGGAGGAAAGAGTGCCTACTTTCATTCAGATCTTCCTCTATACAAAATGGTAGCAATATGTAACATATGCGGTCAGTATCAGCTTGAAAATCGAGTTTGCAAAAATCAAAATCAAGGCCCTTTTTCCATCTGGTGACTTTTCACTACTGGTAAATTGTGTGATCCGACTATTTTAATGCATTAAAAGCCACAAAAAAGAAGAACCCTGTATTTAAATCAGTACAAATATTCTAAAGAATTGAAAATCAGAAAGAACTCGAACAGAAAAATCATAAAAAGGTGTTGTATGTAAACATTTTTTCAATTTTCATCACTGTTGTCTTCTTCGACGTCTAAAAAGCTGTCCTCAGCTCCTCAAGGATCAGCATCGAACAATTGTAGAGTTTCTTCAAAAATCTTATTAATCCTTCTTTTCCCTTCCGCGTTGAACCTGGAAAAATCTTCTTAGCATTGATTGAAGAGCATTTTACTGAGCGAAGAAGACGATTGAGAGTAGTACTCTGCAGTCTTGAAAGCAGTACTCACTTCGAATGAGCCACGTATGGCAGTATACGGTTGAGGGAGTGCATCTTATCATCCTGTATTTTTTTAAATTCAATAGATACATTTTTGGTCGGTGCCCTATATAGTACGATAACAACAGATTATAGCACATATTAAATGTGATTCACATGTGTAACAAAATTTTGCAGCTGGTATTCAGCTCAAATAGACAGATTTAACGAGGAGGACCAGTAAATGGGCTCCTAGTTGAATAAATAAAGACAACTTGATATAGAGATGTAAAGAATGAAGCGTTTGGAGAGATAAACAAAAACATTAAACATAACAATATGAACAAAGTTCAGTGGAGCTTAATTGAACCCTTCTGCGTTGTCGGAATGGTGCTGTATTTTAAGGCGACGAGTGGGCCGAGGAGCTGGGGGGCGCAGGGGGATAGAATTTATGAGGGGGTTTGGGTGGGCTGGTGCGTTCTGGTACATTTTATGGTAATTGGCGATCAGCGTATCATGGACAGATGGGATTTCGAAGTCTTTGTGCAATTCCTCGTTCCGAACATACCATGGGGCGTTGCATATAAGACGGAGTATACGGTTCTGTAGAACCTGATTCGGTCGATTTGGGTTTGCGATGCGGAACACCAGAGTCCCCCACCGTAGAGCCAAATGGGGCGTATGAGCACCTTGTATTATACATTAGGAGTTTGATGTGGATCGGTAGCTTAGGGTGGCAGAGTAGCGGTTTGAGTTGAGTTATCAATTTGAAATTTTGTGAACCTACTCTCGATGTCTCGACGAGTTCAAAACTGCGAAAATACTGAAAAGGGTCTTCGAGCGCTTAAGGCCCTTTTTCCACCTGGCGCCTCAATTGGTATTTTTTCTTTTAAAAACCGATAAACACTCCGGTAGATAAAATTAAACCAGGTAGCTCTTAGAATTTACTTAGCGCATTGCAAATAATTAACGAAAGTTATTGTTCATGGAAATCAGCACAGAAGTTAACTCTGTTAGTTAACGTTGAATGTCAAATGAAATTTTCATGTATGTTATAGGACAAAATATTAAAGGATCTTTATAGTCATAAAACTATTTTTGAGAAACACTAATATGAATATTGAAAATGAAGTTGAATAGGGTTGCTTTCCACTGTTCATTGAAAATCTAAGTTGCAGGAAAAAAGTGGAAAACGTAAAGAACGAAATTGGCGCTTTTGTAGGACGAATGGGTGATGTTTTGCCTCCGAGTGAAAAAGAGAGTGTATAAATAAAAGAGAGAAAATGAGGGAGAAACCTTTTCAGAACTTAGCTAAAAAGAAATGATTTATCTGGCCGTAAGTGAGTTTTCCTTGCTGCTCTCAGTGGCCCTCTTAAATTTATTAGGTCTATTCAACCTGCCCCTGGTGCGCACCTTTGAGAAAGTTTTCCGGGGCATTTTTGACTGGGGGTTTTCTTCAGTCGTTTTTTAATTATTCCTCTTCGCTGAAAACGGGTGGAGCCTCGGGGCCGGGATGATCCGGATTTTCGTTCCTGTACGAATAGAGAGGGAAAAGAATTTCTTGTGTGCGGTTATCCGATCCTAGGTAGTATCGTAACCGCGTCTCGGGTTTCCTTCGTTCCCTTATTTCAAATTCTTGGAAAAAAACAAATTATTGAGGTACTAAAACATCGAAAAATGAAAAACGGGTGTTGTATTAGTTCCATGCTTGAATGAAAGATTAGTTTTTGTTATATCGGCAACAATGTAAAATAAAGAGTTAGTTCGTTTTCCGCGTATACAAATTTATGTTTATCCCCGATCACGTGCTAAATAAAACTATTAATTAAATGAACTCTACGTAAATAGTACATGGTGTCAGGTTTTCGGAAGTTCCGTTAACGTTACTGAAATAAGACGCGTCGTGAGTTTCTTATAATTAATCGGATTTCGCGATGTTATCGACAGATCCCTCCGGACCGCTAATCTTCGATAAAACCCTAGCTCAGCGCTGGCCGAAATGGAAGAATATGTTCAATTTACACATGACAGCGTCTGGAAAAATTAATTCTGAAGA
The DNA here is from genome assembly GCA_031894815.1 of Creontiades dilutus. Taxonomy (NCBI): domain Eukaryota; kingdom Metazoa; phylum Arthropoda; class Insecta; order Hemiptera; family Miridae; genus Creontiades; species Creontiades dilutus. The sequence goes on along the minus strand of JAVIWC010005520.1, from coordinate 114,482 downwards.
CGAAAGCCAGAAAATTGCGTTGCTGTTGACCCACGTGGGTAAAGCTGATGTCAATGTTTACAGTACGTTTCTGGACACGGAAAAGGATCCTTTAGCCAAGGTAATCGTACTTTTTGATACGTATTGTGCTCCCCACGTTAATCTTCCCATGGAAACGCACAAATTTCATAAGATTACGCATGCAAAAGAGCAATCATATGACAGCTACCTAACTGAACTAAAGACCCAGGCTCAAAACAGCAGTTTTGTCTGTACAAACGAGGCATGTAAGACTTCTTACGCCGATCGGATGGTCATTGATCACATTGTTACTCACATTAATGACCCTGAAATTCAACAACAGTTACTTCGTCGAACAGAACAAACAACTTTAACTGAAGTTGAATCGATATGTCGAGCTTCTGAAGCGGGAAAGGTATATAAAGAAGAAATTGAAAATGATCAACAAGCTGATATTAACTATACTCGTAAAACAGGTTCCCGTCTTACTGTCGACAGGGCGATAGTAATAAAGTAGTAAAATAAAGAGTTAGTTCGTTTTCCTCGTATAAAAATTTATGTTTATCCCCGATCACGTGCTAAATAAAACTATTAATTAGATGAACTCTACGTAAATAGTACAACGGGTTCCACAACCTTCAAGCAGAGTGAAAATACTATAGAAAAGGTCCAGTTCAATTTTATTATAGCTCGCACCGTGTGACTGTAATTCTTTAATGGGCCCATATAGATGGGACACCCTGTAAAAGCATCGTTAATAACAGGGTTGTCCAACTGCCGGCCAGCGGTCCGCATGCGGCTCGTGATGCCGTTATTTGGAACCCGCGTAGGTTTTACCAAAATCATACATTTTCTTAAAAAAACGGTGTGATAAAAAAATATTTCATTCTTTTTTTCATGCCATTGAATAAATTAACACACTTCCATTGCTGCCTTCAACTTGCAGAAGAATTTAAAGACGAAGAAAATATGGTTTTCACTTTGCAGTTCAGAAATCCAACAAATTATTGATGAATTCAGAGGTAGATTCGAAGGTATTGAAAGTTTGAAAAGCAGTGGACTGCTCTACAATAATCCTCTTAAAGTATCTGTTGAAGATCAACCTGCAGAATTACAACTTGAGTTATGTGACCTTCAAGCTGACATTTTCCTAATCACCAGACTGGAAAAGCAACCTGAATTTTTCAAATTGATATCTAATGAGGAAAACCCAAACCAGCGAGATTTTGGACAGAAAATGACGTCAATATCGGGAGCATGTATTTGTCTGAAAGCGCCTTTTCCTCCATGAAACACATTAAGAACCACAACAGATGCAACCTTACAGATTCTTCTTTGCATCATCTCATGAGACTCTCTACAACTGGACTGGAACCCTGTGGAGGGTTTACGTGAGCGCATTCTGTGTTCTGTTCTGTTCTGTGTCACGGAAAAGTGGTGATGCCGGGATAACAAAGGGCGGAAGGAGCCCACCGAAGGTTAGTTGAAGGAGTGTTAACAAAACCTCCTCACAAACCTTGAAAAACGGGATACTAAATAATGAATTTCAAGCCAACCAACTTTTCAACTAAACATACAAGGCAAAATTGACAACAGACGTTAACAAATTCATTTTCATCAGGGTAAAAAAAGTGTTCGTACAGTCCAAACAGAAAAAATATGGCTAAAAAAATGGAGTAACAGCTCGCGGGCCCTCCTTTTTGCTTGACAACTTCCAACAAAACGGAACTTCATCGAATCGACGAGCTTTTCAACTAAGCTGGAAGGTATCTGAGGGCACTAGTTCAGAAGCACTTCCTGTACCATAACAATAACAATGCACTACACATCATATATATAAAGATGAGAAGTATCGGAGTTGGTATATCCGTTTTTCATCCAGGGTGTGGTTGGACGCTGGGCGGATGGAATTCACCCCCCAGAACCCCCCCCCCCCCCGACCCCGCCAGTGAAGGGGAGAGGGCCCAGCTGGGCGGAGCGTCTCCCAGGGCAACCGAATTGCTTCCCTCCTCGGGGACTTGTAATTTACGATTTTTTGACTTTGTGTATTGTTTGTATACTCTCTCATTGTGTTATTCACCTTTTTCTTTTTAACCTGCGTAACAGGGCCTTTAAACTAGTACAAAAATGATAACAAATCATGGAAATCGTTAAAGAATTGCCGGCTTGTTCGGGGGTATAAATTTGTCACAGGCACACACAGAGAGACATAGGTACACCTAGTTTTTTTTTCACTTCCTTGGTTTCTTAGATTGGTCTAGAAAGGATTTATATTCAGCTACTTTTTTATTTTTATTTTCATTTATGTATTTATGTTTTTAATGTTTTGGTTGTGACCTACCCCCAGGATCAATTCCAATAGTCGTCCCTGTTCTGGGAGACCTTCATGATTGTCTCCGGAAAAATGCTGATACCGCAATTTTCATGATTCTAGACCTCTGATAGTTGTTTTCAGAGGCGGTAGGAAGAGTCTTGATTGATCCTGTACCGATTCACATGAACTCTAGTTTGCTTCTCCAGTTCGTTTCTTGTATTCTTGTGTAAACATCCGAGTTAGCTTCCCTGGATAAATAATAAAAGTACACATTTTTGGGGTGTACGAAGCCATTTTTTACTGAGTGTAAATCTCGAAGATATTAAAGTTCTCATTTTACTGTTCCGGGTGACCTAATTGTGTGTTTTTCTCGAACGGATGGAAAGTAGCTCTTTTACGGACAACGTCTCTCCTTTCGGGAATTCACGTTGAGAATCAAGGTGAAACCATTTCGTTCCTTTTTATTTCTTAGAAATTCTGGGAGTCAAAAGGCCGTCTCGCGAGGCGACCCATGATACGCCAAAGGGAACGATCATAAAGGCGATCCTTCAAAATGATTCCCGGACCGGAAAATCGTCGTGGATTGAATAGCGTCCTTGCTCACTGGACTCTATTCATAGAAACCCAACTTCTTTTGCCTGGAAAATAAAATGAATATCACGTTTTTATTGAATGATATTTTCTTCCTTTCTTCGTGCTTAAGGTCAGTTTTAACAGAACATAGGGAAGTCAAATCGGTTCTTGTTTATTTCCTGATATGATAAACACCAGTGAGGTCTGGAAAAAATTTGCCCACTTAGAAAAAGATTCGAACTTATAGAAAAATTAATGATGGGATAAAAAAATACTTCCTTTTTTTATTTACCCACATTAATTATTCAAATTAATCACGGCGCTGCGCACCTCGCCAGGGGGCAAGCCCCCCAGGACCCCCTGATGCTTGATGCTTAGAGCCTGCGGCTAAAATTCAAAAACCATGGAACATGCTTTAGCTATTCTTCTGTACACTGAATAATTCTTCGGACGTTTCCACGACACGAAACATGACGTGTGTTGACAGTGTCTTCACGAGAAACGTTTGTACAGACGCTTGCTTATGTGTCCTACTTTACACACCATCGACCACAATCTAGCGTAACGTCTCCTGATAATGTAAGTCGTGTTTTCACCTCAAATTAAAACAAATTGAAGTGGCCATGGTTAACCTATCTCATATTTTCACCTCAATCAATGTGATCAAAAATCAAATCGTTATCGAACGGTTTATTACGATGAACTAGATGTGTTCAACTAGTTCAACACTGTGATATGATTTTTCAGATCGTGGCTCGATTCGGCTGCATGCAGGGCCAATTCGTTTCACTTTAAAATTTTCGGGCTCATTTCGGTTACAGCGATTATGTTAGATAATTGATCTTTAAAACATTGAAACCTCAAGAACTTGTGATGTGAAAGGATAGGTTTTGTTGGAATCAGTTAGAATTAGTTTCCTGAATCGGATGGGCCTTATCTTGGTTAATGTACTATCATCCGTTTGCTTGCCATTTGAAAAATTTGTTAGGTAGGCGGTTGGGTTGCAGATCTGTGCTGTAAAAGCCGTTCAATCGGAGGTTTGAGCTAGACCGCGTGGTTGGCGATAGCCCAAGTATTTTAATCTTGAAATACTAGGTACATAGGAACGAGGTTTCGAGTTCAGACGACATGCCACAGACTATCTAATGTGCTTACATAAGTGATTTACGTAGAAGGGCTATCTAATACAGAAACAATCGACCTCTGTGTCACAATTTGCTCCATTTTTACTTTGTTCAAGGACGTTCAGATTCACATCCGCGTTGACTTTCTTTTTTTCTGTCCAAGTTTTTTTAACTTACATCGTCCAATTTGGTCTATCAATGACAAAGATTCCTGTTTGAAAATATAAAGGAGAGTTAATTTCAGTATAGCGGTCCGAGCGTTGATTCGATTCATTGAAGTGATGTCTATCAATGACAAAGATAAAACCACTAGTGGTATTAATAAAAACGGCGTTTCTTTCGGTATCTTACAATGTTTCATCATTGAAAATATAAAGAAAAAAAAAAAACAATAAAAACATAACGATAGTAAACTCATTATCAATAGTAAACATAATGGATTCGATTTATTCAAAAGAATAATAATTTCAATTGATTGAATCTTTTAATACGTGATTTTTACTTCGTTCAAATCTCTTCACTAAGTTAGCGAATATAAGTATAACAAAAGTTACAATAATGGTTGTCTTGAAAAGATAATTAATTCCATTTCAATTACATCTGCTGCTTTTTCCTGCTGCAGGCAACTTATCTTTAGTTTCATTGGAGCTAACGTATTAATAACTAATTGGAAACATAATATTCTCATTTCAAAACTGTTTGAAATTTGGATTTTACAACTACGATTTTAGTCCGTCAATTCTGACCTCTTTTTCATTTTACTTCATGAGTCATGATAAAAAGCTGTTGATGTACTTTATAAAAAAAAAAAAAAAAAATAGTTCTGCATCTTTCTCAATGAAAACTACTTAGTACTTTTGCAGATTTAGCATTTCGTTGTCTTTTATCCATTTATAATATTTCTTAACGTTGTTATTTTTCCTGATTCAAAAAATATATCTATGCTGTCATCCATGTATAATCTTCGTGTACCATTTTAACATAATTTCAAGATTTATGGAAATTTATGCAGTTCTATGTTAAATGGTGTTTCAATGAAAAGCGTTTACCTACCTTTTATCTATGATAAAAATGTGACACCATTCACATGTAACCCATGTGTGCTGTTATTGTCACAGTCATACCTGACGATAACGATTCATTTCCCTGTTTATTTCTAGAATCGACAAACCCAATTATGATGTCGTCTGATACCTGTCATTTGTACATATGATTCTGTTATCAAATGATAAACCTATCAAATCAGTACTTCTATAATTAAATAGAACTATTCACATAATGTGTTGCTGCGGAAATTCATGATAAAGTTCACTCCGTTGCGAACCATAAATGTATGTGTAATTAATATTTTCAATGTACAAATACTTTAATAGTAAAATACACTCTCCCTAATCATGTTATATTCATACACGCACATAATTGATTCCATCTACATGTCATTTTGCACTTGTGGTGAGTTGTTTTTTGTATCAACGAGTCTGCACTTAATGCCATGGTATTCATCATTCATATGTATGTAACATCATCCTCACTTAAAATTTATGGTATTAAACAACTGATCTAGTTTTGCACAATTCTTACCCTTTGGAGTTCAACTTTTCAAGACCAGCGTTATAATCAAAATGTTAGTTGGGTCTGTTTTAATTTATATTCATGATCATGTTGAAAATGCAACCGAAACGTATATTATAGTGAATTAAAAAAATTAGAATGAAGTCGAGACCAGTTTTTTCGGTATGACTCTAATATGACAGGGGTGGGAAAAGCTTATAAAAAGAAGAGACAGTGAGAGAAAAATGATGAATCGAACAGCGAAAGTTGGGACTTCGAGAAGGTTAGACCCTCGTAAATTGTCACAAGTAAAAGTTGAAAATCTCAAGCTGTCTTGTGAAGTTATCCATTTCGTTTTTTCGGTTGAATAAATGGACGGTTTCCACAAACTGAGAGGGACGATATAAATTGCTTCTCCGTTGAAGGGAGAAGCTGTCACGCATTATAGGCTTAATAATACATCCAATTATAAATATGTAATCATGGAAATTATATCAAAAGGATTATTCATGACTCAGTTAGTGTGATAGTTGACTGAGGCGATAAAGTTGTGTGATTCAAATCACGCAGCCGTCCGTAGCCCCCAGCGATAGGCTTTGATACCATCTAATCTTTGATATTACTATTTGATTATACGGATTATACTATTTGATATTACTAAGAGCTTAATACGGAAGGCGTTGAACTATTGCAATATGAGCACTATGTGCTCAAGGCCTCATCATCATCTTTTACTACAAAGTAATATATAACCCAATTAAGTAAATGTATGTTACATAATAATAATGCTACAAATTATTACAAAAAGGTTTATTCCTATATTAAAATAATCCTTCTACGTAGATCACTGATCCGTGTCTATCCAATGGTACATGACCTAATCTCGGAGCCTGGAGCCACCATATCTTGTCTTGTCCACTCCGATGCTATTAAAAGAGATCCATTTATTATTCAGCTCATTAGACGAAACTTAAGCTGATATCGAAACTGAAGTTTAGCAAGCTCTGCGTGCCAGACCATTGTCATTCTATATCAGTTACGTTGGAAAGTCCTTTGTGCACCTCAAATCATCAAGCTACCTTTCAAATATCAACTTTTTTGGGTTGATATGGACAGAAAACAGATGGTGAGCTCAGTCAGCTGGTAAAATGAAACACCTACCTACTCTTCGCTTGTGCCACAATCATACTATACAGGGTGTTAACCAGAGGAACCTGCCACAGGCTGGAAATAGATTCCACAACTCATTTATGATTAAAAATGCCTCCGAGAATTTTTCTTTTTAGAGGCATCGTTTTTGAGTTATTTCAATTCAGGGACACTAAGCTCGTATGTTATGATTATAGCAAGAAAAGTTAATTTCGTTAAAAACGTCGATTTTCATAGGAAAAGCCAAGTTTTCCCGTATTCAAACGACATTCTCTCCTATACGTTCTACTGTAAGAACGATTTCCAATACATCGTTGAAAAGCTGAGATTCTGGGGCGTATTTTAGAACTACAGGCTAAATTTGAGGAGTAGAATTGAACCTACGAATATGAAAACAGTGGTCATTCTGAAGATTTGACAAAATTCACTGTTCCGATTGAACAGTGAACCCCCCCAAAAAACAAGTACTGTCTACAAATGTTTCATGCCCGTAGACATTTTGATCTATGAGCAATGGAACTTGTAGGAGACCATCTACAACCCATTCCGCATAGTTACTAATAAATGTCATCCAAAACAGATAAAAGCTGTATAAAAGAAGCTCACACATACACATAGCCACGTCACGAACGTTGTTCAGAATGTTCAAAATACAAAATGAGAATGGAGAGTTCGGTTTCTGAGAGTAATATTGAAATCCCTAAAGCGAAAACATAATCTCCGCTGGATGTAGGTACCATTTTCTGTCAGGAGATCTGGGCCAACAAGGGGCTAGACCTACCCCTCCTTCAAGACCTGACGGTCTTGCGGTATGGTATAACCATGGCGCCGTCGCAATCTCCACTGTTTCCTAGTCCACCTGTATTGCGCGGAAGCCGATCTTGTAAATGGCAAGCTGTGCCGTTCAAAATCGTCTGATTGTCAACTTTTTCCCCTGTATATATTTATTGAGTACTTCATTGACCACCGAAAACCCTCGGAAGTACTCTGTCAGATGGGCATAGCTCATTGTCATCAACAATGGATAATATACCATAAATTACGTCTAACAAATATAGGGCAGTGATCTACTCAACAGGGTTATTTACCAAAGAAATAACTGACCTTCCTGTAACAATTTACATCGTTTTTTCAGCATCGATGGCTTTAATTTTATCCTTTAGGGCTGATCGAAATTGATACCGATATGTGATATTTGGCTAAGTTCGAAGTTTCATTAACTCCAGACGACGGACTAACGGATTTTTTAAAATTATTAACAAGTGGATGTTTTTGGGTTTTACATAAAATCTGAACCGACAAATTGGTAGGTGAGCAGAACTTTTTTTTTCTTTGTTGTTCACAAAGGTTCATCATTAAAAGTAATGAATTAATATATAATTGAAATCAATATTGAAGGACGTGTATCGATGTACCTTATCTGAATAATTCTGGTTGAGGGAGAAGATACTTGATGAAGACCAAGGTTTATGTGTGTTTATACCTTTAGAAGAAAATTAAGGCGGGGATCATACTAATTACAAAAATGTAGGGAGAGACGAGGCACGTGGACCAGTGAGGCACGAATGATTTTTTTCCGTCAGATTATTCCGTGACTACCGCTACCTCATTATTTTCTCTTAGGATCAGGTTTGGATATATAAAAAAAAAAAAAAAAAAAAAAAAAAATTCAGTCACGAAAATATTGATAAGTAACGTATAATTTACGGGAACGTCCTTACAGCTAGTAGCAGAGTACGATTCGAGTTTCATCAGACAAATCACGAGTTGATAAGGCCAAAACATTCCATAATAATCCTTGAGACACCTTGAGATTCTTCTGTTATTGAGAGATATGATCTTATTTCAACTCGTAGAAACAGACACGGAAAATCATCGTTAGCCTGTAACTTGTATTTTTCCTAATGAAGATTCTTGTGTCAACAGCTTATTCCTGGTCTCAAGGGTCGCTGCGGGGTAGCAGAGAGCTTCGTCGTTATATCTCAACATTACATCTCTCGAGCTCAACTTTCAAATGAAGAATCTTCTCAATCTCTACTTCAAACTTGAAGTGCCTCTTCAGATTTTATCCTGTGTAATTACTGTTTACAGACACCTTTAATTGCAGTTGTAAGCTTTTCTTTTTAGAAATTCCTGGTTCTATAGATGAGTAGATTTCCATAAATCGATCGCAGTCGAGAGTTTCACACTCGAAGTGCACTTGCTCTGCTATTTTGACTAGAGGCGGGTATATGAAAATCGACGGGATAGTGGCCGGTCGCTCTGGGAGCCTAGGGTCTCGCGGGTTGAATAAAACTTTGGAACACACATCACTCTCTTCAGTCTCTTGAGGGATGAATAATATTTGTTGAGGAACTCCTAAGTAAGTACGTATGTGTTCTTATGCAAGTATTTGCGAGGAACATTAAATTATAATCGTGAACAACTGGGAAAAGGCGGTGATTTACAATCGGTTGTAAAACATCAGAGCGCGAGTAGTCTATTAAAATACCTCGATGCATAACTTTACTTTTTTAGTTTTGTAATGCATTTCAGTCAGTTCAACAAATTCATAACGCAAAACTTAAGAAAAAAAATTCAGGCACTCTTAACACTTATTGTTTTAGTCGGTTATTGATGAAATAATTCGTTAGAAACAAATGAAACCCACTTTTAAAAGCTCTAAATCGTTTTTTTCTTCACGATCGTCATTTGATTTTAATGTTTTAAAATATATATTCACAGTGAAGAGCTTAATTAAGGATGAAATGTTGTCATGGCAAGGGGATAATCGACAACAATTTAAAGGATTCCGAACTTTGCAGCGCCTTCAAATCTTGCCCAAAGAAAATCTTGAGTACGAGTCCGCAAGACATTTTCATGAAGTGTATACGCTTATAAAGCACAATGTCACACCGACTCGCAAAATTGTCTCAGTTGTGCTTTATATTCGCTCAGATACACAAACACAAACATAAACAAAATGAATGAATCGCAATAATAATTATTGTTTCTGTTTCTGTTGCAATAACAAATTATTTGCTTCTGTTCTCAAGTTTTTGCGTTTTTACTTCGGCTTAGTGGTAAGACTTGGGAGTTTCATTCGAACGTCCCCTAAAAGGTCAGTGGGCAAGTGTGTATGAGGTATTTCTCTGGCTTGATGCCTCCATTGATTAATATGGCTTGAGATTGGTTAGCTTAACTATTCGTCTTTTCTGGAAATAATTTCTTCGATCAGATGCGCCATAGTTTCCGATTGAGGTAAGATTCATAACGACGCCGTGAAAGACTTGTGTATCGACGTTTTTAGTGAACGCTTTCTTCCCAAATTAAAACTGTGATTTATACCAAAATATCATGTTTTTGCACTTTAATTTTAAGGAAGCTGTATCTACTTGGGAACATTATGCTTGATATATTACATTTGCGCTTACGCCTGTCAATGCGTCACGATCGATCGAGCTTATTGGGCTGCAGCCTTAATGACACAATCCCCAATATTTCTAAAAAAATGTTTTTTATTGTTACAACTGTAAAGAACAGAACTAGTAGGTTTACTTTAATTAACTTGGTTCACTGTTGGTGGTTCATAGATCACTATCTACCTCATCATACTTATTTATTCATTCATTAGGGTAAAAGCACCAATTGTTGACACTAAGCCAAATGTTGACACTTCAATTTCAAAATGTAAAAATAAGGTATTGTGCCATTGTAGGTACTCGAAATGACATGGAAGCCGATGACAGCTGAAGCAGATACTCCAGCGATGGCAACCTTGTCCAACATCGTAGTGAGTTAAATCGACAAATTTAGGCTTTTTAAGTGAAATATTGCGAGTGAAAATTACCATTTCACATCTTTTGCTATACGAATAACACGAGGAAGAAGCGTAATGCATTAATACCCTAAATTTCAATGGAAAACCACAGTTATGTATGGTGTCATCATTAGGTCTCACGAAATAGCTTAGTGTCCTAATGTTGACACCTGTGTCAACACTAGGGGAAATCGTTGATTTGGTTGCTAAGGTGATATTCGGATGTGAATAATTTCGTAGTGTATCAAGACCCTTGAATTTCTTAATTCAAGGGAGTGGAACCTTGAGTTGACATCGTCTGACCCAAATGTTGACATTCAGTTCCTAAAGTTGACATAATTTTTTTCTCTTGAATAGAAAACGTTATTAAATAACTGATAAATAACTAATTAATAATTGATGAAATTTTTATTGATACATTAGGGTGGCAGTTATTGTTGTGCACTTTCTTGATTTGTTGGACTGGTTCATATGACTTAACACAGTATGATGGCCTTTCAGTCTAGTTTTATATATTTTTTAAATATTCCTCCGACGTTTCTCCCCAGGGACTGGGGCTTCTTCACAGACTGAAAGGCCATCAGTCTGAGTTTACTGTACTGAGTTTAGTTATTGTTGTGGGCACAGAACCTGTTTGTTTTCATACCCACACCTACCAGGTCTACCTAATATTAGGCTAAAAATGTAACTATGTATTCTTTGCTGAAATGTCAAAAACCTTGAAATATATTTTAACACGTTTTGAATACATTTTGCTCATTTATAGGCCTTGAGTAACAACTTCAGAACAGCGAAGGGTCAATATTCAAATTGGTGTCAACTTTAGGAACTGATAATGTCAACATTTGGAATTTTCTCGAAAAAATGTGTCAACATTGGGTGCAAAAAGGCATGTTTGAAAAAATTGTTTGTGATAATAAAAAAAAAACTATTTTGGTAAGTCCAATACGTGCAAACTGTTCACAAGGAACTCACAATTCATAATAACTACCTAAAAGTTTTATTTTCTTGAACAGTTTTGTAGAACGCGGAATTGAATGATTTGTCTCTCTTATAGTGTCAACAATTGGTGCTTTTACCCTACTACTTACAAGCGATTCGTAACTTGGTCGAAGGGTTTGGTCCTCTTCAGTCGAGAGTACTTCCTTCCGGAGTTGACTGCCATGCTGTATTTTGGGTGTTTTTTAGTAAGGATTTCTATTTCTTCTTCTAAGTGATTTGGAGCTCTTAGAGGGTACGCAAAGGGATTCTGATAGTAGTTCTCTGAACAACGCCCAGTTTGTGTGTTCAATCCCTAACACGTCATTTGAATTGAGGGGTTTCATGGGTGGATCGATGAGAAGACTTTATATTGAAGTGTAAAACATCCAAACGTTTATATTTCGTCACGTCTATATTTTATAGAGAGAAACTACAGTCACAAAAGGGATTCTATTTGGATGAAGCAGACAGAAGGGTGTGGTCAGTTTTCGTTGGGCTCTCCACCGCAGCTCGGCTGAGTGGATGAGAGGGCGAGACGGCAGAGGGCATAAAACGGGGTTTTAATCCAGCGGGAAAGCGGATTTTCATCCCCCTGACCGCGGTTACGCGGAGAACAATGGAAGTCGGCGTCGTAATGCTGGGAAACTGCGAGGAGCCAACGACGTCGGCTGGAAAGCGCGTCGACGCTAATTGGCGACATAACCAGGCAACGTGGCCTCGCTCGGGATAATCCGGTGAAATTGGGCGACCGCCGGTTCACGGAGACCGGTTATCCTCTCTCGTCGCAACCGACTTCATTTCTCTAATGTGCGACTGGCCTCAGTCCGTGATACATAAAAGGCTTTCGGATTCAAGTCATCCCAGTCACTTAGGGCGTCCTTCCCGACCTCTTTTCATCTCGGAAAGAAATACTGAAAAATGAATGGAGTTTCATAACGCTAGAAACGGTTTAGTCGTGAGAAGATATCGTCATTAGATGCTTAAGGTATACCTAAGAAGAAAAGGTTCTCATGAAATACTACAACCCAGACATATTTCGCTCCGCGAACGTAAGCCTCCTTGGTAAAGTCGTTCAGGATCGAAAGAAATTCGGATAAATACTCGGAAACAAATATACGTAGGAAAGGCTGTCTTCTAAGCAGAAATAATTAGAAATCGTCGTTAAATGTAGAAGTACTCAACGGAGCTGCTTAAATACGAATATGAACACAGACAATTTCATAGAAATTCAGATACGAAACATTGAGCCATTGGTATGTTTTGGGGCAACTGAAAGACGAGTTTGTGATCCAACGTGTTTCTCTGGGATAATATTACTGGAAGCTGAAAATTTCTTCATCGTGGAATCAAGTACTCAAACGCCAATTAATTTGGTTTGTGAAGTTTTAGAGCTTAACCTTTACTTGGCTCGTATTTCGTATCATGTCACGAGAATTTTCCACGCTAAAACATCAGTCGGCTTGTGTGTACCTCAAGCCCTTCTCATAAACGTAGCATGAATTACACAGGATTATGAATCACGAAAAATTTGTTAACAAAAATCGTATAGAGTGGATGAACCTAATTGTTTTATAATGTCACTGAGGAGGTAATTCACAAATGATTATTTTGAAAGTAATTGACAAATTAAGACGATTTTAGTTTGCGCATACTCAGGCTAGCTTTGATATTCCTACAATGACATTCATAAGTCACGAGTGACCATCATGCCCTAATAATGAAGTTATGGTAGCTTCCTCAACTGGGTTGAGAGTTACTTGACTGACCGATCACTTATTGTGAGGATTAAGGACGGCCTTTCTACGCCTTTCCCTGTAACGTCAGGTGTTCCTCGGGGTTCGCTTATAGGGCCTATAATATAGGGCACCATATATTCTTGCTGGTCATCAATAGTGTGGGTCAAATCTCCGCTGATGATTTGAAGATTTACAAACTGATTGATTCACCTGCCGATTGCCCGACCCTGCATAGATCCTTCGATGCCCTTTTCTCTTGGTGTACCGACCATGGTCTTCCCCTTAACGTATCCAAGTGTCTGAATACGACTTTTCATCGCAACCTGTCACCTATTAATCACATCCACGTAATTGGAGAAGCAACATTCGGGCGGGTTGTTACTTCACGTGATATGGAGTGATCCTCGACGCCCAGCTTACCATCTCTGACCATATTATGACAGTGACATCGAGGGCTATGCGTCTATTGGGCTTCTTGAAGCAGGACACACGTAAATTCACAGCAATAGTAGCCCTGTATAAAGCTCTTGTTTTTCCAGTTATAGAATGCGCATCAGTTGTCTTGAGTCCCTACTATAGTTACCAAATTGATCAGATTGAAAGGGTACACCGAAGATTTCTGAGATATGTGGCTTATAAGCTTCATATTCCCTCGGACTCAGTTAATTATGATTCGCTTGGTCGTGGGTGTGGGATGCTGGGCCCTGTTGATCGTAGATGACTCTGATATGTCTCTCTTCTGGAAATTAATGCATGAATGCAGGATGAATGCAGGTGAACCTTGCTGTTTTTTATTATTTTTTAATTGGCATTAAAATATTATACAGCCATACTATAAATCATCAAATAATAGCTATAGGTAATATGCGCATTTTACACTTCTAGTCTTTACACACTTCTTTTCCCCTCTTCTCGAAATAACATTTTAAACATGAACACTAATCGATTTTAAAAACTTGTAAATATTTGTATAAATAATATAATTTCCACTTTGTAACAGCGTAACATAATTAAAAGGGTGTTCAATCAGTTCCGAAATTAAATTAAAAAAAGTCCACTCGTTGCGCCTGGAAGATGGGACACTCCATGATTAAATGCTCCAAGCTGTCAACTGATGTTCCACATCTAATACAATCTGCTGATCCCGACTGTCCAATTTTGGCAAGGTACTCATTACATATGCCATGATTCGATCTCAGTCTGCATATACTTCTACCGAAATCTTTGTCAACCTCTTTTCGATCGAACCATGGTCTAAGAGGAAGAGTTGGCTGAATGTTCTTGTAAAAGCCACCCTCTATTGTGCTAATACGTTTTTGTTGCCATTTTGACCGGTACAGGCTGGTAATTGGTGGTAAAAAGTCGTCCACTTCAATTTTAAACTCCAATGGCAGTCCTGTTTCTGATCCTTCCTTGGCTAAGTGGTCAACAAATTCGTTTCCGTTCAATCCGACATGTGCTTTTACCCATAATAATTCAATTTCTATGGTACTCATTCGGAATAGATGTAGTAGATGGAGGAGTTTGGTTGTAATTCCATTTGATGCACGATCGAAGGATGCTTGCAAAGATCGAAGGATGCTTGCAGCGAGGAACCTTGCTGTTCCTCGATCATCCTCCCGAACACAAATCGTTTTTACCTCTCCGTTTTCGTCAACAAATTATTTGTACAACCGCCCGCTGTTCAGACTACCCAGAGAAGCTCACCTCTTAATCACTCAATCCCCACATATAGAATTTTTTCGATACTTTCAATTCTATTCGTACTTGTCTTCATAAAAGTTGGCAACAGTTGCATCTTCTCACGAAATTTTCAACCCGAGTCTGTTGATAGTTTCAATTTCATTTCTATTACCTACCTATGTTACAGCTCACTTTATTATTTTGTACTTTGTTTTCTAATAATTTATTGTTATTTGTGTGCTGGGATTGCCCATATTATTAAATAAATAAGTAAAATTATTTGGTTGATTTTAATAACCGATACTTCTGTGGATAGAATGCGACAACTCGCGGTGCTGTATGTTAATATAGTTTTTTTCCAGGACCCCCGGAATTTGTACTTTATTGTTTTTAGGACGAGACCCAATTTCGACGAGACTACCGGACTCAGGACGAAGTGTCTCTGCCTCTGTAGGGTGACACAATCCCCATCTTTATAGAGTGTAGGAATTCGCAGAGTTATTTACGATTCTACTAAATAATTAGATTTATTAATTACGAGAACACGGAGTCGCAGAACACTTTTATATTACTACTTGAATTGTCAGCTTGTCAAAAAACAATGGAATGTGTGGTAAGAGCCTATTGGCCTGTTTGCCAATAACATTATACAAAATTATTAACATCTGATTAGTTCTCTAACATAGAGGACGTGCATCATTAATGGAGAACTTGTTATATTAACAAAGTCGAGTGGTCTAAGGTTGGACCATGCGAAACCAGGAATCTCTTTCCTCTCATATTAGGTAGCAGGTGGTTTTAGTAGACCTGTGTCAGAAACCCTAAACAGTGATATTCAATTTCATTTATCCCGTTAGTTAATTACAGCAATTTATTACCGTCCCTGTATATAAATATATTTGAAATGTATATTCCTGTTTGAAATATACTGGATGCTAGCATAATTCTATTCAAAAAATCACTTCAACAAAATAATTTAATCTATACAGAATTTGCATTACACGAAGGTTTGCCGTATCCTTATTAGGTACCCATTCAATGCTGATCACCGGACTGTAAGTAATTGTTAAACTGAGTTTATGGTGCAGTATCTTAATATTATAATATTTAAATCTGTGACTGACAAAGATCGTCTACGGTAAATCGTTCGAACTGGGGTAGTCGCGGCTCCATGATATTGTATTCCACATGTCTTCATCAGCTACAAAGTAGGTCAATTAGGAGAGATCTGATCAGTGGTCCTGCATACTTTGTATGCTTTGCGGGAGGTTCTTTTCAAATTCAACGATGCAGATTGATTAGGAAGGAAATTAATCTCAGATAAGCTGTGCGCCTCATTACCTTCTAGTTGTGGCTATTAGGGCCGGTTCCTCGAAAGTTTTTAATCAACGTTTACTCATTAAACTGGAGATCTCAGCTGTTGAACAACGTAGTTCGGTTTCACCGACTCCGGTTCAGATAAACCAACGATCAAAACCGACCAACCTAATTAGGGTGATTAGCGTCCAGAACAACGATTAATACCAGCTCCTTTCGCCTTGCATTTCGAAATTCTGTATTGCTGCGTTACTCTTCCTTTTGTTATTTATGCTATTGTATGTTATTGCTTTTCGTTAGTTAAATATTTCATTGGTGTTTTCTACCTAACTCTATATTTGGGTATTCGTGTTGATAGCTAGTTTGGATGATTTGTGCTTAAATACGAGCCTCAGAGACTTGATTAAGGCATGTTATTTGAGGACGAGTTTGACGAGGATAACGCAGATTTTACAATCAATATTGTCGAGCTCGAAATGATGTAAAATCTATTGAGAACTCCCATTATAATGGTCAGTTCCTGTGGTTTTAATAAGAAAAATAGTGCATATAGTAACAGAATTGAAAGTGAGGGTGTATAAATTACCTCAAATATCAGTTTTTCAACATTGTAAGCCTACAAGATACACTTACATGAGACAGTATATTCTTAATCCGTCCGCTACCAACCTCCCTTGTGTAACGCCCCCAATCACTTTTTAGTAATTTTTTAATAATTACACTTGTTCAATACCAATAAAATTCAAATGCGAATATTTTGTATTATACAAAATGAATGGCATAGCTTTAAAGTATCACACAGAAAACACTTATTTAAAAAATACATCAGAAAATACATATTTACAAAATGGTCTTCCCCAAAAATGTTCAAGTCCAATATTTAAATTTCACCCACTCTTTTCTTTACATACAAGACACTTGGCCATGGTATGTTTGCTTCGATGGTTGACGCAGACAGGTTTCTGGCAAACACAAAACTTCAATTTTGTTTTATTATCCATTTTTCTGCTCCGAAAATTGCAACAGTCAGAGTTGACTAGGGGCTGCTATGCGTCGGTGCTGATCGGGCTGAGTTTTCAGATTCAGATGATTTCAGTGAAGCCCCTGCAGAAAGCTTGATGCAGTTTGAAACGTTTGTGTGAATATTTTGAGTTCAACATCTTCATGTTGGGGAGAGCAAGTTGTTTTGCGAGTTCGACTAGGAAAAGCTTTCTAGTGCTCGAATTTTGAATATTCCACTCCGGATATCTTGTGCCTTGAAACTAACTCTGAAAGATTCAAGAGAAATATAGTCAAATGAAATGAATACCGGACTTTGTTGGTAAACACCTAATGGCGCTACGTTTTTTTTCTGTGCACGCACTACCGAGTAGGGTGACTCACCCCATGGGCACCACATCGTGTTTTAATCGTTTAAAAGTAATTTTTCTGCACTGCTGCTTATTTTTTCATCAAATTGAGTGTTAATGAGCAAATACAAAAAAGCTTATGCCCATACTGGCGAGCGTTGTTATAAAACTATGAAAATTTGGACTGCTGGGGTGACTGAGTCCAGCACAAGACGCACTAGTGTTTTTTTGTCTCTTGAAAAACTCGAATTTCGGTTCTTTCTCCTTCCCCCCTTCGCCATCTATAAGTGGATGATATATTACAACTTCAATATCAACAAATGAACTATGAGCATTAACAACACTATCCACAAAAACAAGGAGTAACAATTGAATAACATGCAACAATTGATTAAATTGTCGAAACCCGATTGTTTTAAATGAACGTTCTCTGTTTCCGTAAAAGAACGATCAACTTTGAACATGGTTAGGGACTGTTAGTGACACCGGCCCTTACAAGTGTCAAAGAAAACCTCCACTGATGAGTGCGCCACCGAACCCTGTGATCAAATGTGTTCTAGGTGTATAAACAAATCGACCTAGGCACCTACCGAGAAGAAACAGATTAAAACTAGCGAATTAAACACTAAACTTAAATTATTCCATCGTTAAGTTCGAGGAGCTTAGTACTTTAACACATAGAATATTGTTTCCATTTTGTACCACGCGATTATCTTGGCATCATAATTTATCTAGGTAATGATTCCTCGTCATGATTTTGTTGGTATAATTTCGTATAGTTAGATTAGCAACACTGCACACGAGTGGTACAAGACTCTCTTTCAGTTCGTTCTATGCGTTCAACCGTGACTGGTGCTTTCAAGTGATTTACTCTTTTGGTTTATTATTCAATAATAAGCCATTGTATCCTCTTGAAAAAAAAAAAAAAAAATGGTTTACGTTTCAAAGGGTGTAGAATCCATATCCAAATAAAAATTTAAGGGTTTTCTCCTAAACGGTCAAAATATCTGAAATTTTCAGGAAAACTCTATATTGGTCTGACAACGCCCCAATTCTTTAGCCAGCACTCTCACTTAATTTAAAGTGCCCTTTAAGGGTTGTCAAAGTTTTGTAAAATCCCTAAAAACCTCAAAAAAGTCAAGCGGCCTAAATTTGGACTCTTTTTGAAGAACTTTCCATGAGGAATCGAATGAGCCCTTCCCCAGGTCTGCAGGTCAAACCATTCCCGATATACGGCCCGATTTATGGTGCCAACATTTCCGTTTTTTTGGTTTATTATTGTTTATGTTTTCATCGCAGTAACCTAGTGATGTAGTGATGTGGATACTGGAGTGAACTCCTAAAAGGCTTTGTAGCCGATACACGGGTTGAAGCATTCTGATACGCGTGAAACGCTGCAAATTCTTTCACTGTGGTTTATTATTTAATTGGCTTGCGTTCATGATTTGAATTTCTAATAAGCTTTGGAGTGTGCGTGTTTCACAGGATAGAGAGATTATTGAATTTCAGGAGGCACATAAATTTGATCAACTGATCAATCCAAATAGGTATTTGGTTGAGAACAGATTTACGTGCTCTGCATATCTCCTGAAATTCAATAATCGCTCTATCACCTGTGAAACACGCACACTCCAAAGCTTAGTAGAAATTCAAATCATGAACGCAAGCCAATGAATAATAAACCCCAGTGAAAGAATTTGCAGCGTTTTTGAATAGTTATTATTATAACTCTTCATTCAACTTACAAACAGTGTTGTTTATTGAAGGTATCCTTTCTATTGGAAATCAGGTGAGTTGTATCTGTGAATTATGTATGTATGTTTGAATCTGATGTTTGAAATGAGGTAGTAATCTTGGTTGACAAAGCTAACACAAAATCAAACAATTATCGTTATTTGAATATTCGAGCCGACACATATAAAGCCTCTTATTGTAACAGGTAGTAACGAAAAAACTGGTACCTGTGGATACAAAGACGTATACAGAATCGGGCTCTGTATTGCTGGCTCGGCAGGTGTAGTTGCCTGAGTAGGCCGGCGTCGCTTCAGTGACGAGAAGCTCGCTGTTGGTTTTCTCCGGCGAATATTCAGTACGGACTTGAACTTTGCCTCCTTCTCCGCCAGGAGAGCTGCCGTCGTAATTGATCATCTTGTCGTTGTGGTACCACATCACATATTGAGGTGGACTCGGACTCTGAAATGTCAGAATTGATTACGTTAATCTATCAGTCATCACTAATTCGCTGTGGCAGGGCAATAAATTAAATATTTTGATTGATCTTGATAGTGGCTGTTTCTCAGAGCCTCTACACAGCTAATTACAGGTTGTAGATGTCTGATCATTATTTAGTGAGACTAAGATGGCTCATTCCCAGCTAGCGTCCCAACCCTAGCGCTTTCCCTGTGCACAAGGTACACTAAGTTCCCCAAACTCTCTTAATTAATGAACAAACGAATTCGTCTTTTACATACTTATACAAATGTTGACAAGCACTGTAATTTAAATTTTCCGGTCTCAAACATTAAGGTACATATTCACACACTCGACCTGCACTCGTTTAATAACAAAATACAATTATTTTCATAGTTTTTCCATATCAAATAAAGTTGTAAGTGGAAAATAATCACACTCTGCCAGTCAATTTAAAAAATGCCTCCACTGTGGATAAGTCTTTTGATAAGCCATCCTCTAGAATGTAATCCGATACCAATAAACAAAAGTATGGAAGTGGTGTACAAAAATAAAATTAAACTCCCCTCACGGGCAGAGGGGGCATACAGTTATTGGGATTTTAGGATGTTCCTCTGAAGCAAGGATTCATCAGTAGAAGGACTCTTATTAAAGTTGATCCAGAAGGTGTGGAAAGATACAAACTTAAAACCATACAAATCCGTTACATATCATTTTAAGACCGAAAAAAATGATAGGTGGATGTCTGTCAGTCTGTCTGTTTCTCTCCCTGTCTCTGCGTGTGTGGGTATATGTGTGAGAGTACTTGTGTATGGGCATTGCCTAACCTGCAGCTCTTAACAAGTTTCATGTTTATTTTTTAGTTTGGTTCCAATTTTAATCTATTTTTGCAAAAAAACTCCAGAAATTTCGAATTTTACACAGGAAGAATGGGTTGGAGGGAGTGATTTCGACAAAAAAAGAAGGTTCTTCCCCACAAATTTTGTGCACGCTACTTAGGCTATAATCTTTAATGTTTTTCCAGATTATTATTTCGTTCGATCCCAATTTTAGTCCAGTTGTGTAATAAGTTGTATAATATGTTTTGCTGATGGTGACAGGGTGAATAAAGGGGGTAACAGCCAATCCTTTCAACCGTTGCACTAGCTAGAATTCTCGACCGATTCTTGTCACTCTTTTTTGTTAAATTTAGATTTAGTATTTAAAATTTTAATTTTAATGTAATTGTTCTGCTCATTTGAATTTTATTATGGGAGGGCGTGAACAGAGGGAGTAATAGTGATTAATCCTTGTCTTTCTCTATTTCCATGTTTTTTCCCCCCCTGGTGCATTAAAACCCAGAAATTTTGAATTTATTTCGTGATTGAGTGAGGGAGGGGGAGGTGATAGCCGATTCATTCTAGGATCCTCATACCTACTTCGATTCCCAGTCAATTGTTCTTGTTTGTAATACTTGAAAGGATTTGTTATATCAATTTTACCTTTACTTGATACGATTTCCTGATATTACTCTCTTTTTTTTACTTATTAACTACTAAGGTTATTTTATATATAGATAAATAAGGTTCAAGAAATGATTATACACAAGGTTTTGGTAACAGATTGAATTATTTATTCAATAATTATATTTGTTGCTCCAAGAAAAACTAAGGGGCTCCTATTAACCACAAGGTGGTAACGATTCAAGTATTTCTTTACTATCGTTTATTTTTATGATGTTGCACCGCAGGGTATTTGGTAAGGAGTTAGGTTAATAGGATGTATATTGGATATTAATATCAATTTGATTAGAATACAAAGATAGATTGGCAAAACGGGTTACCTGTGAAGGCGGTGGCTTTCTCGAGCAGAGTGGTCTCGGAAGTTTTAACATTTCATTTTGTTCAATTAAGAATTTGGTCTGGTTTTAAAGAATATTCGTTATTTAACCCTCTACTTGTAACTATTAATGTTTATAAGAGTGATCTTATAAAAATTGTACACAGGGGCATCCTTATAATACGTGCGCTACGTACCAATATGTTCCTATCGCAAACTGGTTAGTTTAAACTATGCTAGCACGGAGAGAGTTATGAAAGTTTAATTTGAAAGATATCTTTTCATCTAAATGAATCTGACGCAGTTTGTTAGGACACGAAACGTTTCATCCAGACGGATTAACGTTCTTGTTTTGAGAGAGGGTTTGGAACTTTTCAGATACATGATCTGGCGGACTCGCCTGGATGAGCTTAAGGAAAAAGAAGGGAGTTTTGAGTTTGTAACAACAACCTTTCAGAGTTGGCAAAAATGTACTTACGAGTACAAACTACATGTGCACTACTCGAAAGTACTATTAGTGGTATGAGTACACTAGTGCTTGACTTTGACGTTATTACGCGCCACTCCTCTTAGCGTTCACTAACAGACAGACAGACACACACACACACAGAAACCAAAAGCCATTATAGCAATTATAACCGAAAGTGGAACACCGCTAAGTAAACTCGGAAGCAATATTTATGACGAAGCTTATGTCCAAAAATTTCGTACTACATAGTTCACATTTCGTAAAATAATGAATGAATGAAACAGAATGAACTCGCAACGGGTCAGATTTTATAAATAATTCATGAAGTTTACTGTGCAGCCAAATGAGGCGAGGCAGACAGGGCTACGAGATGTACCAGAGGCGGTAGTTACCGCTGAAAACAACCAAACCCCGTACGAATCCCCCGGAGTTACAAAACGGAAGAGACAAAAAACTTGGGAACTCGCTAGTAAACCAATTGGAAGAGCAGAGAGAAAGAAGTATCGAGGACGAGTGGTCTGCTAACGATTGAGTTCTAACTCCCTCCGTCAACATCCATCGACCTCCGACAATTTTCCGCTTGTAATTCTCTTTTAACTTTATTTCTTGTCAAAATAAACCCACATGCTCGCATTTTCCCGATGGACTAGATGATACCTACACGATTCAACATGTCCGTTCGCCACTGATAATATATTGTTTGTTTTTTCCCTCTGAAACTGATCCATTGTGTTTGCATCCTTTTTTTTACGTACGCTTCTCTCTGTTGCACATGTTTAGCATCAAAACAAATTTGTTGTATCCACATCCTTTGACAACCAGATTCAAATAAACAACCACCGACGATAGTACTTTTAGAATTAATTATTAATTTTCATTTATTTTATTTCATTTAGGTAAATAGACAACAACTTCTCCACGCACATGTTCAACATGTTATTGATTGTTGATTTTTAAAATTTAGATTTATAACTAATAACTGCCTCCATAGAATTGAAAAACAAAATAAGGTATTTGGTTGAATTCAAAGAAAATAATCAAATGAGGAACAAATGGTGCTTCCAAATTGTCTATGTGCGAAATGAACAAATGGAGCGAACTTACGAACAGTGATATATCAGGACCCGATAAAGCCCGATAAAGGACCTGATAGTATAAAGAAAGTTTTGTCCTATTGATGTTCCAGATGACTACAGTAAGCAGTTAGGTATTAGAGAGCATGTTCTTATTATTACTATTATTGCATATTACTTATATGTTACAGCATGAAAGAATTTCGTAACTTGTCTCATTACATTCATAATTCATTGTCCACAAATTTGACCAGTGTGAGTGCCATTGTTAAATGTTGGAAAAATAAAATGATTATAAATAAAAATAAATAAACAAAAGAAAGTTCAACCTATCAGTCCTAAAGAAAGAAATCAACTCACTGAGGTATTCAGGCAACAGCATGTCGAGAAATTTCGAAGTACCACCAGTGGGAAATTTGTCGTTCAATGAATCGAATAATCCCACTATGACCTCTCTACATTAATGAGTTTCGCTAGTTTTGAAGACCCAAAAACATTGACAGAAAATAAACGTCAACATTCTTGAACATAGCGAAATTTATCTTGCAACCAAAGGAACACCCAGAACCACCTTGTAGCCACAACGATAGCTGAAAATATGTTATTATAAGCCTAGATGTTGCTATTAACTTCCCCTTTTCGGATGAACGAATCTTCATGATTGTTAACTGAACCGTATTAGGACGGCGCTAGGTTATACAGTACCCTCACGACCTTCAGGTCTTGAAGGTAGGGTAGCTCCAGCTCCTTCAACTTCATCAAATGACGATGTTAGTTTATTACTTTCAATATTGAGACTTAAACATCGACCAAGGGGGGTGGGGGGATAATAATAAAAAATAAAAATAAAATAAAATAACTGGGAATGCTGAGCTTTTCCCCAAAACCATTGAACCGAAGGTAAACATCAGAAATGGGATCGAGTTTGAAATTAATTTAACTGTGTGACTCAATATTTTTGTGGAAATATAGACAACGTTCTACCTTAAACCGTTTATATTGAAATCGATTTCAACAACTTCGTCGCGATTGACTTAGTCCGTGAACCCATAGGCTCTACTACTGTCTTTAGCAACAATGATTAACAGGTGGAGTATGGAAGCAGCATGGGTAGCAGGAGCTACCCTACCATCATGACGTAAAGGTCGTGAGGATACTGTATAACCCAGCGCCGTGCTAATATTGTTTTCCTGACAATAATTGTCATATTTGAATAATGATTATCAGGATTCACTCATTCGAAAACTAAAGTTACTATTTTTGACATTTGCGTTAATGCTGAAACTTCTGCAATCGTTTCAGAAAGATTTTAATGAAAGTAATTGTTAAACTTTTTATATTTCAGAGCATTTTAATACCTTAATTTTTTTAAAATTCGTTATTATTGCTAAAAATATGTAAATTGCGTTTCGCAAATCTTATCCGTTATTACTGCATTCAGTGATTTCGTTGTTTTAAAAAGCAAAATTCCGCGTTAAGATAGTTTAGTTGCCTACTCATCAACATCGACGTTTTATTTTCTTACTTAGCCAAATGTTTGATTTACGTATTATTTTGTTCGTTAGATTTACAGCTCAGGCCTTCACAGGGTTGAACGATTTTTGAAATTATGAACCTCGAAATTTAAACAAACACATTTTGACAGAGCGGCCAAACATATGCCTTCTTGGTCAATTACTGAATTATCTAGTAAATCAGCTAATTTTTTCTTTAAATTAAAAAACGTTAAAATTTCAAAACTGAGCTCATACGTCAATGCAGTCGAAATGTTTTATTTTACTTCGAAATTAGTGGGTGGTGTATTGTCAAGAAAATTGAGTATCTAGAGCAATACTTCAGACCACATTGTCTCTTGAGAGCGATTAATCGGTAAAGTCTAATACGGATGCTTCGCAAGGTGTATTTTGTCAACACGATATTTATCAATCTATGCTAAAATATAAAAATGTAATTATTTGAATGTAAAATATCAAAGCGATCCTCTCAGACAATACCGGGAAATATGGTACGACCTTTTCCACTAGAGACAAATTGTTTTTTAAGAATTTTTAAGAATCTTTCTTTACATTGAATCTATTTTAAACCTTCTCAGTTTTGAACAAAATCAATAATCGAGAGGTGGACTAGCACCAAATCCATTTTCGTGAACAAATGATGTAGTGCGTTCCGTAGTGGAGCTCTAATTTTCCTGTTAGATTTGTTCACACTTACGTGATGTCAAAGCGAACTCTAGCGATATGTATGGTAAAAATTCTAATCCTCTTATGATATTAGGAAATCCTCTGACGTAGTAGGAGATCAGCCGATTATGTCTTTGTATGTCCTCGTTGAACGAAAGCCCTGCCTTGAGCCCCTCGTTTGACAGTTAACGTCGCTTAACTTTCGATACGATATTTTTCGCTTCACCTCCGAAATAAAATGGGTAGAGGCTCCTATGTCATTGAAATTCAGAGTGGCTTATGTATTACGGATGGTGATAGTACACAAATATCTGTGTTTTTGGATCATTAGTTTATGCCCGTTGCACTAGTACATCCAATATCAAAGTTTCTTTTCACCCAAGTGTAGTTCATATTTATCCAAAGTTTGGCTCAGAATGAGCGTTGCCCATGGATTTAAAAGCCAACAAGCTCGAAAACACTTGAACAAAAGTGTAATCTAATGTATTTTTTAGAACAATCAACCAAGTTTTAAATGATTTATCAAATTCCGTAACCATCATATACTTTCTACCAATATTGATCTACACTTTGGAGAATCCCAAAAATAAAACTATCAATAACTAGAAGTCGTTCGTCAAAACTTTCAATGTGATAAAGAATTGTACTCCCTCGCATGAACGGAATAAATGAGTAACTCTTATCGAGGCCAACTGATGATTCTTACAAAAGCACTTTCCGAATTCTAGGTCGTTTGAAATAAATGCAGCCATCCTTTTAGGAGACGTTCGAAATTTGAACAAACACACCAGTGTGGTCATATTCAAAGATAAAAATGTTCGGAAAGCTGGTCGTAAGTAACGAAGTGAAGACGCCTCCATGGAGCGGGAGCTAAATTGAAAAAGAATCCTCTAATGTGCATTCGGATCATCACAGTAGCTGATAGTTACCTGCCTCGGTTGATTGGTTCGATCTATTCGCAAAATACTCGTACTCAATGAGTCGATATCTGTGGACCAATTTTGGTTCATTATTCAATAATGAACCATTGTAATCGCTCTTGAAAAAAAAAACTTAACCCCCCGCTGAAAATTTCATGGTTTAAGCACGATTTCTCTCAAACGGCTGGAGCAAAAATCTGAAATTTTCAGGAAAAATCCATGTTGGTCCGATAACCCCAATTCTTGAGCCAGCTCTCTCACTTAATTTAAAGTGCCCTTTAAGGGTTGTGGAAGTTTTGTGAAATGGCTAAAAACCTCAAAAAAAAAAAAAAAAAAAAGTCGAAGTGGCCTAAATTTGGACTCTTTTTGAAGAACTTTCCAGGAGAAATCGAATGATCCTCTCCCCAGGTCTGAAGCACAAACCATTCCCGATTTACGGGACGATTTATGGTGCCAACATTAGCGTTATTTTGGTTTATTATTGTTTTTGTTTTGATATCAGTAACCTAGTGATGTGCTGATGTAGTGATGTAGTAATGTGGATACTGGAGTGAACTCCTAAAACTCACGTTTTTTGGTTATTATTGCTTGTTTGTAACCCAGTGTCCGGTCGATAGCGTCGAGTTGTAGTCAATGTGGATACTGGAGTGATAAACGATGTGAATAATTGTAGTTTATAGCCGATACACGGGTTGAAGCATTCTGATACGCATGAAACGCTGCAAATTCTTTCACTGGGGTTCATTATTCAATTGGCTTGCGTTCATGATTTGAATTTATACTAAGCTTTGGAGTGTGCGTGTTCCACAGGTGATGGAGTGATTATTGAATTTCAGGAGGCACACAAATATGATCAACTGATCAATCCAAATAGGTATTTTGGTTGAGATCCGATTTAAGTGCTCTATACATATCTCCGGAAATTCAATAATCGCTCTATCACCTGTGAAACACGCACACTCCAAAGCTTAGTAGAGATTCAAATAATGAACGCAAGCCAATTGAATAATGAACCCCAGTGAAGGAATTTGCAGCGTTCTGATCTCACACACGCTCTAAACTGTTCAAAAAGATGTGTGGTAAAATGAGAAAAGGCGATGTAGATAATGATTTGTTGGGATTTTCACCTTGGACGTTAGTAAAAACTGTAAAAATTAAGCGTATTGCAACAATATTGGCGCGGATACAACATAGACGGACACGGAACTTGGGTTATCAGAGTAAAATGCGAGTGGGAATTTTGAATTGGAGAGAAATAATTTTATGTCCGGAAAGTGAAAACTATCATATCTCAGGCGCGTACGAACTAATTTACCGATTCTTGGATTTCACGTTTTGGCTTTTTCCGCGCTCGCTCTACTTCCGACCCCGAAGATTTGTATTGTATTTAAAGCTATTTATTGTGATAAAATGCTGTCTCCTACCAGTTATCACACGTGCATAAATATTTTTGATGGTAATACGTTTGATTGCAAGAAAGTACACAATTGACTGGATCGACAGGACATCGACAGGATTTTTTTTGGGAGCGTTGGAGCAATTATTCCATCGAACTATTTGTACCGCGCTGAAGTGACATGTTTGGCATTAATTGTTGTTGAACCTATTTTATGAAAGGTATGAAACGAAATTCCAACAAAATTGTTAAGAATTTTTACCTTTTTTCCTATATTATCGGGTGAATTTTTTTGCCCTGAAAAAACCGTTTTTCTCCTGATATGGGTAAGTATGTAAATTGATTAAAAAAAAAAAAAAAAAATTTCCTGAGGGGGAAAACACGATTTTAAAAAAAGGGAGTGAATGAGTTTTTTGTTTTGTTTTAGTGTCCTTCAAAACAGGACGAAATTGGATTTCGAAAACAGTTTTTGTTGTTGTGCCACACAAATTAACACACGATGAGATAATTACGAAGTAATAATTTTTATCCTAACTAGTAAGTAAATATATGAGAACTATTAATAACTAGTAATGTTACGTAGATATATGAGAACAATATACTTGATATTTATCAGGAATTGAAACATCCTGTTATTTACTCTGAGTTTGAATTGAAACGATAATTTGGATTTCGTAAACCCAATCTTACCTTATAAACGTCCTGACAAACAAGTTTGTGAAGGGCCTAAGAGAAATTAGGAATTGGTAAAACTTTTCAAATCAAACGCGTTTGAAATTCTCGGAGTTGGTTGAAATGAACTTTCCATTTGCTTCTCTTCGTTTATTTCTGAATGTCCAACATCCATTACTTTTTCGAAAGATACGATTAAATAATAAATTAAAACGCAAACGTTTATTTGAAAAAAAAAAAAACCTCTGGAGCTGTAATTTATAGGTTTCAGGGCAGATTTAGCACAATTTAAATTATTTGTGAAATTTTTACTATGATATTCCCGGATATTTCACGATATTTCCAGATAAAAGTACTGTATGATTAATAATTATTTATCGTATATCACGTATTTAATGCTGCTATAAATAACCACCAGTTTGATGGCGATCCTGTACATTGTGAGCTTAGCGTTGTTAGATACGATCTTTTTTTTTTAAATTTATTTTATTGCACCAAGTTATAAACTTATAAGCAACAAGATACGATCTAAATCTCAAGAGTTTTTGCACGCTCCAAAAATGGAAGATGAATGAACGAACGAACGAAACAGAAGAAATGAAGATAAACCGTTAATTCATATTACTTCAGTACTTCTTGGCGAAGGAGTGCTGCTTCATTAGTTGTTATCACTAATAATAAGTCAACATTCTTAATAAATTCTTATATACCTACATTATTTTTATAACCTGGTTCAACAGGCAATACCCGCCGATTAAATCAATTCGTCTTCTTCTTCTTTTCCGGCACTACAGCCTAATGTGGGCTTTGGCCCGTGTTATCACTTTCCAAGCTGGCCTGTCAAGAGCTTTCGTTTTCCAGCTTTCCACTCCGATGATGCGGATGTCGTCAGTAACATCATCCATCCAGATCTTCCTCGGTCTGCCACGTTTTCGTGTTCCCGCCGCCTTCTCTTTATAGACTCTCTTCGGCATCCTTCCTTCTTCCATCCTGGACAGATGTCCCAGCCAGCGAAGCCTGTGAGACTTTATGAACCGGACCTATGTCTTTGTGATCGATCAGTTCATCGAGTTCCTGGTTCCATCTTATTCTCCATGTGTCTCCGTCGAGTACCGGCCCGAACACCTTCCTCAGGATCCTTCCCTCAAACACTCGGAGGGAGGTTTCGTCTGCGGCATTCATCACCCAGGTTTCAGCCCCATAGCAGACGATCGGGCGTATCAGGGCTCTGTATAATGAAAGCTTCGTTTTTCTGGTCAGAAGAGTAGAATTGAATAGATCTACCAGACTAAAATATGCTCTGTTTGCTGTCATTATCCTGTTTCTTATTTCTTGGCTTATCAAGTTTCCACTGTTAACTTGAACGCCTAGATATTTAAATTCGTTAACACCTTCGAAGTCATAGGATACTATTTTCAGGTTACAGGCTGCTCTGTGTGTTTCTGAAGGCGATATGATCAGGTATTTGGTTTTTTCTTCGTTGATCAATAAACCCAGCTTTTTACTTTCTCTTTCTAATTCAACGAATACTCCCTTAACGGATTTTTCCGTGCGGCCTAGTATCGCCAAGTCATCTGCATACCCCATTATTAGGCTAGACTTCGTAAAGAGGGAAGATTAAATTAATTATCTCAAGAAATTATCACAATCGTTGAGTAAAATATATTGCTTAACTAGTCTTCTCAAACATCTAGAAGCACTTACTGACATATTAATTTTCGATTCGTACGTGTCAGATGTCAAAATTCATCTCAGGACCCTCGGAGTTCGCTTCTGCATAACAAAACACACATTGAGGCATCTCCGGACATATCGTCTTGAACTCCGTCGTTACTTTGCCGTCAAACGCGAAGCAGGAATCTTGTCACGGCTCGCGGCGTCTTCCTTTAAGTGCTTCTTCCCTTGTTTTTTTTTTCTCGCACTTTAAAAGGGGAAAAACGCGGTGAATTCGGGATGCGAGGTGAGGAAAAACTTCTTTTGAGCGGCCGCTCAACTGAAGAAGGCGTGAAAAACTGCGATCGATGCGGGACCCCAACGACCTCAGCAGTCAACTTTTCAGTGTCCCAACGACCTTTTCCTGAATCACCCTTCCGGCTTTTGTCGTAAGTCTCGTTTCTTTTTCCCTACGCTTCCATGTCGTGGTAAAAGTTCTATTCCGTTTATGATTCTGTTTCATCACTATGGGTCCCGGAAAACATTTGTTTCAACAACTGTCAACTTTCTTCTCTTTAGTACACTACACCGAAAATACCGAAATTTCTGTATCACTTAGCTCCGCACTGCCAACTGCAGTTGGTTTCCACTTTTAAGTAGCAGAGACGTTTAGCAAGTATCACATTTTCTCGTGGTTGGTTATGTTATTTTAAACCTCAGCATGGTGAACACTGCTCAAGAAACGCTGCAAATTCTTTATTTGGGGGCTTATTATTCAATTGGCTTGCGTTCATGATTTGAATTTCCACTAAGCTTTGAAGTGTGCGTGTTTCACAGGTGATAGAGCGATTATTGAATATCAGGAGATATGCATGGAGCACGTAAATCTGTTCTCAACCAAAATACCTATTTGGATTGATCAGTTGATCATATTTGTGTGCCTCCTGAAATAATAATCGCTCCATCCTGTGAAACACTCACACTCCAAAGCTTAGTAGAAGTTCAAATCATGAATGCAACTCAAATGAATAAAATTGAATAATAAACCCCACTGAAAGAATTTGCAGTGTGCTTGTTTCACAGGATAGAGCAATTATTGCATTTCAGGAGGCACACAAATATGATCAACTGATCAATCCAAGTAGGTGTTTTGGTTGAGAACAGATTTACGTGCTCTATGCACATCCCCTGAAATTCAATAATCGCTCTATCACCTGTGAAACACGCACACTCCGAAGCTTAGTACAGATTCAAATCATGAAAGCAAGCCAATTGAATAATAAACCCCAGTGAAAGAATTTGTAGCGTTTTTTATGGTTATCAGAATGCTTCAACCCGTGTATCGGCTACAAAACCTTTTAGGAGTTCACTCCAGTATCCACATTACTACATCACTACGTCACTAGGTTACTGATATCAACACAAAAACAATAATAAACCAAAATAACGCGAATGTTGGCACCATAAATCGGGCCATAGATCGGGAATGGTTTGACCTACGGACCTGGGGAGGGACTCATTCGATTCCTCGTGGATTGTTCTTCAAAAACAGTACAAATTTAGGCCGCCTTGACTTTTTTTGAGGTTTTTAGGGATTTTACAAAACTTAGACAACCCTTTAAAATAAGTGAGAGAGCTGGTTCAAGAATTGGGGCGTCGTCGGACCAAGATGGATTTTTCCTGAAAATTTCAGCTTTTTTGCTTCAGCCGTTTGGGATAAATCGTGCGTACGGCGTACGGAAAATTTTTTTATTGCAGATTCGGATTCTACACCCATTGAAACGTAAACCATGAAATTTTCAGGGGGGATTAGAATTTTTTTTTCAAGAGCGATTACAATGGTTTATTATTGAATAATAAACCAAAATAACAATTTGGCTCCATTTAAATTTCAGATGCATCCCGTAAAATTATCTTTTTGTTCCGGGGTGTAATGACATTTCTTGTGTTCATTATACCATGAAACTTAAGGACAGTTGAAGAGTGATCGCCATGATCATTCATTTTGTTACGGTTTAAAGTCACATTCAAATTGGTTGAAGAAATTGTGTAATAATTCTATTAATACAGATTTTGTCCAATTATCTCTTCACCAATGTCACCAATGATTCCCGGATAGGAATATAGTTTACAATAAACGAGAAAGCTGATCTTTCGGCCAAATTGTTAGACGTTGTAATGACACAATGGCACTTATTAACAATTCTCTCCCAGCAATCGCAATAGGGGAATGGTGTGTATTCATACTGCTCGTTAGTGTGTATCAATTGAATGCCAACATTCAATTTATTAAGTACAACATGGTCACAAATCAGAGATCAGAGGTGTTAGAGACGGTAGAACAACAATCTGGTTATTCAGATACTAGCGCTGCAGCCACTAACGATGTGGATAATAATCTTCTATACTACAGAAGTACACCTGTAACAACATTTAAATCAACTCGGCTTTACCTCTATGAAGGAACGTGACAAGCAGATCCGCTCATTCTAATAATTATGCCATTAATAAATCATGATCTAAAACCGTTCATTACCCGAAGGTTTTCAAATCTAGAAACATCTTTGAGATTTAACATCAGTTCCTCAATCGCAAAAATCAATGCAACACTCATACCATGTACTGGAAGAATTTTTAAAGCTAATTCTTTTTTGTTTACTGAGTTTCTCGGTCAACGTAGGGTGAATCTCGAAATGTCTTGATGCCCTCATGAAAATTATCGTTTATTGAACATGAAAACCAGTGTGCTCATGCTATGATCGGCTACGAATCTATAAAAAATTTCACTCTTCTGTTGAAATAACTGTGCACTGGGTACTCGCCCACTACTCAAAATCTGTATACTTGCATTTGCTAAAGTGAAATCAGTCGCAGTATTTGCAAACATTTTAGGAAATCCAAAAAAAGAGATTGCTACGAAAGCTGGAAAATACTCGGATATCGAATATTTCAAAACTGGGCGAAAAAATTGAACGACTCTTTTTAAATTGCTGCGTGCGGTGTTTCGAAGGAAAAATTATCCGAATCAGATCCTGCTGCCTTAGAAATTAGCCTGTGTTCTCCACGGCCAAATCGTAAAATACTTAACTCTCCTACTCCAATCATTAAGGGGGTGTGCTGGCTTGCCCACTAACTGCCGCTTATTCCGCTTTCCACCACCGACCTCAAAGCTTAACGATCCACTTCTATGTTCTTTCAGCTCAACCTTTAACACCTATTTAATCTGGGTTTCACGTTCTCAGGAAGTTGATATCTTTAATCGCAAAGAGATTTTTGTTTCGTGCGTGTCGAAGCATAAATGTTCGAATCCATGATTAGCGGAGGCCATTTCGATTCAGGCCTTATTTTACTGGTATAAATTTTGCAGTTCTGCGTTGGTTCCAAGCTTCTAATTGAAATATTTGATTTTCAGTAAAACTTAATTCGCTTTACTTACGTAGGCTTATAATAAGATTGGCTGCTTATTCAGCTATATTCTCGGTATCTATCTCAGTCAATACTAAATGAAATGAATGAATCGTGTGAATGATGAATGAATCGAATGAATGATGAATGAATCGAATGAATGAATGAGATGTGTAATCGAATGGCTGAAAATCGAATGGCTGAAACTCAGCTGATGTAATTTGCTGTGGAACCTTATTTCTTCTGTGATAGCCGACACAATCTATCGGCTATCAGCGGAACAATCGCGAGAGGAGTGGCGAGGAGTGACTGGGGGGGAAGGAGAGATAACGAAAACTTGCGACAAGCCCCTTTCCTCACCACTTTCTACCCAGCTCTCATCCGACCAGGTAATCCGTTCTTTCAATTTCTGTATTTAAATCAAACTGATATTAATATCCCAGATCCATCCTATTAACCTAATTCCTTACCAAATACCCTGCGGTGCAATTTCACAAAAATAAACGGTAGTAAAGAAATACGTAAATCGTTTCCACCTCGTGGTTAATAGGAGCCCCGTAGTAATTCTTGGAGCAATAAACACATTTATTGAATAAATAACCACATATATTTCCAAAATCTTGTGTATAATTATTTCTTGAACCTTATACATCTGTATATATAATAACCTTAGTAATCAATAAGGTCACAAAAGGGAATGATATCAAGAAATTGTAATCAAGTAAAGGTAGAATTGATATAACAATTCCTTTCAACTATTACACTTCTGAATAAAGGCTGTGAATGAGTTTCTTTTGAAATGGAGTTGTTCAAGTCTCAATTTAATTGTGTTCCACATGAAGTGCAGATAGCTGTTTTATTTTACTTACTTGACTTACTTTAGAAAGTTGAAATTTGAATTGTACCATGATGGTTTGAGGTAAATCGAGGGCTTTCCAATGTGACGCATTAAAGTTCACGAAATGACGTGTGGTCTTGCTTGCGGAGTTTCGTGAGCTATAGGTTCTGGTTTTCTGTTTGTTAAAAAAGGAAGTTTGAGTCATCCGACTGTCTTTATACTCCTAGATGTCAGTTACATCGTATGGGGATCAGCGATCATCTGAATTCCCTTATGGCTAATTTGCTTTTAAACGATCTCTTTTTCAATTAATTTGTGTCACATTTGACACTTACACCTGTCGCCCTAAAAATTGGTAAATGTGGAAAAATATTTGGATAATACCCTCCGTTTATTATCTGTAGTTCAGTGATCTGCGCAAAAGGGATATCTGAAAATAAACCCGTGTGTTAGAGTAGCAGCGTTTGGGCATTATATTTTTTCAATAAGTCCAATTCAATGTGTCCATTATTCAGCATAAATACGTTAATTACTATTAGTTAATAGACTAAAAGTAGGACGCAAAGAACAACTTGTTAAGTTTTAAAAAGAAGGTACATGAGATTTGAGATAGAAAAACTTGAATACTTATTGCAATACCGATACTCGTTTTAACCCTAGTTTTCTTTTTTACTTCACATTTCAGCTGGCCTACTGGCTAATGCTAATATTTTGATAAACATCTTCAATGGAGGAACATTTTGACCTAGTAGTAAGAGCTACTGTTAGAAATAGCGCCCTGCATGAAGTTGTCCGACCCCACGTCGAGCCAGCCTCGCCCGATAGTTAGCTTAGAACCATCCATTTGAAACGTAAACAGCTCAAGCAACCTTATCTCCTAATTGTGGGAGACGAGAAACCAGAATCCGAATCATGCGTTTGGCAAGGCGCCAACTTGGGTGATGTATGATGTTTATAGAGCCGTTAGCTCTCGAACGCATCAGTATAGATTTCCCCTGAGAACTCCGCTCTGATGCGCCTCACAAACAGCACGTTCTTCAGTCATAGCGGCAGAGCGACCCCGGGGAGGATGTATTTTAAAAAAGTCCTTCTTCCCTCGATAGTAATCCATTTAAAAATCACTAAGACATATTAAGAAATATTGGTTGAGAAGTCCCTGTGTCCGAGTTTTGTATAATCACACCTATAAATATTTTAAAAAACTATACCAAATTCCTAATTGAACGTTAAAAAGGTCAAATAGTGGATGAAAATGATGGTAGGTACGAGCAACGATTGAATGATCGGCCATTGCCTCCTCAATCCTCCTTCCCGAACACCAAATTCAAAATTTCTGAAGTATATTACACGAGAGGGATTTGATAGAAAAAACAATAAATAAATGAATATGTATAAAACTAATGAAAATGGTGAAGATATATAAATTTATTACTATTAGTCCCTAAAATGTCCGTTTTCTGATGCACAACTAAATTAAAATTGGGATCAAACAAAATATAAAAATCGGTTGCAAATAAAAATGTTGCGTTGTTCGCATTTTCCCATTTTTTCGATTATTTAAATCAAATATTAGTGAAATTTTCCATCATGAGGTAAAACTACCATGGTTAGTACAAGGGACCTTCGTGGAACTTCGTTACTTCTTTCGGACGGTGAAACATTTTTTACTCCAAATCAAAAAGTTCTTTCGAATTTGGCGTCCTAGACCAATCTACGACTTCTGTTTTTTGTCTGTCCGTGAGTCGGCAGATCCTGGCAACAACCCTATTCCTACAGTTTCCTCAGATTTTGATGAAATTTTAAAGGAATTTACGAATTGCAAATGTTTTTATATGAGTTGCATTGCTCACGAATCAATATACGATCGATAAATCTGCTCATGTGCAAACCTGAAGTTCTTCAAAGATAGTTACATCACTTTCTAAACTTCCTGATCTTGATCAAATTTTAGCGAATAGTTGGTTAAAGTTTATATCTATTCTATCTGCTTAAAAATGGGACATATAGACCCGAAATACAAATCAATTCACCTTTGATGCGTTGATGCCTGCGAGATATCCCATGAATCGTTGTAAATAGCCTATATTGTACATATTTTAAGATTGTCTATAACGTTTTAAAGAGATATACATTCATGATTCCTATAGGATTCATTTTTAAGTACCAGTCTGGTAGGGATAAATTTCCAACTATTTCCTTTCTTTTGAGAATGCTTGAGTTCTTGGCAAACAAGTTTTTTTGAGAGATTTTTGGATATAGGTAAATAGGTCCCTCCTCCCTGTTATGTTGAAAAGCTGCTTCTTAACTTAAACCACTAATAGAAGATAGAAATTTGATCCCAAATCAACAATGCGGATTCAGACAGCGGCACTACTATAGATCAAGTCCATAGAATTACTAATATAATTGAAAAGGCCCTAGAAGGTAAACAAATATGTGCCAGTAACTTCTTGGATGTGGCTCAAGCCTACGACAAGGTTTGGAGTACAAACTGCCCAGGGATCTCCCAAGACAGCACTACTTACTACTGAAGTCCTACCTTGAAAATAGACATTTCAGGGTGAAGCAAGATGACCAATACTCCGGCTTGAAGCCCATAAAAGCAGGTGTCCCGCAGAGGAGTGTCTTAGGGCCAGTACTCTTCCTCCTGTACACACCGGAATTACCCTAACAAGAAGGCACAACTGTTGCCACCTTTGCGGATGATACGGCTATCCTCTCTGTTGGAGATGATATAGAAGCTGCAACACGCAAACTACAGACGTCTACTACTGAGGTTTCTAAGTGGAGAATGGAGCTGAACGAGTCAAAATCACAGCCCACATCAACTTCACTGACCGACAAATCCCAATCTTGGATGTTGAGATCAATTCGAATAAAATACCGCATACTGAAACAGTTAAATACTTGGGTCTGACACTTGACTCCAAATTAAACTGGAATAAGCACATAGAATAAACGAAGAAAGAAGAACTTAAAATCAACTACAGAAGGATGTATTGGCTAATGGGAAGGAACTCCCATCTCTCCCTTCACAACGAACTGGTTATACAGGGTGTCCCGGGAGTTATGCACAATCGGACTCCTACGTGTTCTACAACTCATTTATGAACAAAAATGCCTACTAGCAATTTTTCGCAAGAGGCCTCGTTTTCGTGTTATTTGCGATATAAGATTTTTTTCGTGTTTCCGATCTTATGTCATTAAAACTGTCATAACTCCCACAATTTTGGAGATAGCTCAAATTTGATGACACCGTTGGAAAGAGCGTTAAATCTTCTACCTATTAGGTGTCAGAAAATATTTTTTTATTGCATTGAAGATGTGCGATTGCTGCGCGAAATGGCAGTTTTGTCAAAATCTTGAAATCGCCTGTTTTTCATCTCGCCTAGAAACCCCATGAATGCTTGACGCAGAACCGTGCAGGCCTGGTTAAACGTGGTAAAATGTCAGCTTTCCAACGGCGTAGTCGTTTTGGTTTTTGAAAATATTTTCAGTTAGGGAAATGGTGTTTAACTGCAGTAAAACGTTTCTGTTAAAATGAGGTTTTCCAAAAGTCTCGACGAAAAAAAGTTTTCTAGCTGAATCGAATGGTGACAAGGCCAGACCTCTCAAGAGACGATTTAAGTTTTGTCGGATGCATAAACCCATTCGTTTGTAAACAGCGTCTACGGCATTTCTAAGCTGTCCGGCTTGATGGGGGGTGATAATACACGGCGCACAAAGCAACCCCTCCTTCAAGACCGGAGGGTCGTGCGGGTCATTGCATATCCTTCCCCTGACCAAGACAATGCTTCCTCCGTAGCTTTCCCAATTTTCAAACAAAGGTCTTTTTTAGTTATACAGGGTGTCCCAGGTGCTATGCACAAT
The DNA here is from genome assembly GCA_031894815.1 of Creontiades dilutus. Classification (NCBI taxonomy): domain Eukaryota; kingdom Metazoa; phylum Arthropoda; class Insecta; order Hemiptera; family Miridae; genus Creontiades; species Creontiades dilutus. The sequence goes on along the minus strand of JAVIWC010005520.1, from coordinate 76,422 downwards.
CCGACTCCTGCGTGTTCTACAACTCATTTCCGAACAAAAATGTCTCATAGCAATTTTTTGCTCATCAATCAATCGTAAATGAACACAAACAATAGCCGTTTCTCGGCTCTTCGATTATCTCAACTTTGGCCGGACAGCTTAGAAATTCCGCAGACGCTGTTCACAAACGGAAGGGTTAATGCATCCGACAAAACTAACTTAAATCGTCACTTGAGAGGTCTGGCGTTGTCACCATTCGATTCTGCGAGACAAGTTACGTACAACCCGCCTCCAACCTTTTTTCGTCGAGACTTAGGAAAACCTCAATTTTAACAGAATACACTCGTTTTTCTGCAGTTAAACACCATTTCCCTAACTAAAAATATTTTCGAAAACCAAAACGACTACACCGTTGGAAAGCTGACATTTTGGCGCACGTTTTACCAGGCCTGCACAGTTCTGCGTCAAGCATTCATGGGGTTTCTAGGCGAGATGAAAAACAGGCGATTTCAAGATTTTGACAAAACTGCCATTTCGCGCAGCAATCGCACGTCTTCAAGGCAATAAAAAAAAAAAAACGTTTTCTGACATCAAATAGATAGAAAATTTAAGGCTCTTTCCAACGGTGTCATAAAATTTGAGCTATCTCCAAAATTGTGGGAGTTATGACAGTTTTAATGACATAAGATCGGAAACACGAAAAAAATCTTAAATCGCAAATAACACGAAAACGAGGGCTCTTGCGAAAAATTGCTTGTAGGCATTTTTGTTCATAAATGAGTTGTAGAACACGTAGGAGTCCGATTGTGCATACTCCTGGGACACCCTGTATAACCAGTTCGTTGTGAGATGGGAGTTCCTTCCGATTAGCCAATACATCCTTCTGTAGTTGATTTTAAGTTCTTCTTTCTTCGCTTATTCTATGTGCTTATTCCAGTTTAATTTGGAGTCAAGTGTCAGACCCAAGTATTTATTACTTTACAGGATTTTAGTGAGGCAAAGTTTGAATCTACGACGGGTAGGATTTAGGCTCTAGAATTTATAGATTTTATGTTGTTCAAATATGAGATTTTATGGTAAGAATTATGTTTCAATGGTGACTTCCCGGTATCAAAACTAGAAATATAAAAAAGAATTCAATTACAGATCTCATCTGTAATCTGGTTAGCCAGGATGTTCTTTCAGCAGAGCCTAGATGGCTCAGCGATAACAGGTGCGGGAGGTTATGAGCGGAAGGTGACCTGGTGAATGCATAACGACCTAAAACTTGGTTCACGTGTACAGTTTCAAACACACGCCCCTTCTCGCCGGCCTCTCTTGACGTCATCCTTTTGTTACCAGCAGCGCACAAAGTTATCCGCCGGGTTTCCCTCTTGCCCCGCATACGAGAGGAAACGGGGGTCGAAAATCCGCTTCAAGTTTTGGGGGGCAGACGCGCGCACACTCACGTTCGCGCCCTACTGGTCCCACTTATCATTTGCACAGCTCATAACTTTATCGCTGGCACTCGAAATTAATTCGCATGTTTCGAAACGAGTCCTGCGAGAGGTAGGTAAACATTATACTCCACGAAACGAATAACGAGAACTTGAAATTTAAACCTAGGAGCTCAAGGCGGTTATTGCGGGTTAAGAGTCATACCCAGCATTATTCTAGCTCGTCATACTAATATGAAGGCCGTAATTTAATATAATTATCCAACAGAAACAAATTTAATTTTTTTACGTTATATTTAACTTATTTTTTATACGTTTTATACGTTATTGGTTTATCATTGAAATAATGAACCATTGTAATCGCTCTAGAAAAAAATTCTAACCCCCCCCCTGAAAATTTCATGGTATACGTTTCAAAGGGTGTAGAATCCGAATCTGCAATACAAATTTTTCCGCCCGTCCGCCGTACGTCGTACGGTCGTTTCTCCCAAACGACTGGAGCACAATATCTGAAATTTTCAGAAAAAATCAATATTGGTCCGACAACGCCCCAATTCTTGAGCCAGCTCTCTCACTTAATTTAAAGTGCCCTTTAAGGGTTGTCGAAGTTTTGTAAAATCCCTAAAAACCTCAAAAAAATTCGAAGCGGCCTAAATTTATACCTATTTGAAGAACATACCATGAGGAATCGAATGAGCCCCTCCTTAGGTCCGTAGGTCAAACCATTCCCGATGTATGGCCCGATTTATGGTGCCAACATTTGGGTTTTTTGGTTTATTATTGTTTGTTTGTAATAGAAGTTTAGATAATTTACCACTGACCACAACTCGTGTGTGTAGATCAGTGATCCACTTACTAGCGTTATTCTAATGCAGAAATAATAACTTCTATGTAATAATTTTCAGCGTTTTAGTGAGGTGTCGTCTTCCTGTTAGAAGGAACAGATTGGTAATTCAAGTAATCCTAATTTTTGGGAGTCGTTACCAAGTAAAAATTCAGTGTTGGTTTCGACCTTCGCTCGAAACTAGAAGGGCACATTTCCTAAGGGAATGTTTTTAAGGAAGCCTTGACTTTCTCAAATTCATTCCCTTAGGAAATATACTCTGATAGGTTGGACTCTGGAGATGTAGGAAGGGCCTTTCCACCCAGATTGAATTCCGAAGGAGTTGTAGGCAGCAGGCATACCTAAATAGGAAGTGGAGGCCCGGTGTACTATCTCTCGTGTTGGGCTGGTAGGCTCGTGTGAGTAGAAGTGCAGGCGCGGGGTAACCCCTTCTATCATCCCATCGCCAGTCGTATCGTGGTAAAACCGTTTCTCAGTTGATCCAACAAGGCACAGATCCCTCTTTTGTGCGCCCTACCCTTCCTTCCTCCTTCGCCTTGAGCCCATTACTATCGACATCCAAAAGTAATTACGTTCTAAAAACCTCCCTCTAGTGGGAACTGGGAGTGTTAAGGACGATCCCTCATCTCACTCTCTCCTACTCTTTTTCTTGAATCTTATTTTCTAGTTGATGAATGCGGAGCCACGCTCTTCCCATTTACGATACTCTCAGACAGCCCTCAAGTCTTTGTTTGGATTTCGTGCGCCTGACGCGGTTTATATTATAACACGTGGCATCTACGTCAACTTTCGATCTACCTTCACAAATCACATTGAAACGCTCTTGAATAATCAATGTACCCTTTCTATACCGAAATAGGGTGAGCTCATGCGATGTTTCATGCCTAGATAATATGTGATCAATGAGATATATGATAAATAGGATTAGACTAATAGCTATTAGTCTAATTGACTATAGTCGACGCAGTGTACTCACCAGATACAATTTTTTGTGGTTTTAGTAGCGATCATTAGACTGCATCAACATCATGAAATTGGCTGTATTGAAATATTGTAAACTCTTTCAAGATACTTCATAAAATTGTGTTAACAACAATAAATTCTTCTCTTGACACAATTTTTTTATAATGTTACGTTTTTTGCCCGCTAGTTTATCGTTTCAACTAAATTATGATATTAGCCCTTAAAGTGTTTAACATACAAATATATAATTCAGTTCGATAATGAGAGTGGTGTCTGACGACTTCATCTGCTTTACATCGGATACAGGGCTATTTCATGGATTTTCTGGAGATAGCTCTAAATACTGCTGCTGTCATTGATTCTCGTTCACTTGAAGCGGCGGTTGGGGAGACCTGCAACTCAAGACATGGAAGGTGTTTCCTGATAGCTAAGTGTAATGGTAAACACTATTGAGGGTAATCGGAGCTGTTACCCTTCTCCGCCCTTATTGATGTCACTACGCTTTGCGATTAATGACTTTACTGATCTCTCGAGAAACAGATTACTGCAACGACTAGCCCATGAGGCATAGCCGCCAAAATGGTTATCAAAGGCGACGCAATGAATGTGCTTTACATTCCAAACGATGTCATCCAGTACGCTTGAGAATACGTGATACCTTTACAACCCTGAACGTTTGAATCCGATGGGGACAGACGCCAAGTCTTCTAAATATTCAACGGTATTTTGAACAGTACTTGCATTTGCTTCTTCCACTGATCCACTAACAATATAACTATTAACTTTCCGATACAACACAATAAAACTAGTCCAATGGTATTAATGGGAACTAATGGGCTCAATTCTTGAAACTAGGCAGCTTTTTCCGGTTGTTAAACATATCCAACTTTGTGAGTAAGAAAGATAATTTGTAAATGCATTTGTTAAATTCATTAAAAAGTGCATTTCTACAGCATATAGCACAATCTTCACAATGATCTGGCAGACAGGATGACTTGAATGACTTGAATATCCTCGGTTTGAGTACAGAAACATGTAACTCATTGATGTTCCTCAAAGTTTAAAAAAAATCTTAGTGGGTAGGAAGATAGTTAGGAAAGGGTGCCTATTTTTCATTTAGATTATTATAATGGAGATGCTGGATCACTTGGATTGGAGTTGAAATGTTAAAGTAAATGTTAAACTTATTTGCTGGATGGAATGATCAATTAGAAATTTCTCTTCGGAAACTTTTTTAGCTGGAGCAAATATGTGGCTTTCTCGTCTCAAGAATTATTGCGGGAGAAATTGGACTATGTTCAGGTTGTGCACTTAGGAGAATGAGGGGGTAATACCGTCCATCGGGTAATGCCGCCCACGGCTGTTTCGGATGTTTGAATCGACACCAGAAACGTGGGAATGAGCGCAGGTCCTAGAGAATTATCCCGCCAACTAGGTTCTAGCGTTACCCTACATGCAAAGTTAGCCTACTTGACGTGAGTGCAGTGAGTATTTTTCCGAATCGTTTGACGTTATATCTTGTGGATCGGAAATAAGCAATGTAAGTCCCATTTTAAACTCTTTTTTAGAAGAAGAAGAAGAAGAAGAAGGTGGAAAACATGAAACAAATTTAAAGACCGCAAAGAAAGAAAGAGAACCAGAAGTGAGAGCAGTGACAGTGATGACTGGAGATACATCTCTGAGGGAGACCTTGTAGACACAGACGAAGATGTTGAAGAATTCTTGACTTCGTCTTTTGTGGTCAGCTTGTGTACAATTTGCCAAGAAGCCGATAATAATTCGCCAAAGTGGAATTGCGAGCACTGCAATCACAGCAGCCACTACATGAGTTCCATGGGACGACCTGATCACTGACTATGTGATGTATGCAAGGTTATTTCATAATTTTGTAAAGAATGAAAAGGTAAATTTTAATGTGGGTTTAAAAAAGTTCTACATGCAAGACTGTAGTTTACCTATTTCTAAGTCGTCGTTCATTTTAACTATAGTTTATTGACTGTTTTCATGGTTTTTATTGTTATAAATACATTTAACCTTCTAACTTTGGAAAAAATGGGTTGAATGACGGTTGAGAGGGGAACGTAATTCAGTTCTCGGGGTTGGGCGTCATCACTCCATAGTGCGGGAGCAAAGCACTTTATTCCAAAGTTAAGTACACGGTATTACCCCTCGTTCCCCTACATATACTCAGGCATAATTAGATCTGTGTCATTCAAAGCCGACTCTGGCGGAAATCACTCTCTTGGATGGAACTCTGATTCGGCTAGCTATTCTACGGGAATCAATATTTTTCCAAACGGAAGAGAAGGGAAAATCAGGTTTCGCTGCGTCATCACCAGGTCTACGCCCGAATCATCAAGAACTCTACTCATCCCTATGCGAATTATAGTTCATAATGTGATCAGCTCCTTCACAAGTTACGTTATCATTATTAAACATTTTTCGATTTCCTCAAATAATAATTCAAATTTTCTTTTCCAAACAGGATTACTCCCAAATCCCCGAAACCCCTAATTCCATCGGAAGCGTTGAGCTCAAATACTTTCCTGAATATATCCGTTTAACCAGAGGATCCAGCCTATCAACCCCACCGAACCCTTCCATAGCTTCTATGTCAACACGCAGGTGCCTGCCCAATATTTGTCCTCCTTTAGAGAGATACGCCCCAATCGGTTGAAAAGCTCGTTAAACGGGAAAACCGCGAGGGTTGGCCCGTTGGAAAAAATTCCTCGATGAAAAAAAGCTCTTGCCCCTACTCACCTTCGGGCTATTATGGGAAGGTCTGAGAGTAAACGGATTTTCACTATTCCTCCGTTTTCAGAAGCTCCTGCTTTGAATTACGCTCTGATATATTTGGCAATTGTATACATTAAATCTGCTGTATTTCAAGTAGTTGTCTAATCACCATATTTGTATGTTGACAAAAAATCTAAGGCCGAAATAAGGCCCTTATTTTCTAGCATTAACTTACAAATGTTGACCACGTAGAGTACTACCAACAATGAAATGTACATATGGAGTTAATCCTTTCTAGGTACGATCGGAAACAAACGTAAAAATACAATTTAAATTTAACGAGATAAATAAACGTAGCCTGTATCACATTATTACAACTCGGCGGTTCCTCGAATTATAATTCTATTCTAGATGGCATAAAAAGAGTCTCTTTTATATTTCAGCGCGGCAAACCAATTAGGGAAGAATTAAGGAAAATAAGACTTGTAATCGACTTCTAGAATGACTTTGTCTTGAATATAACATAGTGAACTTTACAGTCCCCTTTCTACTCAACAAGGGCTGATATCTAAATACTACAATGGTTTAATGTACTGAATATCGGCACTTCATAAAAATTCACGAATGGAACAACCGAAATATAACTTTATAAAATAAAACACCTATCTACCACACTATCTATCGTGCGGAATTATATAAGCTGTGAAAATAGCGATCGAAAATGGGGATAGAACTAGTACCTATACTCATCTTGCAACAAATTTGTCTCCAATCACTTTTAGCATCTACTTATTCAAAAACAAACCTACGATTCATGAACGAACAGATGATCTGGTGGCAGAGTTGTTAGGAAAGTAATTCGATTACCCATTACAAATTCCAATTACTTTTGAAGACAGGTAATCGCGATACCATTAATCCAATATAACACCTTAATTCGATCAAGGTGCCAAGAGTACCGGATCAATGTTGGATGGTAATCGAAAAACTATTACCACTACGATGTAATCGGAATGGAGTACTGGTAATTCGATTACTTTTTTTAATCCGATTAGTGCATCGGTAGAATGCGAATTTGATGCCACAATGATAGATGACACAATGTTATCTATTTAATATCGTATAATACAGATGCCATCTATTTAACACTTGCTATTCGCTATACTTGCTATGCATTATACATCGATTGTAAAAGTGTAAAAGTCCGTAAGTTGAAATTTTTCGAAAATAGATTTTATAAATTTACATATCTAGAAACGAAAACGATCTATTGGTGAGGGGGAGGGGGGGGGGTGTTGGAAATTTTTTTTCTTGTTCGATTACAAAGGTTTGTTATTGAAAATAGTAAACCAAATAGTAAAGGGGCCCTAGGAAACACGTACGAGGACTAGGACTGGAGGACGGAGCAGCAATTTGGCTACCGGAAGAATAAAATCACACACACGCACACACACACACACACACACACACACACACACACACACACACACATTTACACAACGTACTTACATACATCTATAGTTAGAAAAAAATGAAATCAGATAGTTTGGCAAAATCAATTTGAATTTTTGGCATACTATCAAATTGAAGATTTTGGCAAATTAATTTGGACCTTTGGCACGAATCAATTCTAATATTTTTGGCATCTCAATTCAAACTTTCGGCGACTCAATTTCTACTTCTGGCATACCACTTCGAGCTTTTGGCATATCAATTTATACTTTTCACAAATCCCAACTAACCCAACATTCCACCCCATATAATGATCAATAAATGTTTTTTCTCTCACTGTAAACCAAAATATAATACTCGTTAAGCCATCTCGTTGCGATAATATCTCTTTTTGACAGCATGATGTTTCACTGTTGATTTTCTTCATCACTTCCAAGTCTTTCTGTATCACATAAACTTCCCGCCTGGTAATAACCTATTACACGCATTGATCAAAGGTTCAAATCCTCCAAATAAACTCTTTGGATCTTCCGTCAACCGAAATAAATTCAGTGCCCGTAAATTTGACGTTCTTTGATGAGAGAAGTTAGGGGTCGACTTTTCCTGCTCGCTCGATCCGGGCCCGACCTCTAACTGCGGCGACCGCGACAAGTTTCCATGTTTGATCTATGTTCCATCCACGAAGTAGGTGCCGCCACCGGCTCCCCCCGTCGCTTCAAGCTCCTGCTTATGATTTATCGTAAGATGAGCGTCCCTGAACTACATTACCAGAGATGAATCGACCTCGAGGCCACCCCCCCGGTTCTAATGGCAACTATAAAAAAGACCGAAAGAAAATGAACCGAAAGAAGAAGGGACTTTTTTCCAAAACTTTCTGGACTCTCAAACTTTTTACTTTTACCTAAATGTTTAAACTGGTTTACTCTGAACGGCGTTCGTTTTGTTGAGGAGAGACATCTTTGTTCCCATTGGCCTCAAGCATAAAGAATAAAATGGACAGTTCAAGTTTTCTAGATGGTTAGAATTGGAAAGTTAGGTTGAACAATTAGAATTCAGAACGTTCATTTCTAACGTTCTGACCTTTTTAGAGACGATAAAGTTCCAATTCCTTGTAGACAGATCTTTAAGCTTAGTCGTACCTTTCAAACACCTTCGGACCCGTGGAGTACTTGTACATTTTTCTGTATATCGTGACGTGCTTCCAAATTTACAAAGATCTACTCGTATTGAAACGTGAACAAGCAATCAAATATGAATGAACTAATTTTTTACAGATTTAAATGATCATGACTTGTTATTAAAATGCAAACTAGCTTGCAAATGAAACTCCTTCATCGTGATGTCAGAACTACACCGATTCCACCTAGCAGAAGGCTGTGAGGCGAACGGAATTCCAATATTCTACTATGGAGGTGTTATTGAAATAAAATAGATGTTCCTCGTACCAGCCCACAGCATTTTGAAGAAAATGATCGCGGAAATAGGTATTTGAATTTTTATGTTGCTGGTTTGTTGTATCATATAACCACGAATTCAGTGGCTTAGGAATAATGATCATTCCATTAAGCTGTTAAACTGCCAAGGTTGAGCTACAGAAAGTATTATGCTGCAGTAGGACCGATTTTCTATAATGATAATAAACAACTTCTTTATGCTGAAATCATGAGCACAAATAAAGATATAACCAAGCGGGAAACCCGTGCTTCCACGAAATTTAAAGTGTTTTTTTTTTCTTTTTTTCCTCTGATTTATTTATTTATTTTTTACTGGAAAAGAGAAAAACAGAACAAAATTGAATGTGCTATCACAAATTAATTTTAAGGGAAAGATACAAAAGATAACAACAAAAGATACAAACGGGAAAGATACAAGTTAAAAATACTACTCGTGGTCTTGCCCACCAAGGTTTAAGTTCAGGTGACCTTGTGTTCCCTGGTGAAGTCTTGAGTCAAATTACAAAAAAGAAATAAAGACACAATTTAAAATATGCAGTCTGATTAAATCAATGGACAAAAGAATGGAAAAAAACACAGGAAACTCACCTAGTTAAATTGGTATTGAAAAAAATAAAAATAAAATAGTAGTATGACTATACATCAGTTAAGATAGAACAGAGGTGTTTCTTAAATGGAATAAAAGATTTGTAGTCCCTAATAATAATTTTGTAAGTATATACAAATTTTAGCGCCACTACATATGTATTGCTGCGATAAAATTCAGTCCAGCAGCGAGGTAATCCGATGTTAGAAAAATTTGACGTTTTAGCGCTCAACAATCGGGGCAGATATTCATCTTTGATAGTGGATCTAAAAACTTGAATGCATGATTTCATCAAAAAAATATTTTTGAATATTTCTTGAAAACCTTAAAATCTGAATATAGTTTTTTTCCCCTTCATTTGGCATTAGCAAGCAGACATAGCCATGAAGCTTTTATTGCAAAATAACAACTGTATAAAATAACAACTTTATAAATTGTTACCTATTAATTTTTTGTTGTTTTAAATGTTTGTATTGAGTGTTTTAATGAAAGTGCATAGTTCTTTGTACACGGATAACAGTTTGCAATGGATAATTTGTTCAAAATATAGTGGATTTTCCAAATGACGACCAACTGAAGTCAGCATGTGTTGTCTTGCCAGCCAGTTCCTTGGACAATCCATGAAGATGTGCTTCAAAGTTTCCTCTTCCTTGCCACAAACGTCACAACTCGAAGAATCCCTGACCCCAATGCGATGCAGGTACGCCCCGCACAATCCGTGATTAGTTTCTGTCCGAGGCAAACGATTATCACTCGGAAACGGCTCAAATGGGACTAAACAATTATTCAAATGTGGTTGATATTAGTTTCTATTTTATTGAGGAAGCAAAAATGGCTGCAAGGTTAATATGGATGGATTTCGTACGGGGCAGTAATAGGATTGATGTGTTTAATCTGTTTTAGTTTTCATTTGAGACCCTGGGAGTTGAAAATTTCATTCCACTCTGTTAGGAAAGTAAAATCGGCTGAAGGTTTGAGAAATATATTTAACTGACATAGGGCACCAGTAGACTCGGTCTAAGCAGTAAAATATCAGCCTAGAAGACCTTCCAACGAGTGGAGACCGAACTCCATGGAATGTAACATATTTCCTCAACAACGTTCGGTTGTACGTGACAGTCATAAAAGATGTGTGACATTTTGCGTGATGCGAAGACGCGACGGAAGAATTTCCAAGTGACCCGCCAGCGATAAGGGAGGCACATCCACGGCAGAAGTTCTTTGAAATGAACTTGTCTTATCCCATGGGACAAAACATTTGTTTGCACGACCGTTTCGAGAGCAGGCAAACACTCGGGTCTATTAATTTTCCGCTACAAAGCTTTTATGAAGATTGTTATGTACGATTCCTGTCGAGGCAAATGTTATTCGCTTGTTTTCATTTCACGTTATCAAAATCCCCTACGTCATAAAATGGTGTTTAATAAGTTAGCATTTATAACCTTTCTAAACTTCAACATCTTTTTCATTCAATTTTTGAAATTTACTGGGCATCCTGACAATCATTTTTCTTGATTAAAAAAGTGCAATATAGGAAATCAACATTACATGAAAAAACTAAAACGATTGCCTTCGAATAAAAAACGCTGCAAATTCTTTCACTGGGGTTTATTATTCAATTAGCTTGCGTTCATGGTTTGAATTTATACTAAGCTTTGGATCGTGCGTGTTTCACAGGTGACAGAGCGATTATTGAATTTCAGGAGGCACACGAACATGATAAACTTATCAATCCAAATAGGTATTTTGGTTGAGAACAGATTCACGTGCTCTATGCATATCTCCTGAAATTCAAAAATCGGTCTATCACCTGTGAAACATGCACACTCCAAAGCTTAGTAGAAATTCAAATCATGAACGCAAGCCAATTGAATAATAAAACCCAGTGAAAGAATTTGCAGCGTTTCATATATATCAGAATGCTTCAACCCGTGTATCGGCTACAAAGCCTCTTAGGAGTTCACTCCAGTATCCACATTACTACATCATTACATCACTACGTCACTGATATCAACACAAAAACAATAATAAACCAAAATAACGCGAATGATGGCACCATAAATCGGGCCATAGACCGGGAATGGTTTGACGTACGGACCTGGGGAGGGGCTCATTCGATTCCTCGTAGATTGTTCTTCAAAAAGAGTAAAAATTTAGGGCACCTTGACTTTTTTTTGAGGTTTTTAGGGATTTTACAAAACTTTGACAACCCTTAAAGGGCACCTTAAATTAAGTGAGAGAGCTGGCTCAAGAATTGGGGCGTCGTCGGACCAACATGGATTTTTCCTGAATATTTCAGCTTTTTTGCTTCAGCCGTTTGGGAGAAATCGTGCGTACGGTGTACAGCGGACGGAAAATTTGTTGTTGCAGATTCGGATTCTACACCCTTTGAAACGTAAACCATGAAATTTTCAGGGGCGGTTAGAATTTTTTTCTTCAAGAGTGATTACAATGGTTTATTATCCCATAATAAACCAAAATTGATTTTTGCGTTTCGTAGTTCTCTGAAACATTTTTGATCCCTTCCTGCTTGTCGTTCTATTACCAATCATTTCAAATCAAGTGACCATACTCTTGAAGGTTTTGTACGATTGTCATTACATTTTTGCCACTACATGAAAATCATTACAGATAGGCAATACGTAAGTTCAACGTTTATATCAATCACAATCAATAATTTCGTCTCATCAATTCGGCAGAACATCTTCAAATATTTGTTTATCATTTCCATGCTGGACCACGGTAATTTTTGGCATTTAACCGTTCTCGAAAACTAGAACGAATGGACAAAATGATTAATTTGAAACAGCAGTGTAGTTAGTTCAAATAGTTTTATAGCCAAACTTGAAACGGTAGGAGTAGCATCTCGTTTCCTATGAATTTAAAGATAAATTTGATTTCTTTCTACAGCTTTTTGGTTTATTATGTTCTAAGTTATGTGGTGAAAAGTTAGTTTGGTCACATTCCGCCTTGATAATTTGGTAAATTTATTTTCATTTTCTGCGGAACCAAAGGAATTACGACATATTTATGAAGTTAGCTAACTATTCAATGACGGCAGCTGCGGATGAAACTAGTTGAAAAATCTCGCTGAGGTCCCTCTTTCGACCTTATGATGTTAATTAAAGTTTGCGAAGACTTCACTCCCCACTCAACTTTGCCCCAAGAAACAATAGCAAGACAAATACTTCGTTAAGTGAATTGAAAACTTCCGTCCGATAAGGCTCAGGCTACTGTTTAAAACAGTTCGGCGGTTGAAGGATAAGGGGGAGTATTAATAACAGGGTTCCTTTGGAAAGCTTGGCAAGCGTATTAGACAATTTTAGTTTCATAGCTGACGAAGGAGGGTGTGTAGAATCTTGATTGAAATTATCTTTGAAACATAATTATTTTGTAGAGGAAGTTAAGGAAGTCCCTTCAAGCTAGGTCATGTAGGCAAGACTTCGTCTATACGAGAGGAGGGGTCTAATTAGAATTTATCAATTTATCCATGGTGGTAGGGGGAGGTGTTAGAAGATAAAACCAAATACAAATATATTTTTCGTAACGTTCCAAAACCTAATTCATGAGATAAAACCATAATGAATTCATTGAAGTACATCCCCATGTCCGGGTTGTTTACTCATATGATTTTAGTGGGAAAAGCGAATGGATAATGATTGTGCTATATGCAAAATTTTGTGATAAACATTAAATAAATGTATGACAACTTCGTCCCTCACTATCATAACGAAATATGGAATGTCTTAAGCATATTTGACTACTCGTTCATAATGAATATGAACTGTAGAGTTTTACATTGTAAAACTGAATGAACAAAGATTTACGAGTCAACTAAGAAAAAATACAAGCAGCAGAAAACAATCGAACGAAAGAACAGTCACAGAAATTGATTCATGTGCAAGAAGAAAATGTTCTCAAATAGCAACGTAAGTAGCAAAATTCATTTCACTGTTAATCACTCATCTTTATAAACGAACTATCAGTCATTAAAATGATATCCTAGATTTTCCGAACATCCAATTTAACCCTTAAAAAGTCATTATCTAAACCCGGTGCACGCATATTCTGTATTTTAGATTCCTTAAGAAGAGTTCTATTTATAAGTAACCATTTCAAAATGGTCAAAAGAGCTTGAATTGATCAATGGATCTTCACAGTTTTTCCGGATGACTCATTTCATTTCTATAAAAGTGGGAAGATGTGATGCGTCCTTAAGTTATGTGGTTATACCCAGCCATTGACTAATTGTGGTGTGATTGAAAAAGCGATTACACTTGATGAGTACAGAAAAAACCCTTTTATAATCGTCAAATATCAATAGTTTAAAACAATTACCAACGAATTCACTTCGCATGAAATCAATTTTGTTTCAAATTTCATTACCTGTGAATAAGATGGAGAAACATGATGGTGTTCAAAGTAACTGAATATTTTTTGATCTGACGAATTTCCCTATCAAACGTGCTTGCAACATCGAATTACGTTGTCATACATTGATAATGAATACCGCAGCTTCCCTTCCAATCTTCTACATATTTCAATGACATTCTTGATGAAAGACATATTCGTGAGAATAAATCAGAATACTCCACTGACTCCGTCGACAAAAAATATGAAACCAACAATAGTAAACCTTTCAGCGTTTTGAACATCATGATACGTATTATCAGAAATAGAAATTTCCCGAACTCGAATGACTTCAAAATAAACAACCAGTTGAGTTAATCTCTCGGAAGCCAGGCTTCCGAATGGGTTTATTAACAGTTTTAACGAACGGCTCGCTTGTGGTCTACTTTGTGCAAATAGCATAAACCTGATTTATTTGAGTTGGGTGCCCAGTTTAAACTGTCTCTAATTTGTGGGCAGCCTTGAAAGCTTGTAAATAAAGTTCGAGGATTAGCAGTAAGTTTCAGCAAACGATCTGCAAAGTTGATTAATATTTCATCAACGAGAAATTCGGATTGAATAATTTTATTGTTTACATGATATAAAAAGTTCATTGTACTGAATGCCAATAAGAGACACCACCGATTCGTTAAGCTTAGTTTAATAACCATTACTAACCTTATGTATCTTACAGTGTCAGTTTAGGTCTTGTCTTAAATTTTTGTTTTTTGTGCTGTTTTTTTTTTTGTAAACGGAATAAGGGTCCTGTAAAGAGTTTTATAACGCTTATTTTGTTTCCGCATGGTCCTTAAGGATTTTTTCTATAATACGTATCTGGCATCAGTTGGTAGGGCTCGCCCATTACGGAGGATTCTAAAATCTATGTATAAAACCCAAAGTTTGTTTGAATGTATGTATCTATGTATGTCACTATATACGTTCCCAATAGACGAGTAAACTGCCAGATCGATTTTGATGGCAGTGGTGTTAAAATAATCAGTGAGTCCAGGATCACAACTTAGGCTAGGTCAGGACCTCTGAAACGTCCCTCTACTTCATAAATGGCGCTACCTATTCTTCGCAACTGATTTGTTTGCTTCAAAAACTTTTGTTATTATGGTTCCTAACAGGCAGTTTGTTAGCGGAGGAAAAGTCAAGACAACTGGAGAAACCTTGGACATTATATTTCGTGGAAGCACGGGTTTCCCGCTAGTTATTTATCATGTAAATATATTTATCCTGCCTGTAAAATATCTTTTATGACTGTCACATACAACCAAACGTTCTTAAGGAAATATGTTACATTCCATGGAGTTTGGTCTCAGTCCTCACTTGTTGGAAGGTATTTTACTGCTTAGACCGCTATTGAATCTATTGGTGCCCTATACCGGTTGAATATATTTCTTAAACCTTCAGCCGATTTTACTTTCCCAACAGAGTGAAATGGAATTTTCAACTCCCAGTGTCACAAATGAAAACTAAAACAGATTAAACACATCAATCCTATTACTGCCCAGTACAAAATCCATCCATATTGACCATTCAGCCATTTTTGCTTCCTTAATAGAGTAGAAAGTAATATCAACTACATTTTAATAATTTTTTAGTCCCGTTTGAGCCGTTTTCCAGTGGTGATCTTATTCCTTTGACAAAAACTTTAAATTTCGTGGAAGCACGTGTTTCCCGCTAGTAATAAATATGGTATCTTTATTTGTCACTACCTACTATGATTTAAGCGTCAGGAAGTTGTTGATAATCATTAAAGCGATTCAGTCTTACTGCATCTTAATACTTTCTAGAACTAAACCTTGGTAGTATCATTGCTTGATGGAATGATCATTATTTCTAAACCACCGAATAGGAATATTGTACTTATATAGTGTCTACTTTGGAAACGAAAACGTTCATCTTCATTTCGGCTCAACCATGCTGACCGGGTTGCACGTTAGTTAGAAACGAAACTATTGAGTTGTCCAATTTTCTTGAAATTTAGCATAAAATCCGAATTAGTAATAAAAGAGGGAAGTTTTAACTGAAAAGAACATAATTAAAAAAAAATCTGATATTTGAACTCCTCTGTAAAAAATTATAAGGTTAGAATCTTTTTTACATTTTTCATGCGTTGAAAATAGAACGGCCGGATCGTTCATTACTAACCTCCTTGTTGAAGCATAGCTAGGTGTTTTATTCTATCAGGGTAAATTTCAGTTGTTTCATTGGTGGGTTCCTAAGTCCGTGTCGACACACAGTATATTTCACCAATGTATTTAAATACGAGCTTGTGCCGCTTACTAAGAGACTACTAATGTTTTAAATTTTAACGAGTTATATTTATGACGAAGTCATCCAATCATCGTTGGTACATCTAAAATGCATGAAGTAAAGTGGTGATCGACCCAACGGAAGTCATTTTAATTTTTATTTCGAAGAAGCAGGATAAGGGGTCCGAACTGACCATAAACTCTTTTTCGTTGAGAATTCGGTATATTTAATACCGTCATCATTGCCTACAACGATTAACAAGCAAATAACAGCTAGATACCACTACGAACTACGTCTTATTTGACTAGTGATTTACCTAGAAGTTATCCTAATAGAGAAACCATAAACCTCCGTGTTATAAGTTGCAGAATTTTCTAATCAATGTTGCAGTTAACCTGAAAAATTCTTTTTTCTTCGTTATTCTTTCAAAATTACTTAAAGACAGTCAAATTCTAAATTAGTGCCTACCTAATACCAATTTTGTAAAAGTAAAAGTAAAGTAAAGTAAACAAGGAATTTCACCTTGGATTTTCGTCCGACTACCCGGAGGTGTCGCGGACGTCGCCAGCCGTCCTCTAGAGAGGATTGGAACTAGGTCTGACGATTTCGCTCGTGGCTTCCCATTGCCCCACGCCCCTGGGTTGGGAGCGTTTTGGATTCACGTCATATCGAGATCAGAGGTGAACTGTCTAACGACAGGACAGGTATACAACACTTGATAGGATTTTGGCCCTAATCAATGGTGCCAGCCGGATTCGAACCGGGGCAATCAGTAATCCCACTGAAAGTAAACAGCTAGAGGACTGACGCCCCAGCTCGCTCGGACAACCTATCCCTGAAATCAATGGTTTTACTGAGTCAAGGGTAATAATTATTCCCGGTCGATAGTGGGAGCCCCCTTGAGCAATGACATGAGACAAAATGAATTCAGTTAATGATACCAATTTTGTATCGTGACGTGAAAAACAAACATAGGACTTGTCGATCATATTCCGACTTAAAAGTATCGGTATCTTCCCGTTGATATCGTCTGTTTTTAAATGAAGTCTTCAACTACTGTACAAGAGAGCTTATCAAGACCACCTCTCAGTTCGAAGCTGTTCTCGTTGATTTAATCGGACTAGTGTCTCCATCAGAGGGTTATGCACTATTGGGGCTCCTTCCGCCATTAAGGACTAAACGGGAGTTGATACAGAGCCGGGGGTTATACCCAAAAACAACAGTGAGCTATCTGGATTAATCTCTAGATTAATTTGAGATTACCCGTGGTGGAACGGGACAATATTGCTCAGTTTACATCGATCGATTCAGTATTCGGTCTGAAATAATTCCATTAGCAAACGCTGAGGCACAGATTGTTTCAGGGATATTGGTAAAACGAATGTTAACTTTAAGAATTAACGGCACTCTTAGGTTAGTATGTTTCTTGTTATACTAAAATTAACTACCACTTTACAGTACCCAAAGGATTGTTTTCGCTTTTCCAATATGCAAATTATTTCCCTCCAAGATCGTACATCTTTCGTTCAGTGTTTGTGTGTTTGCCGTGTGTCCGCAAATCCTTGCTTAATTTCTACCGCCTTTACAGGACCGAAATAATTTTTTTTTTTGTTGAAAAGTGAAGGTTAGGCATTACACGGTCTCTACCGGTTTCAAGAGTCGAAAGTCAATAAAAAGCTGCGCAAGGGTAAACGTAAATTCCACCAATTATTATTTATCAGTTCTCAAATTCGGAGGGTGGTCGGGGTTAATGATTTAATCATTTCACACTAAATTTAATGCGATAGCAGCATTACTTGCCGCTGCCCAAGCAAAAATGTGATTCTTGTAACAAGTGCAGTAGTGTTTCGGGAACAATCAAGTTAGTTCTTCAGCCTCATTCGAGCTCATTAAAATTGGAAGAGAATTGAAGGAACTAAATAATGTTACTAGGATTTCACACTCGTTCATGAGCAGTAGCTACTAATGGTAGATCATATTGAAATTGACATGAGATGGTTATTGCAACCGTAATGTCCATCAAACATTCCTTTTTCAAAACAGATTGATCTATTTTAACTTCCCAATTAATTTTCCGTAACTGCTCACTATCGTGTCGCATTCAATTATTTCAAATATCTCGCTGATCAACTCACTCATCTTACAGATACGTTGAACCTATGCACCACTCGCAACAGAGATGATCTATTAGTTTTATTATTATCTTTAGATTATCTGTTATTAAAATCTGTAGACTCAAATTTTAATAAATCCGTCCGGAGCTTTTCTCATAAACTATTGAAAGTGAAACTTGGGTCAAAAATCACAATAGGGTGCTAGTTGGAGCTGAATTCTCGGCATCAATCTCAGGCACTCAAAAAGGGTGTAATCAAAGGGCATTGCAAAAATTTGAATATCGACAACTGCGAAAAAACACTATTTTTAATGTTCGTTACTGATGGAGGTGCCTTCAAAGAATCGAATAAGCCCATCCGAACCTATACATATTCATCCGTTCGCTCTCCCTAAGGCTAGGTCTTTGAGTGAAAAAAAGAACGTAAACGCTGAAGTGAATGTGAATCAGCTTGTATGAAGTAAAAATTGCCTAGTAGCGCGATGTGATTGCTAAGGAATTTGTTTCTTTTTAAAATTCTATTTCAATTGTAACTTAATATGATAGTGGTATATATGAAGAATTTGTATTTCACCTCGCTGAATTTCAGTTGTTTTACTCGTGGATTCATACGTCGCGTCCATATCAAGCATATTGTGCCATTATAGGTATTGATATTCCGAGTCCTTAGTCTCAGCTTAAATTTGAAAGGTAGATTCTATGGGATATCTGAAATCTGTCGAGGGCACTAAGCAGCGTAGATAGCTTCAATACGTGCTGAAGGAAATGAATGACCCACGGTCTCAAGCGCAGGGCTTTGTGAATGTAAGTTTTAATATCAGCTGGTGTTTCGTACAAAGGGACTATTAAAGGTTGGTGTTCACGGAGTGATATTCAAAACGCAGTCTTCGCTCTTTTTAGACATCTAAAATTCAAAATCAAAGTTTGGAGATCAGTGATCAACTGATTAGCCTATGGGGAGATAGTGGACAGGCTTATTTATGGGGGATCGAGGTGTCAAGTTTAGATAAAGTACCGCCGACTAGGTTCGATGTGATTTACGGATTATTCTTATTCACAAATAATAGACCTCTGTGGAATAATTTGCAGCGTTTTTGTGTGCGTTGAATTTACGAGTTGACTCCCAGAGCTGATTTATGAGTTGACTCTTGATAAAATACCGGCTGTCTTATTTGAAATAGGCGAGCTCGAGAATAACTGGAACGGACTGTTCGTTTAAGAAATATTTCGGTTGTTGTACCTTAAAAGCATAAAAGACGGATAAAAGCCGTTGGTAGGGGACCTCCCTCCCACCACGTCTCTCTCCGCCGCCCACCTGCGACCTCCTACTTATCTATTCATCCGCGCCATTCTACCCTAAGTGGACGGAATAAAAGCGGAAAGGACTCGGTGGGAGCTCCAGAATCCCCTGGCTAGTCCCCGTAAGATGGCCCCAACAGCATTGGCCCAATAATCAGCCCCATAACAGGCTCTTTGCCGAGGGAAATCGGGCACAAGCCTTCGGACGAAAGTGGCATGAGCTCTAAGCCTTTTCGCGGTCAATCTCGTAATACAGTCTCAAACGTGCGAGTTGTGTCGAGAATGAATGTTCGCTTTCTCCCGAAATCCTTTTCGTTCTCTGTGATTTTTCTCAATCATCTGTATAACAAACTCGAGATCTGTACGCTCATTGATGAACGACTACATTCAAGATGCACAGAATAGGTTCCCAGCCCCAGAGGATGATAATTTATCGGCAATATGAGTGAGACTAATGAGACTTTATTCGGACCAAGGTGTAATGGAAAATCCTTTTCGATCTGCTTCTTAATGTCTTTCTTCTAGCTAATTTGTAGAAAACGCAGAAGCTTTTCCAAAAAAACGCTGCAAATTCTTTCACTGGGGTTTATTATTCAATTGGCTTGCGTTCATGATTTGAATCTTACTAAGCTTCGGAGTGTGCGTGTGTTACAGGTGATAGAGCGATTATTGAATTTCAGGAGATATGCATAGACCACGTAAATCGGTTTTCATCCAAAACACCTATTTGGATTGATCAGTTTATGATATTTGTGTGCCCCCTCTACAGCTGTCTACCTTTGGCTACATCGTTTAAATTTGGATTTGGGGAAGTTTTAACGCAATACGAGTGCCAAAGGACTTGATAAATTATAGATGTTTTTATTGTGGGGGGGGGGGGGAATATTGAGGTTCAATAAAAAAACGCTGCAAATTCTTTCACTGGGGTTTATTATTCAATCGGCTTGCGTTCATGATTTGAATTTCTATTTTGGAGTCTGCGCGTTTCACAGGATAAGGCGATTATTGAATTTCAGGAGGCACACAAATATGATCAACTGATCAATCCAAATAGGTATTTTGGTCGAGAACAGATTCACGTGCTATGTATATCTCCTGAAATTCAATAATCGCCCTATCCTGTGAAACACGCACACTCCAAAGCTTAGTAGAAATTCAGGTCATGAACGCAAGCCAATTGAATCCCCCATGTCCAA
Source organism: Creontiades dilutus (assembly GCA_031894815.1). Lineage (NCBI taxonomy): Eukaryota > Metazoa > Arthropoda > Insecta > Hemiptera > Miridae > Creontiades > Creontiades dilutus. The sequence goes on along the minus strand of JAVIWC010005520.1, from coordinate 55,713 downwards.
GAATTTGCGTTTTTTATACTTGAAGAGACCTCGAATGGTAACGTATTAACAGTAACTCCTATTGGAAGTTAGCTGCCGCAGTTTTAATCAATCATTTCAAGATCTTTAATTTTGATTTTCTCATCCAATGGCTTGATACATATTGGTATTGAAGGAGTACAAACTATACAAATTCTTTAGCATGGGCGCCCGCAGGCAGGGGCCAGGGGGGGCTATCCCCCCCCCCCCCCTCAGAATCAGGATAGTATGCATAAATTTTTGTCAGGTTTTAGTGTTTTGAAAAATTCAGTATGTCCAAAATGAATAAATATCGACGATTCCGCATAAACGCCGGGATAAGGTCACGTTAACGAAAAACATGACTACATAAATAACCAAACCCTAGTATTGTTATAGCGAAAGAAACAACGTAGTTGACAATAAAAAGAAGTCTTCTTGTTCATGTCATAATATTTTACTTCCATTCAGATCATGTCACACCTAAGTTAATTTTGAAGCAAATACATATTACTTTAAAACATTTTTGACTTTTAATTTTTTACCGCAAAGTTTCATACCCCCCGGTGGCCTTGCCCCCCCTGGGAAAATATTCTGCGGGCGCCCGTGTTCTGTAGTTTCTGAGATATGGCTTGATTAATGTGTCACATCTAAATCCGACTTCCATCTATTTTAATAAAAAGTTTTATAATTCGTTTTTTAATTCTAATCGCCCAACATTCAGGGTATACTTTTGAGTCTATGCACGAACAATTATCATAAAGATACTCGCAGTCTCCCATATTTATTATTATTATTTACTTAATGGTAAAATGAGGTTTTGATAAGGTTAAGGTGCGTCAAAGTGGTCTCTAACTCAAGTGTTTCACTAGTGCTTCAATTACGAAACAACGAACTATAGGTATAATCTAAGACGTGGTAGAATTTTCAATTCAAACAGTATTTTTAGTCTTTTTCTAAGTGATTATTGCTAAACTTAATAAACGAACCATGTAAAAAAATCCCCAATGTCATAAAACCTCCAAAAATGATCTACCACATACTGCCATAGGTAAAACTATAAATTGTATAATTTGCATTATTTCGCGAACTTGCAATTGTATAAGTTCTTGTTAAGTATAGAGGGGTAAAGTGTAGGGTTTTTAATTTATTTTCAATAATTTCTCATTGTATGATGCCTCCTTTTTTTTAATAATTCACAGTATACTTATTATGTTCAATCATTGTACATTATTCAGCAGCCTTGAAGAATCGAACAACCCTACAAGTAGAACCTCGTACAAAAGTAATACTCCTCTGTAAAATAGGTTGCAGCGTATTGAAATTCGTTCAAAACTTCACCATACCCAGTATTTGGAGAGAAGAAGGGAGATAATACAGTTTATAATTAGTTGTGGGACTAGATGGTGGAAAAAGTGTGGAATATAGGAGGGACAGTAATAGCTGTTGATGAATAAAAAACAATGATTGAGGGAGGAGTAACGAAGAATGATTACAATCACGAAATTCGACGTTACAAAATACACCAATGTGATGTGTCACGTAGCCCAAAACGTACTGTAAGGAACGTACGTACTGGTTGAATGTTTACGCTAAAATTTGAGTGTTAAGTTATTTTTGCAAGTAATATAACGTAGAGTTCAAATGTCAAATGAAAATCGTGTATTCTCATCCAAAAAGGAAGGTGGAGATGATGCACGCTGTCCACGAGTACAAAAGTGCACTGCCATTATTTTTTTTAAAGTCCTCTTAAAAAAAGTCAAGAGTATTTTTCTCAAGTTTTGAATCAGGGATGTATATTTTTTTACGCATCTTGATCGTTCATGTGATGAGATCATGAGATAGTGATAATACATTGGGCATCGGGTGGGGAGCTTACAACTATAAGCTGTCCCCCATGTCCAATATGTCCGAGTGCTGAGCTGAGTAGGGCAGGCGTAGCGATGGAGTGACCTGATTATGCTACACCATAAACCCCACTCTAAATAAGCGGTTCAGAAAGTTCCAACTACGACTATATTCATTACACGGATCCGACCAGAGTTCTGATTCATATGCAAAACGGCTGCCTTTATCCCAAGCCGAGGGGAACTACCGATGTCTCGAACCATCAACTATTCCGCCAGCTAAATTTGAGCGCATTATTCACGATAAACACAAGCGTGGAATTGACAGGGGTGCGAAATGGAATCGAATTAATTGAAATCGAGGTGAGAGCTCTTAGTCCGATCCGTGGTAGATGAGCGCAGGATTTCTGATTGGATTCACCCTGTTTTTCGTGTCTCGTCTAGGGAAAATGTTAATGGCGCCGGCGGTCATAGCAGGCGGTTGATGGAGCTCAACACAAGACCAAATGGTTCTCCCAATCCACAAAGCGGACATTCCAACAACCAACACTCTCTCTCCGAGTAATAGTCGTATTTTCTTATAAACAGTCGTCGTAAATGACCTACTAAACCAACCCACTCTATCCGTACTAGCAATAAAATTGTGCGAAGTATTCCATATTATTTTTCCTCTTCAAAAGAAATCATCACTGGGATTGGTTTGCAGCAGCACTTCAACATTTCTATTTTGAACCGGTCTTCCAAGTTTTACAGAGCTATGCAGCAAGAGTGAGCCATAATTTTGCGCCTCCCTTTTGCATTTTTTCACTCGACCTTCTTCCAAGCGTCATCGTTAACAGACCGTTATGACATCGTCCCCACTATCATAAACCAGCGAATTTATTTTCACTCTGACAAATTCGCGAAACAGGGAAAATTGAATTTTTCATAACTAACCGGAGAGATTCGTTAGTTTTGCAGTTTCGCGAGTTTGTCACAGTGAAAAAAAAAAAAAAAAAAAGATTCGCTAGTTTGTCATAATGGGAATGACATAGTATGAGGCCAATCCTAGTCACTATTCTTCATTGTCAGGTCTTCAATTCTCTTCAGCTCCAATTTCTTCCATTCTTCCCATCACCTCCTTCATCGTAATTGTACTCACACGGTATTTTCATCATTCAACCATTACAAATTAATTCAAAATCTAAATTCTTCTGTTTTCTTCTTTTCCGTTTCTTCTCCACTCACAACTTAAGTGTAATAGAAATACTTCTATTCTCTTATACGCTCCAAGTAAATGGATGTTATACAACTCGTATATTACACTAAAGAGATGGATATTTATGGAAGTAAGGAGCCTCTACCTGTTGTTGGAAGCTCAACAAGGGTCCCCGAAAAACCCCTTAGAGAGTAGGTTTGAAAGGGATTAAGCAGAGTTTATTTTTGAGCAATTTTGATGAAAAATCGCGAAAATAACCATGAAGGAAGCGTTTTATCGAAAAACGGACTTCAGATTCGTGTTCAGCACCCCGAAAAACCCCTTAGAGAGTAGGTTTGAAAGGGAGTAAGCAGAGTTTATTTTTGAGCGATTTTGATGAAAAATCGCGAAAATAACCATAAAAGGACCACGCTCAACAAGGGTCCACAAGAAAAAATCCTCAACGAGTCTATGAATAGGAAAGTGACTAGCAGGTTAGGAGATATAATGAATTTGTTTTCATTCATCACGATCTAACTTTTTCTCTACGGACATGTGAATCCGTGATATATTGATTAGTAATTAACACAGAAGAGCTATTAATACAGAAATAATTAACCTCTATAAGTAGATGAACAGCGGGGTTTAGTTAACTCCCCATCGAATGAGGGCTAAAAAAATCTGCGGTGATGAGGTTGTTGGTTTCCATTAGCTAATTAGTGCATGCTATCATTAACTCCATTACCGTTCCACATGAGGGAGTATTTCCCCTTGGGTCAGTTTTCCTCTCATATTTCTTATACCTACGGTGCTAAAAAATTGAAAGTTGGACGGCTCATCTCAGGTGATTGGGGAAATGAACTCCCTGAATAGAAGAGTAGAAAAACATGGATAAAGGCGACTTCCACCCTTTCGAAGGTCTAACGTTAACATTGTTCTGTTTTCGGGGATAATGATGTAATGCAAAACGTCCATTCTTCCATGTAAGATTTCAAACATATCAGTTACCTATTGTTTCATCCTTTTGTATTTATTTTAAATGTATACACGACCTCCTTACTTAAGATTACTTGACTGGTAAAGTAAAAATTAAAGTAAACAAGGAATTTCACCTTGGATTTTCGTCCGACTACCCGGGTATCTAACGTGATACACACAACTTTTGTTAGAAAGAAGATTACCTTTACTAAATGAGGATTGCACAAACTGCTCACCAGTTCATCTCTGATAAGGAAAATGGTATCGAATCCCTATAAACAGTGGAAATATGCAAAAAATTGGACATCTCAAAGGCGTCCCAGTTTCTGAACGGTATTATGGTGGTGTGGATAAGACCTATTTCTTGCCTATAAATCCAAACAAACGACCGACCGAAGGACAGCTTAGAGAGATATGGTACATAAAAGTTTGATACACTGGCGGTTGAATAGAGGATCCCGTACTTGGCCTTAAATCGTTGTTGATAGGTCGGTTCTACCCGTGGTAGGGCTGTTAGGGGTGACTTAGTTGGGTGTCGCACAAAGCTTCCTTGGATCCGTAATATCAGTGTACAAATCACCGAAATGTAAATAACCTTACAACATTCTACAGCAGGTTCGGATCGTTGTGGAAAACAGTAAATTACAGTTTTGTGTAAAGTTCCAAAACCGTTCAATCAGATGATCCAAAAATTGTGTTTAATACATGTTACGTTTGCGCCTATAAATTTTAGATTGATAAAATTGAATGGAGACCATAAAAACTCCTTCAACTCGCACGTTCTCAGAATATTCAATCAAACTCGGATGATAATAGTAGAAATGTTAATTTGTTCAAATAATTTGCGATTCATGCAAGCACAGGAGCTACTAATGAGAAGATTGTCAAGAATGTTGGAACAGGATGACAGAACTGGGTTTACCGACTACCCTAAAGATGGAACGAAATCGGGTCAGGACTTGAGAAAATTATGCATAACGGCTTTCATGTTTGCTCATACGCAGTGAGCAGTGTTGATTTGTGCCCAATGTAACTCATTGTGACTTACTCAATTTGGAATGTCTCTGAACATTTTATACAATCGGTTAACAACTGTTTAAATTGAGCTATGAACTAGATTTAATCTGATGACACGCCACAAGTACACCGGCAAACAACATGAAAAGAAAGTTCTTTGCTAAAGGGCAACTGGAGTTCGCTAATACAACTTTATTCCAATAAAAAGTTCTTCCTAAACATTTTTTGAAACCCTCTGCGTAGGAGTTAAGGCTACTTTAAAATATCTTTTTTCTCGAAAACTCAGTGACGGCTTTACATGCCTGCTCCAAGAACAATAGAAGAAATGCACTGCTTTGAGATCTTGCTCAAATAACATAAGCGTGTGTAGCAATCGTCCTACATAAACATCTAAGAGTGACTGCATGGCTTTCTCTTGTAGCTGTAGGGTCTTGTCACTTTGTGTTTTAAAAAGTTTTGTAAAATCTCCAACAAAGTGGTCGAAATGTGGACTTGATTGAACAGGAGCAGTCAGGGCACGTACGAGGACTTGGACTTTCGAGCAGCAATTTGACTACCAGAAGAATGAAATCATACCCCCGCGCGCGCACACACACATACACAGTCAGGAAAAAAAGAAAATCAGATTAAATTTTGCAAACTCTTCTTGTATTTTGCGAAGCTTAACTTTTCACAACCCACAACTAATCAACATTCCACCTAATAATAATCAATACAACGTTCTTTCTCTCACAAAAAAGAAAAGAGAGACTGCACGTGCTACCATCCCAAATGGGTTTTCTTTATGTTAGCGATTCTGGTTCGAAGACGTCCTTGGAATGACTCAGTACCTATCCTTTTATTCTTTCTTTTTTCGTTGAGGTCAAAAAACCACCAAGCAGCTACTGTTGCGATAAATTATTGTCTGACAGTTGTGTGATGGACATGTTGTTATGTAACAGTTGTTAGATACGCGCTTAAAAGTTTGGGGTTTCCAGTAGGTGTGTGGTATACTGGTTTAAGCCGTTCGGATGCAGAAATAGGATATGAAATATAAAGCGTATTTTTAACAGAAAAATTACTGAACCTCAAAAATCGGGTGACACCATTAGATTCATACGAAGGCGTCCTAATGTTCCTCATTCACTACTATATTACCAGTTGGGAACAAACTAAAACCTTACACTGAAGGCACCTAACAATATTGTATTGACGCAATCTGCGGAAATGATGAAAAACTTATTTGTTGAGTTGTTATCAAAGGATTCTGTTATTTGCATGGCTTATCAGTCAATACATACTACAGTAATCAATTCTCCTTCACCGATGGAGCATCTATCTGGAAATGCGTTTACAACTACGAATACACTTGAGGCAGGAAGGCTTGTATATCCTTTGCATAAGCTGAAGTGAAATAACGGGTTAGCTAACAGGCCAAGAAGAATACAGAATTCACTTTATCAGCAACATAGCCGGGAGAGAGATACGGAGATCAGCACGAGCAGTTTGCATTACGAAACAACAACAGAAGGGCTGAAGAAATGCCTCTTCAAGAAAAGTCATCATAACTTCGGGAACCTTTTTTTCAGAAAGTCAGATCTACGGTAAGTAGCCAAGGCAACCTCTAGTTAAGGTTTGTTTCATCATCATACTTGGTATTGCACTTGTATCACTTGTTACAACGTGTTAAAAAATTAAATACAAAGTTATAGTTGTATTTGAAGGAATGATTTGGGTTTGATCAATACTTTTCCTGATGGTTAAGTATCCAGTCAATTGGGAGAAATGTGCTGAACCAACCTTCAATCGAGGGAATGATTCTTCTACTTCAAATTGGAAGAAAATAGCCCTGGTCATTGATACCTGAATTTGCACATTCACCAATACAAGAGAGTATAGTTTCCCCTTATGTCAGAGAGAGGGCAATCGCTTGAAAAATAAGTCGAAAAGCTTATTCCCAAGATCATGACAGAGGTAAATGACCACGTTGTGTTCAGTATCATCATAATTCAATGTTTTTTTTGAGCAGCTCATTTTGTTTTGAGGTCTCATATTCACACACAGTTCAAGGGCCGTTCCTATCTCCACTGAGAGGGTAGAAAACTGCTGCCTCGTATTATCCCATACGTGGCGGACTTTCATATCCACCTCTACATTAATCTTTCGCCGTTGGCCCCCTGAAGAACTGGCTTAACGTGCGCTCCTCCACTCCATTACATCAGTAGATAGATGTTATTAGTTTAATAGTCTCTTCAAGGAAATATTTCTTTCGTACCCACCAATGCAGATTCTTACACATATTTATTTGCGTTGGATTGTCAAAATTCCCGTAGAGATGCTTTTTGATTTATTATTTCCTATAACAACAGCTGTGTTGAGGACAAACAACGTGAATGTCTTCCAAAAAACCTATGGATTAGATGTATAAAGGTTTTATTATTTCTAATCCATCCAAAAACCTATAATACTTAATATCTATATACATGATAAACCTATGTGTTAGAATTAGCATTCATTAGCATTCATCTGCCCATCAACTACAATCGTCTGAGAAAGCATATAAATCTAATAATAGGCTAACTAATAGCCTAGTAGTAATTAGTGATGATTAGATAATTACAGATTATTAGTAATCCGAAACTGTACTTCAATAACTGCAAGTTTGTGTTATTAGTATTTTATTTAAGTACCGGTCAGCCGTTTGAAATTAAGTTTTATCCTATTACAAATTTCATTACAGACCCTCACTACAACAAGGTAATTGCGATATTTTATCATCTATCGCCGTGCTGATTAAATTACACATTATTTTAATTTAATTATTATCAACACTTTCGACCATTTTCGATAAAGATACAGTGAGCAATACTGGATTTATCTCCCTCATGTTTAATAAAGGCAACATTTCGTATAATGGGGAAATCTTTGTTAATATTAACGATTCAATGATTTAAAAATACAAAAGTGGTTTTCGAACGAAGAGATTGATTGCGACAGCTGTGTGTATAAATGTGAAAAGGTACCTATTACACAAAACAGTTACGTAATAAGTTATTGTGAATAATTTGGGCGTAATGATAGAAGGCATATATTTGCCTAATCTGACGATTATATTATTTGCTGAAATCCACCTTTTCATCACACCTAAAACCCAATTTATTTCATGGACGTGACTTTTTCAAAAATAAATTATATCCTGTAATCCGCTTTAGTGCGCCCACTGATTCTCTCGAGAAAAGTATTTGAATAATGTTTTCAAAACCCTTGCAACCAAGTCGGACGGGTCTCTTGACTGACTTCGTAACTATGTCGATCTTTATGTATTAACTGAAAATAAACGAGCTATTTTACAATTTTAAAAGCCTCTTCATCAAGCCAGTATCTACTATCCTATTCACGGAAAGTAAGTCGCTATTTACTAATTGTGAAGTTTTGTGCTTTCCAGCGATCCCCCTCGCCCATAGGGCCTGACTTTTCTCCCCGAGTCCCTCGGCACTTCCAACTAGAACTTTCCCCGACTCCATACAAATAAGATTGAAATAGCAACGAAGTTTAGTGAAGGGTGAAGTTGAGTAGATTTAAGTTTCCCAATAACTGCGAATTACTCCGCTCAAAGACGCAATATGTGAAAAACACCGGGTAAGACGTAGTCACAAAGCTTCAGCAAGAAAAAGTTGGAAGTATGTTTGGTTGAAGCAATTTCAAGCCTTCAAAAGAGATTGAAATTTAGATTTGGCTACATCGTTAGCGAAGAAGTCAATTAACGAGTAGACCGACAGAAGAAGAGGGAAGAGGAGAAAGTTTACAGTACGAATAGTTATATAAGGTTCTCGAAGTTATGAAGGAAGTGGTTAAGGAGATAGAGAACGGATTTAAAGGGTGTTATGGATTTGCCATACCGTTTCGTTACACTACCTGATCGGTTCCTGTAAAGAAAAGTGTTGGAAGTCTGGCGGCTTAAAACTGAGAGGAAGTGAGAAAACTTGATCGAACCGTCACAATGATTCGGAAGAAATTTCAAATTGATACGACTAGATATCAATTCTATTGTGAATTAGACCCTTCTTACATTAGTGATTTTGACTGTTGAATGTAATTGCTTAAGTAGTCATACTAATCGTTTTCCCTATGAAGAAACCTCACAAGGTTTTCTCTCAACATACTTGACCAGACTAATACGAACTACATGAATCGGCCTACAAACATTTCCGGAGCTTTGCTATGTTAGGCTGATCAAGTTTTATCCTCTTCCCAGGAGTGGGTGGTCCATTGGGAGTAACTTTCGAGTGCTTTCAGCCACAACTCTGATGAGTTAGTGTATCCTCAGCTTCGACTAGGGAATCCCGCAGAATTATGTGTGGGGCCCCTGAAAGCGTTAGTTTGTGCCCGGACAATGTTCATTCCCAAGGAAAGGAAAGTGGCAAGAGTGCTCCCTGATATCGCCTCGCGAGCCCTTTGGGGCTTCTACCTGAACTGCTTGTAATTTTCGAAGTACTTCGTGTCATCCTTCTTTCCACCCTTCACCTTCCTGAAGTTCCTTTATCCATATTGTCGGTGTTGAACCAACTTGTGGGCTTTACTACACTGATGGTTTTTTGTTGGAACAAATGAAAATAATAATAGCGATAAAAACAGTCATGTATTTAGCTGGTGTATGTTTGAATGATTTGTAAAAATCAAGGTAACGGTCGTGATTGTATCATAGCACGTGGTTTGGTTCGGTAAAAAGTGCCACGAAATTTATAGGATTACGGTCTTCGCGATATCAAACATATACAAAATCTTGTATTTGTGCAACCCCATCGAAAATTACAATGTGGAGTAAATGATAATCATTCAGCTAACTCGTAGTAATCGAGAAATAACGAACACTTCGGACATGTACCAGATTTAGAATAAACGTTTACAGTTATTCATTTCTAATACCGGATATCTACCGAAATTCAGACAAAATCAATGCTGAATGGTACAATGACAGCAAGTTTTCCATTAGCGTTAAAAATCTATTACAGTATTGCAAGAAATAAATTATTTTATTCGGGCAGAAAAAACAGCTTACAGTGTTTTTGACAAAGAAAAATACATTTCATGTTAATATTAGCAATATTTTTCAAGAATAGCATAATTTAATCTATTCATTCATAGAGAAAGCCACTAGAGCTTGTAGGCAATAACAAAAAAATATCAGTCCTAGGATTATCATCCCAAACGAGCAGTGCCTCGCTCTACGAGCACACAACTTATCGGTGTAGTGTCACATTCACGCTAATTAGATATATATATTCTGCTGAATAATGTCTTCGGTAGAGCTTTTAAATTGCACATAAGAATATGAAATGACCTTGAGAGTATCCTGCTCTCACTTATCAAGTTCATGCACGATTCAGAACAATATAACTCATTTGTTCATGTTTAACGGTATTATTTCGGCTTTTATACCATCAGTAATTGTGCATAACTTTCACCAAGTTTCAGAAACCAGGAATTCCAATTTATTCGAGAAGCATTTCTACCCATACTCACATGTTTTTGGGAAATAAGAATTGTAAAGCGAGTTCGGACAACTTTCAACGACAATACAAAACCAAAGATTCTCCCATCACTCATACACTCCTGAACACCTAAGTTTGAATGTCTTAATATCTTCGACTGATTCCAATCACCGTCAGAGGAGTTCGTGGCTAAGAAGCCCAATTTATATACGGCAAGTTTTCATTTGAGGTCGTCAAATATCAATATCTATTCCAGGGATATTGTTGGAAGCCTACTATCCCCCATTCCCTGAACTTCTCCAATACTTGACCATTCTTCGACATATGGATACTTCAAATTCTAGATGACCCGTTAACGGAGTAGTTAGTAACGGAGTTACTAAAGTTGTGGTCATCTCTGCTGGCCTGGTTCTTGGGATCACTGACAGGGTTCCTTCGAGGCTCGAATCTTAACTGGTGGCCGTTATACAGGGACAATCCTCTCATCCCTCTCCCCGCCTACATCTTTCTCAACTTTCCTAATCACTAGGGCGTCCAACTCTTGGATCAATACTCCGCCCTTAACTATTCATCACGTGTTCAAGTTTGGGTTTTGATTTATCCTCAAACATTTTCCTAATATGGCGGTTTCGATTGTGATCTCTTTGTGCTAGCGTATTACGCAGCAACGTGTAGCGTATTGGACAGCCTGGAGAGCATTCTACATGAACTACTTTTTTTATGACGAGGAGAAACTGTAATACCTCACAGTTGACAGGTAAACAAGTCAATTTTATTGAACCACACAAATGAATTCCAAGGCACACAAATTATTTGGCATGCTCTGGATGTAGCATAGTCAGTCTTTATAAATTACACAACAAATATCGACCTACTTATGGGCACCTTGTCAATAGCATGTGAAATCCTTCAGTACCGAATTCGAAACTATGACGATCAAAAACGCTGTAAATTCTTTCACGGGGGTTTATTATTCAATTGGCTTGCCTTCATAATTTGAATTTCTACTAAGCTTTGGAGTGTGCGCGTTTCACAGGATAGAGCGATTATTGAATTTCAGGAGGCACACAAATATGATCAACTGATCAATCCAAATAGGTATTTTGGTTGAGAACAGATCTACGTGCTCCGTGCATATCTCCTGAAATTCAATAATCGCTCTATCCTGTGAAACACACACACTCCAAAGCTTAGTAGAAATTCAAATCATGAACGCAAGCCAATTGAATAATAAACCCTAGTGAAAGAATTTGCAGCGTTTTTTTATTGAACCTCAATACCCCCCACAATAAAAACATCTATAATTTATCAAGTCCTTTAGCACTCGTATTGCATCAAAACTTCCCCAAATCCAGATTTAAATGATGTAGCCAAAGGTAGACTGATCAGACGAGGCACACAAATATCAATTCAAATAGGTGTTTTGGTTGAGAACCGATTTACGTGGTCTATGCATATATCCTGAAATTCAATAATCACTCTATCACCTGTAAAACACGCACACTCCAGTAGCGTGTTTCAGCTTAGTAGAAATTCAAATCATGAACGCAAGCCAATTGAATAATAAACCCCAGTGAAAGAATACTTATTTACCGCAGTAATAATATTGAATAATATTTACCTATATATTATCAGCGTTTCATGAATATCAGAATGCTTCAACCCGTGTATCAGCTATAAACTACAAGTATCCACATCGGCTATCACTCCAGTAACCACATTCACTACAACTCGACGCTATCGGCATCACTAGGTTGCAAACAAACAATAATAAACCAAAAAACGCAAATGTTGGCACCATAAATCGGGCCATACATCGGGAATGGTTTGACCTACGGACCTGGGGAACATTCGATTTCTCATGGTATGTTCTTCAAATAGTTACAATATTTAGGCCGATTCGACTTGTTTTGAGGTTTTTAGGGATTTTACAAAAGTTTGACAGCCCTTAAAGGGCACTTTAAATTGAAGAGAGCTGGCTCAAGAATTGGGGCGTCGTCGGACCAAGATGGATTTTTCCTGAAAATTTCAGATCTTTTGCTCCAGCCGTTTGGGAGAAATCGTGCGTACGGCGTACAGCGGACGGACGGAAAAATTTTTATTGCAGATTCGGATTCTACACCCTTTGAAACGTAAACCATGAAATTTTCAGGGGGGGTTAGAATTTTTTTTCCAGAGCGATTACAATGGTTTATTGTTGAATAATAAACCAACAGGAACCAATCTTAATCGCAAGGCTCAGTGGCAAGACCACCATTATGCAAACAATAGAACTAATTTAGTAAATTTTGCACATTTCTTAATAACAATGATACAAAAGTATTATGTAATGATTTTGAATTTAAGCTTGTAAAAAGGAAATTTTAATAAAATTTAATATTCAATTAAAAAACCAATAAAATGTAACATTCGGTGAAACTCCCTAACTCAAAAATTGTCTTAACTCCTATTAGGTAAAGACTTGAGTTCCAATCTTGTAGAGGGTAGTAGTAAGACCCAAACTCAATAAGTAAACTCTTTTGAGCAAGACCCTGATGTAGCATCTTAACTTCCTTAATTACTGTGTCAAGACACACCTTCACAATGATCTCGTTTGAGTGACGCTTGTACACGTTTCAACTTCTTCTTTCGCTCCTTTCGTCGTTTCAACCCAATTCCGCATAGAACGGCGGTTTTAACTTCAGGGAAATGGTATGTTCAGGGATCTCCCTCTTTTGTATAGGTTAGATTAATTGTCCTCGAGAGCCGAGTGGTGTAACAGGATGTACGCAATTTCATTCTTTCTTTACATATAACACTTTTTCCTATTCTACGATAAACTCCAATCCTGCCGAGATATATTACTTTTGGCGAGACACAGGTAGGCAAACAATTTCAATAAAAACCGCAGCAAAAATTATATGTTCAACGTTTATTTATATGAAGTATAAGATGACCAACAGATATCAGCAGTCATTACACGTAGAAGCCCATGATTCGAATCATGAGCAAATGACAAATGGTCATATGGAAAACCGTGTGAGTAGACGAATAGTGATGAGAGATGAGCGAAGGTTTTGTTCAGAGTTTCCACTAACAGTTTACTCGTTTACAAATTAATGTTGGCGCCTAACAAATTTTTCGAAGGCTGACTCGGGTGTTCGAGCGTGCCGTTGTTACGTTCGATGAGAGCTTTTGTCTCCAGGAAGAAAAATTAATTTTTCGTCGACAACATACGCCGGATCAACCGACATCAATTAGTGGTTGTGGTTTCCTGGCTCTCTCTCCTCCGGAAGGGATTAAAGTGACTAATCCGACTTGTTGTACCGTTGTGAGCTTGCCCAATAAATGCGGGGATTAAGGTAGATATCGCTGTATTCGGAAATACCGACCAATTTCCCTATGCAAATGTGTTTCAATGAGTTCGTAGTAATTAACGTAAGCCCCGTCGAAACACCAGTGCTCTGAAAGGAGAGACTAGGCCTAATGTTCAGCGCTGATGACGTGTCTGATTAGCCTCTTAGATTATATCTAGACTTTCGATTGAATTTAAATCTCATGCGATGATGTTAGTTGAGGCAGAAAATATCATTCAAACACTCATGCCCGCTATAATATTTCTACAGTTTAATTTACATTGTTATCTCGTGTTCCACCTGAGAAATTTTCAGTAAAGCGAATTATTTTGGAATAGGTCGAGAAACCGAAGGAACGTTGAGCGTGAATGATATTTCAAACACATCAGTCTCAATTCAAAGGCATCTCTAATCACATTGTATGTGTATAAATTAAATAGGTACAACTATGAGATGAAAATCTACAAGTGACGTTATTCGAAGGTTACTATGTGTATTCAAATGGCCAAAAAATTACATTTCTGATTTTCGAAGAAATTTCTAGTTTAACGTTACTTCCCGATAAAGTTTCCTTCATATTGATTTTCTATTGGTTTATTATTCAATGATAAACCATCGTAATCGCTCTGGAAAAAAAAAATTCTAACCCCCCCTGAAAATTTCATGGTTTACGTTTCAAAGGGTGTAGAATCCGAATCTGCAATAAAAGTTTTTCCGTCCGTACGCCGTATGCACGATTTCTCCCAAACGGCTGGAGCAAAAGATCTGAAATTTTCAGGAAAAATCCATGTTGGTCCGACGACGCCCCAATTCTTGAGCCAGCTCCCACTCAATTTAAAGTGCCCTTCAAGGGCTGTCAAAGTTTTGTAAAATCCCTAAAAACCTCAAAACAAGTCAAGGCGGCCTAAATGTGTACATATTTTTAAGAACATACTTCGAGGAATCGAATGAGCCCCTCCCCAGGTCCACGAAACGCTGCAAATTCTTTCACTGAATGACGGGATCAAAACACATTGATTCCCGCTCGCAATATTTAAGTTACTCACTTGGAACGATACCCAAAAGTACTTACAGAGCTACGAACGGTCAACGAATTGATATCAAATACTCATAAATGATTGAACAATTTCAAAGGTTGTTTGAAAAAGAAGAAGGAAAAAACTAGGCTTCGAAAGGCATTTCAAACTTTACATTGCACTCTTCTGTGACATCTATCAAACGAGGCTGTTTCAAAGTTAAAATTGCTAAGTTCCTTTCAGGTTCAGACCTTTTGACGTTTGATGGAAACTGTTCTATCGTAAGCTTCCCAGTCTGAAGTAACTACAGACGGTTTCGAACGCAGCAAATTATAAAGTTTGTACCCTGAAAAAATAAATAGTTGTACGAGGAGGTTTGTTTTCTGCCTTGATTTATTGCAGGCCGATATTCATCGAGGAGTTTTTCAATCGACCTGTGAATCCCACTGGTAACGGACCAAGTAATATGATTATACGCAGCAAAATGATAGTTAATTAAAACGGATAATATAGCTTTTCCAAGTCGAATTGAGAATTTCAAGAGCTTACTCACTCTTCCCTCTTGTACGCCACACTACATGGTAAGAGCAGAATCTGGAAGGATCAAGTTGGGTGTTTTTGTACTTGAGAGAGCCTTGACGTGGTGGGAAGCCCTCCTCCTTATGCCGGAGAACAGATACCCGCGAGCATGTTATAACGCCCTCTTACGAACGTGTAACGAGAATGGTGATGGCAAGTATAACTGGGCAGTCCAAATGAAAAACCTACTTTCGAAACTAGGATACAGTGAGTTGTGGGACCAGCAAGATGTGAGATGGGTGGTCAAAAAGAAGCAGCAAGTTTTGAACAGCTTCGCAACGATGACAGCCTATGAAGATTACGAAAGGATGATTTGCTCGTCATACAATAAAAATTATATAAAGACGATCGAGGGGTACACCAACTTTCTGGGCTACCTTAATTGGAACATCCCCTTTGAGGTGAAGCGTGTGATCGCTCAGATGAGGCTCCGAAGCGACTCAATGCTGCGAATTTTCCACAAAGGTGTATTATGGAAAATAGACCCCGAACAAAGCTGTCTGCTGTGCAATAAGGGTGATCGGGAAACCTTCCTCCATGTCCTAGGTACATGTCCACAGCTGGTCAACAATAGAATTAGGTATTTTGGATCGGGCAGACTAAGTGAGGAGTATATTGTCAATTGCCTATTAACTTGCCCGAATGAGGACATGGTGTTCAGGTTGTACAGCTATACAGTCGCTTTTCTCAAGAGGAGGAAGTTTCTTGAAGACATGCTAATTGATGTCGGGTTGTTGCATTGTAGGTCTGTAAACTAGGGTAATTAATTTAAATAAGAAGAGATGTACTTAGTCCAACTATATTATTAAGACAGTCGGAATTTACAATTTAATGCCCATATTTAATTTTATACGGAGAGGTGTTTTTATTTTATTTTTATTTTTATTATTAATAATTTTTCACGTGTAATGTATTAGGACGCGAATTTCTTTGTTGTAAAGGTCATTGTTACCTATAACGGCAAATGAAATTGATTGATTGATTGAAGTCGAATTGAGAATTTTCCAAGTCGAATTGAGAATTTTCCAAACCAAATTGAGATTTTTCCAAACAAATTTGAGAATTTTCCAAACCAATTTGAGATTTTTCCAAATCAATTTGAGAATTTACCACATCAATTTGAGAATTTTCCAATCTAAGAAACTTTCACTACTAAAAAGGAAGAGGGTGTTTCCATAAACGAATTGACAATTTTCTAAAGCAATCCAAGACTTTTATTGAAAACAAAATTAGTGAAGCAAAATGAAAGAATAGCACTTTATGAACATTGAAATCAAAAAGACAAAATGAATGAAGAATACTTCATAAAAAGTACGGTCTTGTTATGAACAGAAAAACTCAGTGTTTGGCTGGTCTATTGACGTCAACAAAAACAAAAATGCGGAGTGGCCTCGATTTTTTCTGTTATTAACAAGAGCGTAATTTTTATGAAGTATTCTCCGTGCATTCTGTCTTTCTGATTTAAATGTTAATTTGTTCATAAAGTGCTATTCTTTCATTTTGCTTCACTAATTTTGTTTTCAATAAAAGTCTTGGATTGACTTAAAAAATTGTCAATTCGGTTTGGAAAACTCCCTCTTCCTTTTTAGTAGTGAAAGTTTCTTAGATTGGAAAATTCTCAAATTGGTTTGGAAAAATCCCAATTTGGTTTGGAAAATTCTCAATTCGACATGGAAAATTCTCAATTCGACTTGGAAAAGCTATAAAAGGAATTGAAAATGAGACGCACTGATTTTGTATGGAACATATGCATGTACCTGTACGGACATGCTCTTTATCGACATTGCTAAGTACAAATGGGTTTCTTTTTTCATTTACGCTTTGATTCACGGCTGTGACGTTTGAGAGACTTATTGGCGTAAATGCTGACAGTCAACAACCAACACAGCTTGACGGGTGAGCGAGGGGTGTACCACTTCGACACCCACTGTTACCACATCCTCTGATTGTTTCTCTTTCACACTGTCTCGAGAAACAACGAAACAAATCTGAAAACGAATATTGAAGTCTCGGGAACACTTATTAAAACGGAAGGTTTCGGAGGTTACCGAGGTGAAAACTTGTCAACCGTTTCATCCTTGATGAAAGTGGCACTTGAAACTTTTTATTAGTTTCCCGCTGCGGCCGGAGATTGAAAAGGGGTCTTACAGAGGTAGACAGCGGCTGAGGCTAAACTGTTCAACTTCACTGAACTTTACTTAACGTTTTTTTTCCTCGGGGAACCTTATTGATTGTCAAGGTGATGGAAACGAGATTGTTATAACAAGATTTTTCGATGCTAAACAAGAAGATTGCAAATGGCTCTGAACATTCAAAACTTGCAAGTAGGGATATCGTTCTAAGAAACCTGAGAGAGAGAAGTCTTCTCTTTCTACGACGTTAATTTCTGGTGTACCGTAATGTTAATTGATTGTGATTTCCCTAAAAGCCACAAAAATGGCGAATTTAAACCGTATATTTGTAGAATCGAACTAGACTTGTAGAGGTAGGAATTATATCGCAAATATTTGTCAAACTTCCACGACATTTGGCGACTCATTTAAGCTCTGAAGTTCCTTTGGTTAAAATTGATTTGATAAACTCCTATTTTCTCACGTTATATTAGCCCAAACTCAGTCTGAGCTAGAAAGTAAATAATGGATGGTCTCAAAGTGATTATTTATTCATTAAACTTTCAATTTGGCCAAAATGAAGATCAAATCTCCAGATGCTCTGGCGGATGTTACCCTTTTTTCCTTTTTGTTAGTAGAACACACTGTAATAAAACTCTTTTGCTATTTTGTAACCAAAACACGTGAACATTTTTATATGCATGATGACTGAATCGTCGATCCTCATTTTTGAAATTCAAAATGAAAAGGTCTTAAAAAGGGGGAAGGGTGATAGTTTTGACGAGATAGGTTTCAAGGATGATTTTCATCGCTAAGGTTGTGAGGTAACGGAATGGTATAGCTGCCCCTTCCATTGAGCTGAATGCGGTAATGCTCACCATGCTCAGAGGGTGACCCAGACGCTTGAAGGCGTCTGATTCATCTCCCAAGGCGACGGATTCAAGCATCGGGAAGGGTCAACAATTGGCCCTGGATATGATTTAACCATATCATCATTTTCCAATGGCTCTGAGGAAAGCTGGACGGGGAGGGGGGGTCGCTATAAGTAGGGCATGGGTACGAAAATTAATAAATTGGCCATAATTAATGGCATTTAGCCTAGGGGGGAAATGCGAGTGAATGGGGGTGACAGGCCTGTTACTAATAAAAGGGCCATTGGTCGTAACCACGCTCTGCTACCATGTGTGGTGATGTAATGGTATATTTGCCCCTTCTATTAAGCTAAATGCCCGCCACGCTCAGAGGATGACGCTTAAAGGCGTCTGATTCATCTCCCAAGGCGACGGATTCAAGAATCGGGAAAGGCCAACAAACCATATCCACCACACAAGGTTGACGTGTAGACAATTTTGGGTGGATACTGTTCAATATGAAACACTAAAAGCCCCTAGTGTTCAAACATTCAGTTTTAAAATACTGAGCGTCATGAGGGGAAGCGTTTACAGTATTCAGGTTTCCTGGGAATATAAAGTACATTTCCGATGATATCTGAATACGAGAAGGGGTGTTAACTCAGCAGTTACCATCGCCTCCTTGCCCTACCATGTTATTCACTGAGGCTTCTGTGTGGGATCGACAGACCGTACTAAAGGAGGGGGGACGAAGAGGATAACACGCCATCCCATCATTCATTCTGTTCTCGACAGAATCAATTTTGTGTAGAAATTGAATCATAATCACCGTGTTATTATGAGTTACCCAACAATAGCATTGATCAATCATAGTCTATCTCGCTGTTGAACATAGGAAAAAACACACTGCCAAGGAGATGGCACAGCAGCTTCCTCGTTACAACCAAAGTGACACCATTATAAAATTGAAAATGAAGAAATCTACAGATGAAAGATGTT
The DNA here is from genome assembly GCA_031894815.1 of Creontiades dilutus. Lineage (NCBI taxonomy): Eukaryota > Metazoa > Arthropoda > Insecta > Hemiptera > Miridae > Creontiades > Creontiades dilutus. The sequence goes on along the minus strand of JAVIWC010005520.1, from coordinate 36,335 downwards.
GAGGTATTTGGTCAAACTTCCTAAAGATTCGTTGTGACATTTTACAGACTGAAGTAAGTGTAACAGTTTCACAATTCCAGCCCCCTCCCCCCCCCCCCCCAAGTAGGCACTTATAGATGGTTGGTGACAGAAAAATTACGTCAGGCATCATTGAATTAATAGGATGAAAATATAAAGAGCATGGGCACTGTTTAGAAGTACGTAAGCGCATGCACACAGCGTACCGCTAGTACGATCATGATGAAATTCATATGAAATCTTGAGGGGCGTTGTGCGTATAATCCTTTATCATATGAGCTAAATTGAATCAAAATTGTGAAAGTTATACCTGTTTCAAGAATTTCACGTTAGCGCATGCGCAGAGCGTACCGCTGATTATATTGAGATGAAATCCCCATGGGACCTCAAGAGGCGTTATTCGCATAGTCCCTCAAAATATGAGATGAATTCATTCAAAATTGTGAAAGTTATGGCTGTAACAAGGAAATGCGGACAGAAAAACAGACTGACTGACAGACAGGTAGACCGACAGACACAGAACCAAATTTGTTCAGTAGGCTATGAAACGCAAAATGCAAGCGGAAATTTGGAATTCGGACAACAACAATTTTTTGGCTCCAGAAAGTGAACATAAGGTTTCTGCTGCTTCGCAGAATCGGAAGCAAAATTACGAGCTTCCTTGAAAACATAGAATAATTTTTGCAATTTTGAAACCAACGCCTTAGTATGGAGATTAAAACTCAAGTTATGGTGAAATATAACTCCCAAATATTTGCATCGATCGTCCAAAGGTAAGAAATTGCAATTTCAACATTCTATACTATGAAAACAAGAAAAGTGATGAAAAGACACGCCTGAAGGCCTTGAGAGATTGCAATTAGAAAAGAGAAAATCTAATTAATGAGGTCTTCTATGTATTCAGAGCCAAGCAATCAATATCCATCCAGGTCTTGACAAGAAATAAACTATATTAATTGCATTAAGTAGCACTGGATTGTCTTTTCCATAAAATAAAAGTGCTGTTTCATCTGCAAAACCCAACAAAGTACCATCTATTTCAAGATTCAATTTCATCAATGTTATAATTCATCAGATTCATTACAGATTCAGTAATTAAAAATAAAAAAAGGTCCTGATAGTGTCCCCTGTGGCACTCTTCAAGACAATGTTACTCCACTACTAAAAGCTTTATTGATTCTAGTTATTTGTGGACGATGTGATCGGTAGGAATTAATCAAAAAGGCCCCATATTTATATAATTATGAGAATGCGAGTAGAGATTTTGAATTCGGAAAACAAAAATTTTTTGGATCCCGAAAGTGTACACAAGGCTTCTGCTGCTTCGCAGACTCGGAAGCAAAAGGGCCTCCAGCTCTGCTGATACTTTGAGGAATGAAGAAGCTTCTGCCACAACATCTTGCTGATTAATTTCGGTATGCGTCGAACACTGATATAAAGACAGTTTCTCATATCATACACTTAGTATGACGCTGAGTGGTCTGTCCATGGAATGCGAGGTTGGTGAAAAGCTGTCAACCTTCTGCACCACGGGTGTTCTCAACTAGCAAAGTTTGTTTGATGTCTTTCAAAGCGCTAGAGTGGGAACAGATTTTTTTGGCGATCGGCTATCCGTATGGTATGCAGACATTTTCTTCTAGTAGGTGACACGGCGAAAGTTGTTTCTGAAGAGGTCCTGAAAATTATGTCTTCTTGTCCAAAGAAAAATAATTACAGTAATATTACAAAAAAACCGAATGGTGATGTCTTTTTGTATTAGGGCTCTGAAGTTATGGGTTTCGTTATAAACTCCGTTGCTACCCTAAGATCAAATGATAAAAATTCCAATTTATGTGACATATTGTAGATTATCTGGAAAAAACGCATTCAACACACAAGTGATACACATAAAAAGAGATTCAAAAGGGCGAATAACTGAATGTGCAGTGAGTAAGTACACATTATCAGTTGAAAACGTGGTGTGCACTATAAAATGTCTCCCATTCTTTCGCAGAAACTAGGGATTATGAAAGAAAACCCAATTATTTATTACAACCGTTAAGGTCTAAAAGTCTGTGGAATAACACGGGGTGAGATTTCGTTGTTTGAAACAATGAATTAACTGTTCAAATTACAATTACAGCTAATTCTAACATTGCAAAGGAAAAGATGTCTGTTGTAAGACGAAGGCCATGGTTGCAAAGATAATCCGACTGGCTTGGGGCTGTACCTGCTCTGGTTCGAGGTGAAACGGCAAACGCGGTTCCCATTGCCAAGCACAAGAATAATTGGTGTTTGCCTGAAGCTTGAAAAACGCTCCTCCCTTTTCAAAGATTTATTGTCCTATAAATTTCCTTCTTCCGCGACACGGAAGAGGCCGCTTTAAAAGGACCACAGTGTCATTAACAGACTTAACTTCTCCCTCTTGTTTTGTCCCTTTCTTTTATTCAGTTTTTATTTAGCAGAGAAAACCGGGTTAAAGGGTTCGCGAAGTGTGTGTTTAGATACCTTGTACTTTGTTCGTCTTAAATGTAAGTTTCTACCATTAGTTTTTGTTACTATGATGAAACTTATTTTCACAAATTAGCTGCTCACTCTCTACTACAACAAATACAACTTGAGGTCATATTGAACACAACTGTTTGATTCAAAACTGATAATCCGAACTCTTCAACGGTATTCTTTTTCTCTGAAAACGACGATCATGGAACCATAAAGAGGAGGGATTCTCTGGGAGCTATAGAAGCTCAACTGTGGATATCCGTTAACAACAGAAATAGGACCAAATTGATCAAAAGATCAACAACTTTTCGTGGCTTTGAGGTCTAGGCATTTGACAACGGTACAGGAGGTTGAGGGCTCGAATCCACTCGGGTGACAAATTCATTTTCTGTTGTAGATTTACGCTTCATAGGCAAGCTTTTACATCAGCATATGGACTCCCACGGATTCCAAAACACAGATTCTGAGATATTAGTTCAACTAATCTCTTCATCACTAAAATAATTGATCTAGAATCCCTCCCCCGCCCCATTTCTGAGGAGCGAGCTAAGCGAGCATCCATACCACTAAGCTGGGCAGGGCGCAGAACATAAACTAAACAGAAATAGGCAGAACACGGTTATAAGGAAAACAATAAACAGAAAACTATGAAAAGACGAAGGAAAACGCCGTTCCGAACACGATTGGTAACACCCATTTGGAAACGTACATATTGTTTGATTATTTTGGCCTCCCTGTATTGGCAAATACTCGAAACATAATACAAGCAACATTCCAATATTCAAAACATTCCGCGGAAGGTGGACAAGCTGAATAGTTTATCAAACAGCAGGTAGATCACTCTCGGAATCCCTCCTCTCCTTGTTTGGAAAACAACATTAAAAAAACCTGCAAATTATTTCACAAAGGTTAATTATATTGAATAAAATAATATACCTACAGATTTTTTTTTCTTCAAATGTACGTAAAGACCAAATGAACACAGACTCAACAGACTTTGAGAAAATACGATATGTATCGGGCATGAACTTCGGGGGTTTTTATAAAGCTCAGCGGTTTTCCCTTGTCGTCACATCAGGATTTTTGGACAATCATATACAAAAACTTGATGCAAAAAACGACGCTTAGGTATTAAATGACCATGCCATCAATGAATTTTTATTCCTTTATTTCTATAAAGCTTTGCCGCACTTATATGATTGCAAGAGATTCATGCACCTTATAACCGATTTGGAAGAAATGACCTATTAACCAGTTGGTGAACTGCACTATTGGTCGAATCGTAGACCTTCACAAAACAGTGAAAAGTTCGAGTGTCCATGAAAACCTTATTTGATATAAGATTTATCCACTTTTTCTCTCACACTTTCAAGAATTGGATAACTCCCAGAAAACCTCCTCTTACGCTATCACATCTAAAAATTGAGTTTGATTGTATGATATGGTACCTATATTTAGTTTTTGGGCTATTAGTTTGAAATGAGAACCATTCTACTTACATTTCCCTTTACTCTAACAAGGTTTATCTTTTCAGTCAGAACCTGATCGGTTGTGTTGCCTCGGGTCAGTCACATCACGATCAAACGTTATTGTGGTAATTCAATTAATAATCATCTGGTCATGTGTAAAACTCAGTTATACGTTTAGTTAGCCACCTAGCTAACCCTGTTGAAAATTAAACAATTCATTTAGAGCTCAGTATCATTCGCATCATTCTTTCAGTTTAAAACCTGGTCCTCCGGAATACAGTACAGGCTCATTCAACACAATTCATTGGTAAGCAACATTATCGCCAGACTTGGATCAAGATAGTCAATAATATTTTCACAATGATGGATTTGAAGTTTTTTGGTTTTTTGTACTGTCTATCAGTCTGCTGTACAAATTTTATGTAGAGTAACTATTGTTAGTTAACAATCTGTTCTCATTATTAAAAAAATTGACCCTTTCTGATGAGGAGCACCATTTTATTAGGAGTCAACTTATCAAGTATCGAATAAAATTAAAGAGATGGAAATTAAGTAAAATGATTATACTATTGGTCTTTTTTCAAAGCAGGAAACGGGAATTTTTTACAACCCCAACGCTTGACGCCGCGTTACTGAAAGCATCGCTGAGCCTTAACGCCGTGTGTGTGGCGGGGATGATGCCAAGTTGCGTCATGCAAGTGGAACGCCGTAACGCGACGGTACAGGAACGCCTAACGTCGCGTTATAACGCGTCCTGTGTGATCCGGCCTTAATTCTACCCCTCACTGATTGAGGCACTATCCTTCGTTTAACTTTTTCCACGATTCTAAAATTACCTGATGGTACCAGTGGATAAAGGCATAAAGGTCCTAGCACACCAATAAGTTTTACAATTCACTAGATGAGTAAAACTTTCGAATCATCTCACCGTGTTTTAAGACTTCATTCAAACCCTATTGTGTGGAAAGACCGATAAAACTCTAGCCAACTAGTTTCGGTAAAATAGAAAAAAAAGTTCAACCGGCTATTGCGGAGCCCTAATACGCAGATTTGTCTCTTTATCAGATCCTAAACTAAGCCCCAACTCGAACTTCCACTGCTAGCACCCAAATATATCTCCCCTGAAGCTTCTATTCCTAAATCACCTGAGAAATAAGATCCCCTCACCCCTTCAATAAGATCCAAATGAAAAAAGAGAGGAGCAACAGCGGCGCACTAAGGCTACCGCTATTTTTCTACACTTTTTACGAGGTGAACTTGATAATCGCCAGCAACTCTTAACTGATAGGAAACTCTAGGACCGATAAGGATGAATTATTCAGTACGGAATAATGTAAAACAAAGCCCTTGTGGGAAAACTTTCCGCAATAAAAACGGCTCTCAATCTCTCGTTGAGAAGGAAGTTCAATCCCGCACCAGGCAAGAACATCAGAGGAGAAGTTTGAAAGAGGAATGGATGGGTGTGGCCCCCACTTTATCGTAACTGACGAGTGATGTAAATTCCTGATACGGATACCTCTCCTTGCCAATCTATTGATCATCAAATACAGAAAAAGAAGGAAAAGAAATATTACGAATTCATGCCGTAACCTTGCCATCTTTTCCTGGCTTTGATTATTATTACTAATTTCTAGGAATTTAGTTTGATATTTAACCTTTTCCGACTGTGACGTACTAGATGAATCTGACCGGTTGTTTTTCTGAAAGATCAAGTTGGATTTGACGTACAACCGCTCTTCGAAAAAGGTGAACAGAAACAATGCTGTTTTGGTTGTATTGATGACGAACCAAGAGCCAGTACTACACCACAGATCCAGAAAGTATTGCCACAGAGTCCCCTCTCCTCCTCTTACCTGTGGTTATAGGGAGAGTGGCTTTTCCGCATTTCAATGGGGATACTGTATTCTGATTCCTTGTTTATTCGTAAAAAATGGGGAGAGTCATTCTATAATGAGCATGATACATTCGTAACAAGTGGTAAGTGAGGTCATGATACTATTCTTGGTGACTACCCAAATACTCATAGATTATTATCTACCGTATAATTATACAGGAGGGAGGAAAAAAGAGTGATCCAATTCAATCCCCCCCCCCACCTCCAACTCCGTTGAGGAGCTGAATATATTCCAATGCCCTTTACCATGGAAAAAATGGAGACCAGAACAATTTCGTTAAAAAATAAGATGAATGAAAAACATATTTCGAAAGTCTAAATATAACATACACATATATTCGTATTTGGAACATTTGGAAAACGATGAAAACAAACTTTTTTTTCATTGGATTAATTTTTTTCACGATTCAATTCATGAATGCACTAAACCCCGGTACGAGAAGAGGAAGGAAATCAAAAACTGGCTGGAAGTGGCTTCAAATGGTGAAAACTGTTAACTTAAAGCCAAAAATCTGTTTGTAGACTGTCACTCATTCGTAGCCAATTCATTTCGTTTTCCTGAATCGCTGATTCTCAATATTGTCTAAAAATTACGAACCGGGGAATTCCAGACAATCGAATCGGCTTACAAGTTGAAGCATCTGGAATATTCCAATGAAAACAGCCCGACTAGACTGCTAGTTACCCATCTACCGCTCATATACCTGTGTACCGCTCCCATTTAGAAAAAATTAGCTAGACTGCGACCGTGTAAGTTGGTGGCTAAAGTGACTAGGTGACACTGTGCCTAAAATGTGTTTATTTGATTTTGATTCTTAGAAATAAATTGCTTTACACAATGTACTACCCAACTCGATCATTTGGAACTGATATCTGGTCTGTCTGTTTCTCGCCTATGATGTACTCAGAACCCAAAACTTGTAAGAGTGAACCGAGTAACAGCTGTGATTTTCCAGGACAAAGTTTATGTACATCAATATATACAATTACGGGTGGAGATCCTGATGAACTCCATGATGAATTTCTTTTCGACGTTTTGCTGTTCGTTGACAAATGGAACACTCGGGGTTCGTACAATACAGGAAACCAAACCTCCAGATGTGGTACGAACATCCCTAATTACATTATAATTAAATAAACAGGAACCATTCCATTATAAACACATTCCACTAAGGGGCCCGAACGGGATGCATTAATTAATTATAAATGTATTAATTAATTAGTTTATCAATTAATGTATTATTAATTAACTATGTAGTATGTATTAATTAATTACTAGCAGTCACTACTGTCAATTTGAAGCAGCTGAATATTTTGTGATCTGTTTCAACCGTAAAACTGAAGACTGTTTAGTTTCATTCTTGTTGTAGCTAGTTATTGGCTTCAAGAACAAAGAGGAAATTCATTGTTCTTTTCAGAGATTAAATCAATACATTGAAAAAATTAGGAAGCTATGAGGCTCATTGTCAAAACGTCGACATTTAAGAAATACCATAAGAATCTGCATTTTAGCAGTATAAGCACACAAATGTGACCTGCCGAAAAAATCAAATGAAAGTAATTGGAAGAACATAACTCAAGGTTTCTTTATAACATTTTCGCTTGAGTAATAATGTAAAGAGTTCTGATGAAGATGAAAATTTCTTTACTTTTGAGTTTAGCCTGTGATAAAAAAGCAGCAGCTCATCGATGGTAGACAATGTCTAACTGCATGCTGATATACCATTTATGAATTATCTAAAAGATATGGTCATCTGAAGTCAGCTCAGGAAGTAATAAAAAAAGTATATCTGAAGGTTTTTTCCTCGAATATTTGGAGTTGACTCATTTCAAAATGTAGCACATTTTCAAGAGGGAGGCAACTCAATTTTAATTTCTGTCAACAGAGTTTGATTGTGAGGAATAATAAACTTGGAATGAATTCGACAAAGAACTGGGTTTTCTCTTTATCAGTCATAATGAGAAATTAAACTCGTATATCAAACTGAAGTTCTCTTGGTAATTTTATGGCTGCCCACTTGGTTTCACTGGCCATGCCCCTCCGAAAGCGATCTATCAGCTCCCCGGACACGTAATTATTAGCGTTGCAAAAGTGGGAAAGCTTTAAATGGAAATTTTCAGCATTAATTAATTCCAACCTTCATCCACAATGAACGCGAAACCCATTCGTTTATTCATAAAAGCTCTTTGAATAACTAGGGAGAAGGAGAGAGCAACAATCTACCGCCAACCCTTTCCCCGAAAATGAATTTTGAATAGGGGAATCACGTACTTCCAAGTTTTCAATGTGTCACTACCTTACGCTTTAAGTTTGATTGAATCGACAAATGATGAATATTTGAAGTTGCAATGATTTTACGGAAAGAAAAAGTAATTTGACGAAAGCGGTGCTCGAATTTTGGCAATAGCTACACCATTCTCTCTCACTTTCTTGCTCTCACAACTATTATATATCATGAACCCAAGAATTAATAGTGCCATTAAGCGGAGATGGTTAGCCGTCGCTTAATAACTTCTTTATTGCTTTCGGAGGCGGAGCAGCGGTGGATTAAAACTTCAAGTTCGGAGAATCCCCATAACCTCGATTACAAAGGGTTGAGAGGAAGGCTCTTGAACTTAACGGTTGCGGTGGTGGAGGGGGATCGCTTTGGAGAACGTTCCATCATAGGCGGCATTCCGACTAATGATTTAGTTTTCCCATTCCGGTCTTCCCCTCTCTCTACGGTTTCAAGGAATTCGGGTCAAATCCTGCCACAGAATGCCTAAAAGCTTCATCCGATTTGATTCAGAAAGATATGCCCCTGCGGTTCAAAATAATACACTGATAACCAAATAATCAATACTCATTTTGGTGTATTATTCAATAATAAACCATTGCAAGTAATCGCTCTTAAAAAAAAAAAAAAATTCTAACCCCCCTGAAAATTTCATGGTTCACGTTTCAAAGGGTATAGAATCCAAATCTGCAATAAAAATGTTTCCGTCCGTCCGCCGTACGCACGATTTCTCCGAAACGGCTGGAGCAAAAAATCTGAAATTTTCAGAAAAAATCCATGTTGGTCCGACAACGCACCAATTCTTTAGCCAGCTCGCTCACTTAATTTAAAGTGCCCTTTAAGGGTTGTCAAAGTTTTGTAAAATCCCTAAAATAAAAAAAGTCAAGGCGGCCTAAATTTGGACTTTTTTTTAAGAACTTTCCATGAGGAATCGAACGAGCCCCTCCCCAGGTCCGTAGCTCAAACCATTCCCGATGTATGGCTAGATTTATGGTTCCAACATTTGCATCCAAATTATTAATTTCGCCTAAACGGTGGACACAAAGGGCTATAATTTCAAAAATCTGAATATCGAAATAAATGTCGAAACTCTCGAAATAACATCATTGTCTTTATGCTTGTTATAGATGGTCGTGTCTTTTAAGAATCGAATAAGCCCACCTGTGTCGCTTTATGTACATTCGTTTGCCCCCCTGAAGGCTGCAACTTTGACAGGAAAAAGAATGAGAACACGAATGAGAATGCGGACGTGCTCGGGCTTCTGTGATACATTCTAATGCAGATGGGTTATTCTAATAAAGAAATAATAAAACCGTGTGTAATAATTTGCTGCGTTTTCCATTTCTCAAGGAAAACAGATAGTCAAGGAGAAGAGTCATCAGTAAATCAATGGGAGTGAAACGAATAAAAGTGGAGTAAAATAGAACGTTGTCTATATTTCCACAGAAAATAATGAGTACACAGTTAAATCGATTTCGACGGTTAGATCATCATCAATACGTTGGATGTGCTAGAAAAATTTGAAATGTTTAAGGATAGGTCAGGAAAATTTTTATATGAAGCTATTCCTCGAAATATTTCACCATTAATGGGTTCATTTTTGCAATAAGTTTAGCTCCCCTTCTCCATAATGTTACTGTTTGTCCCCTGTTTCACTTTGTAACTACTTTATTTGTAATTGAGTTCGTGTCATTGCTGACGATAAGACACATGGACGCATCGGACCTCCCCTTTGTAAGCCTTAAATGGCATTGGTTGGTCCTCCCCGTCCCTTTCACTTCCCTGAGCCAATAGGATTCCATCTCCTTACACCTGGAGCATATAAGATGTGCTAACTGTGATGTACTTTCAGTTCATGTTTGTTACTGATTGTTAAGGACTAGTTTTAGGAACTCAGCCCTTACACTATGGAACTTTCCCGTTTTATCAGGCAATTGCTGGTATATATGTGTTACGGTACCTTCGATCGGTGTTACCAGAGAGTATCTGAACTCCCGATCGGAGGAGGATTAGAAGTGATTTAGTCGGTGTTACCAGTAAAGCGTACTGCCCACCCGACTAAGCCTTGAGGAAGTGTAGTCCGTCGTTACCAAGGAGAGATCTCCTTGCCCATACGGTACACGACATGAGGAGAGGATCCCTAACACTTCGGAGCTGCAGTTGTTACCGGAAGGCGTTTGCCGACCTTACTGCACCCTTGATGAAAAGGGGAAGAAGGTACCAACTGACCTAGTTAGTAGGAGAAGTTAGGTTGCGAATAAGAAAGCAAAGTGATCTGTTTAAACTCCCAGAAGGGCTTCCACCAACTGACTGACTTCTGCCGAAGGGCTGGTCGCATATATAACGCCCTGACTCGCTTCCCCCTTTCGGGTTTTCCCGAAGGAATCGTCCGTTGGGGGTCAGCGCTAACGGCCGGGAAAACCCGGCTTGGTGTGCCGCCGTTCTGGTACCTTTACTGCTTGAAATGATAAACATACACGTGGTTCCCACACTGATGATGACCTAATCGTCGAGTTCGATTCAACTGTGTACTCTTTATTTTCGTGGAAATATAGACAACGTTCTATTTCACTCCGTTTTTATAGTATAGACCACGAAACACAGCAAAGATGGCACGTCTTATATGGGGCCAGGTGTAAGGAGATGGAATCCTATTGGCCCAGGGAAGTGAAAGGGACGGGGAGAACCAACCAATGTCACTTAAGGCTTACAAAGCGAAAGGGGGCACAAACAGTAACATTGTGGACAAATGGAGCCGGACCTACCGCAGAAATGAACCCACCAACGGTGAAATATTTTGAGGAATAACTTCATTTAAAAATTTTCCTCTCCTATCACTCTTAACGATTTCGAATGTTTCCAGCACATTCAACATACTTCCCTTCGGGCAAAAGTGAGGAAATTCTACATATTGCCTGTTTGTCAGATCAAAAATAAAGCTACGATTGGACTCGTTCAGATAACTTGCAAAGGCAGAATCACCTTTGTTGTCCCTGAATTCCTTTTCATGTCCCTGTATTCGTTCCCTAAACTGAATCCTGATTGAAATGGGTTTCCATAACCTCGTCGTGTGTGCTTAGTCTGTGGTGTGAAATGAGGTTGTGGTTTGTTCAAAGATTGTAAACATTTTTTTTTACTTCTGAAAAAATTGTTATTTGGGCACCTAAGTCGTCTTGCCACTGATAACCTTCAATTAGGACTCAACTAGATTTGAATCGGGTGTTTATTTTGTAGTGAGAGAATGAAGCAAACAAGTAAACAAATTGCAGAAGCAGTTCACTAAACTTAGAAACATATTTGTACCAGGTTGCTTGCAACGATATTTACGTTTTCAGATTGCTTTCCTTTCCATGTGCCGGGAAAATTCCAGTGCATTCCTTGATTGCATGACCTTTTTTTTTTGCCCTTCGAGAGAGTTCACAGAAAGTAGAAAACATTCTGAGGGGAAACCATCGCCGCCGGTTCGTTCGAAAATTCCCCACCTAGCCCTGCAATCTGGCCGCCAGTCGGGTCAGTCATGAATCTTCATATACCCACCTTTCCGCTCTCGCATTGCTCTTTCATCGTAACAATTCCTAGGAGGTAGAGAGAAAAAAGAAGGCAGCGAAGTAGATATAGGGAGAGAGACCGAGAGAGGAAGATGGCGGGGGAGGGGGTCAGAGCAAGAGATAGAAAGACGGAAAAAAGATTTATCAGGGCACGGAACAAAAGTTTCTCTCAACGAAGAGACACAGACTAGCAATCTATAGACTAAAAGGAGCCTATTCATATACGAGGTTGGTAATACCAAACTACCGAAGCATAGTGTTAGGTTTCGTAGCTGGAAATCCTGCCAAGTTGGACGCTTCTTAGTGGATGAGACGACAAAGGGCCAGAGTAAAAGTTCATATTTTTAACCGTCCCCAGCGATTAGTCTCCGTTACTTCTCTTTTTCGTTGTTTATATGTTTAGCTACTGTCAGCCAATCTTGCTTCCTTTAACTAGCGGATCATTGATTCCATTACGATTAGGATTATACAATTCCTTTTTACTGATTTATGATTAATGAACTTTTGATAATATTGTTTCAAAATTCATTTGAAGTCAACAGCCATTTGTTACTTTGGTGGCATTTTCTTCCCCTCGGTACGCCATTGAGTTAGGGTTTGCAGCGAACCGTTTCTCACGCGATTAGCGATGCTTAGCAAAGCCGAGCGTGGTGACTACTTGGACGTTACCACTTTGGTAAGTGTTCCCGCTCAAGTAAAGTTCACGCTTAAGTGCTGTGAATTTCTCTCTACGCAAGGAGCCGAGGCAATGAGTGGCTTTAAGCGGAATTATCAGACAGAATTCTAATCCCCCTTTAACAGGACGGCTGATGATGTCCACGAAACCGAAGCACTCGCCCCAACCTGGTTTGTTGCATGCCTTCAATAGTTCTGAGAACCTTGATAGAGAGGACGTAATTTTTTTCATAAACGTTGCCGAAAATTTCATGAGTTCAGCACACAACACGACCGTCAATGTTTTTGAAATCACTTTACAAGTTATCACACTGTAACTTGGTTGGAAACGGTGGCCAGGATTGATGCATTCTTTGACGATCAATGACCGATCAAAAGAAGCTTCTACATATCCGGAATTTACCAATGTGGTTCAATAGTTACCTTGGTTGTGTTTACAAATATCATGTTCTCAAATTTGAATCAAATCACCACAGCTCGTCCAACAAACAGCAGAGTTCTTATCTCAGTGGGGTGCACTTGTTCCGCTTAATCGTAAGGACCTTTGAGTAGAAATAAAGTATGAGCTATTCAGAGCTGTGGTGCAATGGCGGCAACTACAGTTTAAATATCCGAAATACCATTACTTCCCTTGAAAGTTTACATTGGTCTTTCATTTTGAATGAAGTACTCGTAAGAGCATGATTTGACCCCATATTTTGGGAAAGAATAACGTCACTTATGCTTGGACAGCAACTCTTAGATTTTAGATTCTAATCTCTTGTGCTGACTCAATAACATAATGTGCTGGGTTTTGTGAAGAGGAACACTAGAGAGTTCTCCCAACCATCCTCCCTGGTGTCCCTTTATAAATGTCTTGTGCAGCCCATTCTGGAGAACGCATCTGTGATCTGGGCGTCTGGAGTACGCAAATCGAGCGTGTTTTCAGGGCGTCCCTCCGGTTCCTGGCTTGTACGCTCTCCATACCCCAAGAGAATCTCGACTACGTTGAGCTTGCCAGGCGTTTCAACCTGCTGTCTCCCCGGGATCGTCGCATTTGCTTGGACATCTCATTCCACCATGGCCTGCTCTCGGGGCGTGTTGATGCCATGGACCTTCTGGCTCGTGTTGGCTTCCTCGTCCCTCGCCTCGCGTCTCGATCTGTCCCACCTTTTGCCGTCCCTTTCTCCGCTACTAACTACCTCCAAAACCGTCCAATGTGCCGCCTTCCTCGCCTAGTGAACCTCCTCTCCACGTCACACCTGCTCATTGACATCGTATCCTCGCCTATCTCATCTGTAAGGACTGCTTTGTTTCATCATCTCAGTTCCTAGCCTCTGCACGATCCTGTTTAGCTTTTTGTTGTGTACCTACTGATTATTTTCTTTTTCCTTAACGCTTACTGATTGTAATTGGGTTCGTCCCGTTTTTTTCTAATAAATAAATGAATAAATAACACCACCTAGGAACCCACATTGGTGATCGAATTATACAATACTGTAATTAAAAACTCACATTTTCGATGACGCACACCAGGCTGATCGTACTCCCTTGTCCTATATGGTATTCACCGGTTCCCATTATTGTTGCTGTTGGGATGACAACATTCAGAACGTAATGTTGTGAAAGCGTCCCCTTGCCAGTTGCGACCTGAAAATGAATTGAAACTTGAATGTAACTTAATGAGTTCTAAAGAAAATGTGACACATTAAACAAAGGTTTCGGTAATAAACAATAATTTATAGTTCTGATCTGGTTTAATCTGCTCTACAAACAACCCAACCATGTAAACCCCATATATATACATATTTCGAACGAATCTTGATCAAGGAAATTGAGAAGAAATTATTCTGTTAGTCTTGATCAGATGGTGTTTCATTCTTACCCAAGGCTGGAACAATTAATTGATGATGCCAAAATTTCTAGTCGTTTAAATTAAGACCAAGGGGTCTATTAGCCCTCAAACCCACCTGTTGGCCCTCTCCGACTGTTGCAGGTGGCGATCATTTGCTGACTCTGGCATTTTGCACACCAGTTTCACACCAAAGCATTCATCAAGTGATGCATTATGATAACGTGCAAGCTCTCAAACCGGGAGCGCTGTATTTTGAGTCACTGAGGCCCTGTGATTTTGGCAATCAAGATTACTAAATGAAAAAGAAGATACCAAACGGATAACTAGTTGTGAAAAATTACAAGTAGCTAGATATTTTTACACAGCTTCTGTAGTAAGTGTACCTAATGTACTTAGTGAAATAACTTGAACGTGAATTGTATTCCAATGGAACGTACTTCGACACTTTGTAATGCGTAAAACGTTAAAAATCATAAGTGAGATTTTCTGTGCATGAATGTTTGCCACTGACAGAATTGCCAATTGAGATACGATGTATCACGATATTGACACATAAAAAAAAGTTGTGCATCATCCTTAATTTCTCAGAAGCATAGGAGCGGCAATGTCGGGAGTTTTTTGTCACAAAATGTGTATATTTACAAAGTAAAATATGCAAAATAAATTTTTTCTTGGCTGATGTTTCACAGCCACAGCTTATTTTTCTAATAATGACTGAAAATTCGATAGACACTCGTGTAAAAATCAATACTAATTCTTCTTAAAATTGATGGCATGACATTGGTAGTCTGTATTCCCTCCCTGGGCAGTAATTAAAGCTTGCGCACGAACTGGCATGCGCAAAATCAGGTGATTTATGAAATTTTGGTCCAAGTTATTCCAGTCTTGCACTGCAGCTTCCCGGATTTCCTGGACGGTTGTAGGAACGTTCGATGTTGCACAGCCCTATGGAGCATATCCCACACGTGCTCGATTGGATTCATGCCAAGGAGAAAACGGTGGTTAGTCCATTCTGTTGATTTCCTCACGTCGCAAGTACTGATTGACGATTCTGGCTGATCGACGAAATCATCCCCGATATTGCGAGCGAGTGGGGTCACGATAGGTTCGAGGACATCCCTGATGTACGAATTGGCGTTCATTGTACCCTCAATGGGAGTAAGTTCGGTTCTAGCATTATGCATTATGCCACCCCAAAACATGACAGAGCCACCATGTTGTTGAGCGTGATTAGCGTGGGAATCTCAAGCGACTCTCTCTTCCTGTTACCCTCCAAACTCTTACCCTGTGGTTGTCTGGGACCAGAGCGAGGCGGGTTTCATCCGAAAACAAACAATTTCGCCACTCAGGGAGTAGCCAGTTTTCGTGAATCCGTGCCCATTCTATACGATGTTGTCGGCGAGCTCTGGTCTTAGTAGGGCAACAACATAAGGGTCTTCTGGAATGAAAATTGACGTCGTGGAGACGATTTTGGATCGTTTGACCGCTTACGATTGTCTCTGTACTTCCTTGAAGCTGCCTGCGTACATCCTCCACGTACGAGTAGGGTCCCTCGTTGCAGTCAAGGCTATGCAACGGTCTTCATTTGGGGTGGTTTTACGTGGCCTACGACTACGAGGTCTGTCTTCGACGGAACCTGTGGCCAAAAACCGATTCCACGTCCTTACCACATCACTTTGACCAACTTCCAACCTCCTTGGCGGGTTGATAAGCCCGCCTCAAAGCAATGATGATATCCTTTCCAGGGGGATAAAGCTCATGTTTTCATCATGAGAAAAAATAATTAGGTAAGAAAATGATGCAAATTCTTTCACTGGGGTTTATTATTCAATTGGCTTGCGTTCATGATTTGAATTTCTACTAAGATTTGGAGTGTGCGTGTTTCACAGGTGATAGAGTGATTATTGAATTTAAGGAGGCACACAAATATGATCAACTGATCAATCCAAATAGGTATTTTGGTTGAGGACAGATTTACATGCCCTATGCATATCTCCAGAAATTCAATAATCGCTCTATCACCTGTGAAACACGCACACTCCAAAGCTTAGTAGAAATTCAAATCATGAGCGCAAGCCAATTGAATATTAAACCCCAGTGAAAGAATTTGCAGCTTTTTCCTGAAAATTTCAGATTTTCTGATTTTTCCTGAAAATTATCAGAATGCTTCAACCAGTGTACCGGCTACAAAGCCTTTTAGGAGTTCACTCCAGTATCCACATTACTGCATCACTACATCATTACGTCACTAGGTTACTGATGTCAACACAAAAACAATAATAAACCAAAATAACGCGAATGTTGGCACCATAAATCGGGCCATAGATCGGGTATGGTTTGACCTACGGACCTGGGGAGGGGCTTATTCGATTCCTCGTGGAAAGTTCCTCAAAAAGAGTACAAATTTAGGCCGCCTTGACTTTTTTTTGAGGTTTTAGGGATTTTACAAAACTTTGACAACCCTTAATGGGCACTTTAAATTAAATGAGAGAGCTGGCTCAAGAATGCAACATGGATTTTTCCTGAAAATTTCAGCTTTTTTGCTTCAGCCATTTGGGAGAAATCGTGCGTACGGCGTACGGCGGACGGACGGAAAAATTTTTTATTGCAGATTCGGATTCTACACCCTTTGAAACGTAAACCATGAAATTTTCAGGGGGGTTAGAATTGTTTTCTAAAAATCACCAAAAGGTGGTAGGAGGCGAGGAAAGCAGAAATACAACGGAGCCCGATTCAGCCGTTTATCGCATTTTTCAAGAAACATGATGTTCCGAAGTCTTATCTCAGTTTCTTCAACTCTCTTGATCATTATTGTCATTCTTAAATATTATACTACAAAGGTCACAAGGCTTTTCGTTGTAGCTAAACGCTCTTGATGATTGTGGGGGTGATTCTAAACATTTTTTGATGTGTGTATAAATAGGTTTGAGCAACTGCCCAAAATTATGTACAGTTTTTCTTCGAAGTGCTCTCAAGTTTAGGTTTTATGTCACTCTGATTTGAACAGAACAGGACCAACACAGAATATGGAAAAAAGTTATCTTCCCCAGTTTTTTTTTCGGGAATAATAACCAACTGAAATATGAAAAGGAACAGAGGTTGATCCTGAGCTTCTGCAGAGTTTGTTTCACTTGACGGTCGAGTAAGAAGGGAGAGTTGGATGGGATGGGCCGGGAGTCGGGAGAGGCGAATAGTTTGCGAGAGAAGGGACGACGGAGAAAAAGTTGAAACATATTTCCCATTTCATTTTTCCTCATCTCCCACCGCGGGGGCGCCGCTTTTCGTCCTGACACCTGAATAAATTGCTCGCCTCTGAGAACCTAACGCCTCTCCGCAGCTTAGTCGGCCTCCGTCTTTGATTCAATCTTCCCGGTGTTTTCAGAGCATTTGGCGTCGAAAACCCTTCTCCTCCAGCTGCTTCACCCCCCATCTTCAGTTTCGACTCCCTCCGCCCCGTTTAACCCCGAATACTTCATTTCCTCTTCCGAACTAATCTTAACCTTTCCTGTCATTTCCCTTGGAGACAGCGGGTTTTCAACTTTTTTCAACCGACTTCAAGGAAACACACTTTTCCTGTGTTACCTACATGCGAACTGCTTTCTTCCCTCCACGTTCTTGAAAACCTTCATTTTTCCAAAAATAAATTTCAATCCCAGTCGGAGTGTTGTAGCAGCTGAAGCACAAATATCTCAATGAATCACCGATTCAACCAAATATGTTGAATGAAACTAAAAAATGGAATTGCCTAATAGATACCAAAAGTAACAATTCCAGAAACAAATAGATTTGGTTTGAGCATTCAGCTCAACTGCGCCACCATGCGCAAGTTTTTTTTTTTAAATAATTTTTTATTGTTACAACTGTATACACATCTAGTAACTTCATTTGATCACTTAGGTATATTAGCGTTTTGTGGCAAATGGATCACTACCTACAACCACTCATCACATCACTTCACTGAGCTGTAACTAGGTCCATGCGTACTTGCGCAAGTGACACCAACTTTCTTTTTGGTTTATTATTCAATTATAAACCATTGTAATCGCTCTTGAAAAAAAAAAAATTCTAGCCCCCCCCCCCCCCCCTGAAAATTTCATGGTTTACGTTTCAAAGGGTGTAGAATCCGATTCTGCAATAAAAATTTTTTCCGTCCGTCCGCCGAACGCACGATTTCTCCCAAACGGCTGGAGCAAAATATCTGAAGTTTTCAGGAAAAATACATGTTGGTCCGGCAACGCCCCAATTCTTGAGCCAGCTCTCTCACTTAATTTAAAGTGCCCTTTATGGGTTGTCAAAGTTTTGTAAAATCCCTAAAAACCTCAAAAAAAGTCAAGGCGGCCTAAATTTAGATTTTTTTTAAAAACTTTCCATGAGGAATCGAATGAGCCCTTCCCCAGGTCCGTAGCTCAAACCATTCCCGATGTATGGCCCGATTTATGGTGCCAACATTTGCGTTATTTTGGTTTATTATTATTATTATTAAATTAGCCGCCGATTTCGATTTTCGTTTATTATTCAGTAATAAACCATTGTAATCGCTCTGGAAAAAAAAATTCTAACCCCCTCAGAAAATTTATTATTGTTTTTGTTTTGATTGAAGTAACCTAGTGATGTAGTGAACGTGGATACTGGCGTGAACTCGTAAAAGGCTTTGTAGCATACACGGGTTGAAGCGTTCTGATAACCATAAAAAACGCTGCGAATTCTTTCACTGGGGCTTATTATTCAATTGGATTTCAGGAGATATGCTAGAGCACGTAAATCCGTGCTCAAACAAAATAGCCATTTGGATTGATCAGTTGATCATATTTGTGTGCCTCCTGAAATTCAATAATCGCACTATCACTTGTGAAACACGCACACCCCAAAGCTTAGTAGAAATTCAAATCATGAACGCAAGCCAATTGAATAATAAACCCCAGTGAAAGAATTTGCAGCGTTTTCAAATAGGAACCCTTTTTATTGCAGATTCGGATTCTACCTAACATTTTATCAATATTTGACCCCTCAACCCATTTTTTTTATTTCGCGCAACCGGCTCAGCGAGCTCGCAAAATTGCGCCACCTCGAAATTGTCAAATAGTGGATGATGGTGAGCTCTTAAGTGTGGCACATGAATTTTTATTGTTTTTTAATGGTGATTCACGTGATACTACCCGCTTCTCGATTCGAATCATTTTTTTAAGAATAATGACTGAAATTTGTTTATTTTGCGGGAAAAATCATCATTTATGCCGACTTTCAACTTTCAGATTAAGATGATGTTTCACTTGATCACTGAAGAAGGTTTCACTTTCCTAGTTTTACATTTTTCACCTTGACCTTGAAAATTAATCCGCGTAACAATGTGAAAACAGGCGCCTACAATGAAAAAACTTACGCGAAATAAACAAAGTTCGGTCATTTTTCCTCAAAAATTTGTTGAAATCAAAAAACGGATAGCATCTCGTGAATAAGCGTTAAAAACAATGAAAATTCATGAGCCACACTTTACAGTTCACCAACATCTGTTTGACAATTTTGGGTTTAAGAAACTTTGCGTGCTCGCTGGATTGATTACCCTCAATCAAAACAATTGGTTGAGGGGTCTTGGGTAGGATTCGAATCTGCAATAAAAAAATCCGGGTTCTCATTCAAAATAAGAATGTTACCTAGTGTCAATTGAGTTATGTTACCTAGTGTCATCTCAAATTTTGAGATCCTTGTAAAAAATAAATATGAAGGTTAAAAAAAGTGTTTATTTGCTCTCATTTGGACGATTTTAGGTGGGGAGAACTACTCGTGGGATACACCGTAGGAATCAAGGAATGGACGATAAACAGACAAAGCTACCACTATCAGCTGATTTGGATTTAGGAGTAATTTCTTGATTCTTCTGCCTGCGACGATGAAAATTTAAACGGAATTTTCTTCTAGGTGGCCCTGATTTGTTGTGTTTTAAACAACCCTAGTAATCTTAGTAGCTTGAATATTGGTAGACGGTAAATTAATATTTCTATTGTTTGTTGTACAAAACAATGAACCGTTTTCGTATGTTTAAAAGGGAGTAATATGTCTGAAAGGTTGATTCACGCCCAATCGCCTCGACCATTTTTGGCTTGACAATGATTAGAGAAATTCAACAAGATATTGAAGGGGTGAAGTGTATATTAAAAGGTACGGGCGGAGAACGAAACGACGCTCTCACAAAACACACAAGGCTTTCCTTGGTGGTACAATACCATCACAATCATTCATATAATTCTTATAAATATCTATTTTCAACTTTTGCTGAGCCATTTCGCCTTTTTACATCGGTGGCGTTTGTGATTCTTAATAGTCATTGCTACTCTTAATAATGAATATACAAAAATGACAGAATTTCTATTACGCGAAAATATGTAAACATTTTCAATACATACAGAACCATTACATCAATGGAGTAAACCCTGAAGCTAATTTCAGTCTGATTAATAGTTTGCAATTTGAAATGGAGCATCTTTGTTGATACTGAGTTCAATGAAAAGGTGTTTAGCGATCACGATCAGCTTATTAGGCTCTGAGCATAGTTTACTCCTTCTTCTATCTGCGAAGGTGAAAATTTAAATGGTATTTCATGTTAGAGAGCTTCACTCATACCGCCCATTGTGTTTTAAACAACGGGCTATCCTGCGTGAATTTGTAATAATCTCAACGGAGTGATTTCTGCCATGATTTCTGAATAAACTGAGACTTGAATCACAATTTCGTGTTGGAAATTCCCAGCGTAGGGCTTCATCACTAGCTTATCAAAATGAAAAATCAATATCAAACAATAATATCACTTCTTTGGTAGTGATCTTGTACGAACGAGAATATGCACAGCCCGTGTTCTTAGCGAGGAACCGAAACAAAGGTCTAGATAGATGTGAGCTTAGGACATATATGGATCGTTCCCCATTTCCGCTCTACGGAACTACTGCCTTGAATGCTTTAGCCGTCCAGGGTCCAGAATATCCGCCAGGTGTTGAAGGTTAGTCGCCTCAGCCCTTGGAAGGAGTGAATACTACATTGCTTCTAGTTTTTCCTCGGTGATAGGGATTTAGACTGGCCCGCTGTGATTAAACAGTCCGAGTTAAACAACACATTGAGTGCACAATTCAATTAAACTGAATGAAATAGAAAAAAAGAAAAGTTCGCACTACTTTAATCTAACTCAGCCTTCGCTCGCTGATAAACTGGATTCTAATTGCCTAAGGAAAGCCTTGCTGCTCTGAATAATTGTTTCTGCAGATTTGTTAGTCAGCCACATAAATCATTAATCTCTTCACCTATTATTTGGAAATGTTTATAAATCTGGTGATTTAACGGATATTATGTGCTGCAATGATTTCACTTCTATCGAAGAGTTTAAGAGAAGACGAACTCGGCACCATTGACTCGCATGTAGTAAGAGAGTAACGGCCGACCACTTGAAGGGTAAGAATAGTTCTGGAAACCGATTTGAGATAATTTTCTGCGATCTACTTTTGGTAAAACTCAGTCATCAAGAAAAGCGACGTTATCTACTACATGAAAAATGTAATTAGAGGGTTCTAACTCGTTCAACTGACTTCAAGAAAAAAACGCTGCAAATTCTTTCACTGGGGTTTATTATTCAATGATTCATGATTTGATTTTCTACTAGGCTTTGGAGTGTGCGTGTTTCACAGGTGATAGAGCGATTATTGAATTTCCGGAGGCACACAAATATGATCAACTGATCAATCCAAATAGGAATTTTGGTTGAGAACCGATTTAAGCGCTCTATGCAAATCTCCTGAAATTCAATTGCTCTATCACCTGTGAAACACGTACACTCCAAAGCTTAGTAGAAATTTAAATCATGAATCATTGAATAATAAACCCCAGTGAAAGAATTTGCAGCGTTTTTTTTTCAAGAGCGATTACAATGGAAAAATATTATATTTGAAAATTTTAAATTTCGTAAGACGGAGCAAGCATATCAGAATGCTTCTACCCGTGTATCGGCTATAAACCCTTATAGGAGTTCAGTCCAGTATCCACATACACTACATCACTAGGTTACTGCGATCAAAACACACAAAAAAAAAACTCTAGTGTTTGTTTTGATTGCAATAACCTAGTGATGTAGTGAATGTGCATGCAAATGTTGGCACCATAAATCGGGCCATACATCGGGAATGGTTTGAGCTAAGGACCTGGGGAAGGGCTCATTCGATTCTCATGGAATTTCTTCAAAAAAAAGTCCAAATTTAGTCCGCCTTGACTTTTTTTGAGGTTTTTAGGGATTTTACAAAACTTTGACAACCCTTAAAGGGCATTTTAAATTAAGTGAGAGAGCTGGTTAAAGAATTGTGGCGTTGTCGGACCAACATTGATTTTTCCTGAAAATTTCAAATTTTTTGCTCCAGCCGTTTCGGAGAAATCGTGCGTACGGACGGAAAATTTTTTATTGCAGATTTGGATTCTACACCCTTTGAAACGCAAACCATGAAATTTTCCGGGAGGGTTAAAATTTGTTTCTTCAAGAGCGATTACAATGGTTTATTATTGAATAATAAACCAATAGGTGTTCTATTTCGTCTAAAAACACCTCATTTACTTAAAAATACTAGTAGTGATCGCATCCATTTCATTTTACTAATTATGTTTCTTCCCATATGTTTCCCCTTTCTGATTTTTGCAGATTTTTTGCACTGTTCATTAATTACTTGTATGCTCTCTGGTGGACTAGCTGGAATGGAAGCCCAAGTAAGGTAACAACGCTACCGAAAGATGATAAACATTCCATTTCTTTAAGGGGCAATTATTTGGATAGGGGGTTAAGTTTTCCACCAATGCTGTTCACGAGGTATATTACTTCAACTTCTTTGCTGAAGAATTCCGGCTCACCATCTATGTTTAGCCAAAAATAGTATTTTTTCAGAACAAGATAGGAATGTAATATTTATGAGACGATATCATTAAAGAATAAATTAAAGTTGTTTGCAGTAATAGCAAAAACCAAAAACAAACAATCGTAATGGGCATTTATTTGGCTTTTTCTGTACCAACATTCAAAACTTTCACGTCATCAATTTAGTTATATTAAAAACTTCAAAGATTAGAGTAGTTTTCATTGATGCTTCCAATTTAATTGGAATTTTAATCAAAATTCTTGAATAGTAATGTACACCGTTTCACATTGTCTTTGGATATAACTAACTATAAAATATATTCAAACATATCTGTTCAAATGCATGTTAACCTTCATTCATATGATGTTTCTCCTCTGTTGATAAACCTTCCAAAGATTAGTAAGGTTTGAAAAATAAAATTGTAATAATTGAATTGTCTTTGGTTAGCGAAGATACATCATCCTAGGAAGTGTGAGAAATCATCCGAGTTCATTGAACATAACAGAAGAGCAAATTGAACGAAATAGAAAATGGAGATTTCATGCTTGTTTCATTTTACTCAGCAGTTAATAAAATGAATTTCAATCGCAGTTTGTGTGAATAAACAAACAAACTTTAGAAACAAAGCACATAGTATAGTTTTGCGAGTAAAAGGAATTGGCACAGACAGACAGACATCGAACTTTCAGAGCCTCCGAGAAAAAATTAAGAGGAAACTAATTCAGAGAAAAACCCGCATAATACCCCTATATTTTCATTGGGCAGGAGTAGGAGTAGAGCTGCCCTGAAGTTTTATAAACTTTGACATAACACGCGAGTCAATGTATTCATTTGGAGAAAAAAGAGAATTTTCAGAAAATAATTTAGCTTCTAATGGCGATCAGCTGTAATAATTATTGTTAAGAGTTATTAGAAGCTACACTAATGGTTGAGAGGAGACTACAATGCTAATATAAAGTCGTACCTAGTCGCATAATCAACCACAAGTTTGTCATGTTCAAGTCAGAATCTTACTGACGTGCTCTATTGTGAAACTTGGAAATAGTTTGCGTGTTTACTTCTTGTGGAGGAACGGAAACTGTTGGAATCTACCATGAAAACCCCTTTAGCGACATCGGTCTCCTATGCAAGTTATAAAGACGTGTTTCACCGCCCTCCAAAAGTTTAGTGTAATCACAAACAACTTCCCTTCCCTCTTACTCCAATTTTCCCTCCATTTGGTTAGCGTAGGAACTGATAAATTTCAAGACCGAATTCAGGCAGCGGGGAAAACACTAAGCACATAAAAGGAGACAGTTGACTACTCACGTCACAGAAGGGGGAATTTAACTAACCGGGAAGTTGAAGCGTTGTGATGTCACATTGTTGCGGAGGGGTTGTTAAGGTGTAAGGTCGGGAGGGTTGGTTCTCGTCGCCGTTGCCCTATTACTGCACCCAGCACTTTCCCTTCAAGGGAGGGCTGTTTTAAGGGACGGTAGCTCTGATGTGTCAGACGGGCGAGGCAGAAGGGAGTTTAAGGGCCATCCAAGGTAATGGAGTCCCTTCACGTATTAACTCCCTAGTCTTGATTACCCCTTCCTCTACTAGGTTGCCGATATAGGCTGGAGCATTCGTCGTTCTACCGAACCAGCAACAGGGTCATGATATGAGTGGGAAGTAAAGTTTTAGTTATCTGAGGCTTCACCCGTTTAGGGTGTCAGAGAAGTCAATAAATTCCTAGTGCACATTGACATATTTATGAAGGGCCCTAATCAGAATCTCCATTGAAGTGCTATAACAATCCTAATGTTTGCATATTTACTTATCAATGGCAATAATAAATAATCAAAAATAACCGAAAAAACGCTGCAAATTCTTTCACTGGGGTTTATTATTCAATTGGCTTGCGTTCATGATTTGAATTTCTACTAAGCTTTGGAGTGTGCGTGTTACAGAGGTGATAGAGATATTATTGAATTTCAGGAGATATGCATAGGCACGTAAATCTGTTCTCAACCAAAATACCTATTTGGATTGTTCAGTTGACCATATTTGTGTGCCTCCTTAAATTCAATAATGGCTCTATCACCTGGGAAACACGCACACACCAAAGCTTAGTAGAAATTCAAATCATGAACGCAAGCCAATTGAATAATAAACCCCAGTGATAGAATTTGTAGCGTTTTACCTAAATTTAAGGGAATGCTTCAACCCGTGTATCGACTACAAAGCCTCTTAGGAGTTCACTAGAGTATCCACATTACTACATCACTACATCACTAGGTTACTGATATCAACACAAAAACAATAATAAACCAAAATAACGCGAATGTTGGCACCATAAATCGGGCCATAGATCGGGAATGGTTTGACCTACGGACTTGGGGAGGGGCTCATTCGATTCCTCATGGAGTGTTCTTCAAAAAGAGTCCAAATTAGGCCGCCTTGACATTTTTTTGAGGTTTTTAGGATTTTACAAAACTTTGAAAACCCTCAAAGGGCACTTTAAATTAAGTGAGAGAGCTGGCTCTAGAATTGGGGCGTCGCCGGACCAACTTGGATTTTTCCTGAAAATTTCAGCTTTTTGCTTCAGCCGTTTGGGAGAAATCGTGCGTACGGCGGACGGACGGAAAAATTCTTATTGCAGATTCGGATTCTACACCCTTTGAAACGTAAACCATGAAATTTTCCGGGGGGTTTAGACTTTTTGTTCAAAAGCGATTACAATGTTTTATTATTGAATAATAAACCAAAACGAACATGAAATCATGAAAATATAATAATAGTAAACAAAATGTGCGTATTTATAAATATAAATACATTTGGAGATGGGGAAATAGAAGAGAAACTAACGCAAATATATACTCTTCATCATCAAAAGAACTGAATCAAGCTTCAGGGAAATCAAATATTTGAGTACTCTATTCCCATATTCAAGCTTCGAACTTTCAGAAGTAAACTTCAACTCTTCAGTTAATTTATTGTGATATGCCGATTTAAAACGTGTAAAATAAACATGAGTTGAGGAAGTATTAATTAGTGAAGGGACCTTATGGTAGTAAAATAGCAGAATCTTTAAGAAGAGGTGACGTAAAGAAAATAACTTCGAATCATTGAAAACAGATTCACTCGAATAAAGTCTAAGTTTGTTCTACATGGTTTTAATGATAGCCTTTTGGAGTATCAACAGTTTTTCCAAAGTTGTGCGATAAGTTCCACCTCAAACAATTAATCCATGTTGGAGAACCGACTGCACCAGACTGTAATATATTAAGCGTTGTTGGCTAAGACCAAATACATTTCGGACATTATAAAATGAAGATGGGATACCTTTGTGAATTCAATTAGACAGGGTAATTCACAAAAATTATTTTCATAACGGACGATAACCGATCGACAAGACCAAGTGTTCGAAAGGCTAATGAAATGTGGGCAATGAACTGGTGACTGGCCGCAATTTGCCTCAGGCCGCCCTGCTGTCAACCGGCCCAGTCACAAGTTCAGCACAGTTGATTTGTGACGGTGTGACGTATTGTTAAGCCGTGGAAGGTGTGCCGCGTATCAAGTCGCAATCAGGGTGATGACAGGGTGACTTCACCTGTCGTGACATAGACGTGGCAATGTAAGAAATACAAAGCGCCCATCACACTCACAAACTGGCGACTTGAAAGACAACAATGAGAAAGAGGAAGACTTTTATAAGGGACAAGTTGTAAATTGCAGCCACCCACCGGTCGATTGCAGTCGGAAATAATTAGCGAGCTCAACCCGGTCTGCGATCGCGAGTGTCTGTTTTTCTTTTAAACTTTACTCTGAAGAGAAATGCTTGATGCAATTACCATCTTTAGAACAATTTAAATAAAAATTACAACATTTAAAATCTATAAGACGTGGATAATTTATAAATACAAACAGTCTAGCAGTATCTCTAGTCGAATCTCTACCCCTCTCATCCTGTTTTCTCTCCCTGACGTCAGCAGGTAGATCCACCACCACTAAATAAAGAGAGTTCACTCGATGAATATCAGACTGAATAAGTTTCTCCGTCAAGAGAGCTCTATAGGGTGTTGCATTTGTGGCAAAAGGTAGACCCATAAATGGTAAGCCCAAATCTCACAAAACCATGCAATAAGCGTATCTGTACCTGTACCCTAAGTTTCAAATGATGAGTTTGGCCTACTAAGAAATTTATATTCTCCACATCAAAACTAAATTATACTGCAATAAAGTAATAAAAATGCCGATATGGTGTAGGCTAGGTGTGTCCTTCATTTGAACCATGTGCGGAGTTGCAATAAGAGAATATGACGTCATTCGGTGTAACGTTTGGTCGTTGCCATTCTTCCCACATTCATTATCCCCCCAAAGTTTCTACTAATTTGCACATCACCTACCTTTTTATTGTGCTAGTCTGTACTACATTATCAATCAATCCTAATAGATTGCATTTAAGGATTCATTTATCTAAAAATCGAAAACAAAAAATTAATTTTTTTGTTTGATTGATAGAAATTAGTTCCCTGAATCAAATTAGACACTCGGGTTAATGTGCGATCATCCGTTGGCTAACCATTAAAAAACATCTGCCAAGTGGGTGTGGCACATAGCTTCCTCGTATCCATAACATGACTGTATAGATCATTGAAAATTATTATTGACTAAAGCTACATCAGTCCGAACAATCCCTGAAAATATCATCGAAATCAGTCATGAACTCCCGGAGTTATGCGTGTAACAAGAATTTCACGTTTGCGGATGCGTAGAGGCTACTGTTAATTCAGGGGTCATGAAACTTATACAGGATCATCTACACATCAAACCGAACAATCCCTGAAAATTTCATCGAAATCGGTCAAGAACTCCCGGAGTTATGCGGGTAACAAGGATTTCACGTTTGCGCAGGCGCAGAGGCTACTATTAATCCGGGGGTCATGAAACCTATAGGGGACCATCTACTCCCCAACCCGCACAATCCCTGAAAATTTCATCAAAATCGGACTATAACTTCGTGTAGTTTGGCACGTAACAAGGATTTGCTGACAGACAGACATGGAACCAAAATTGCTTAGAAAGGTCTACAACGCAAAATGCGAGTGGAATTTTTGATTTTGGAGACAACAAAATTTTCACATTCCGAAAGTGAAAACAATGCTTCTGCTACCTTGGTAGACTCGGAAGCAAAATAGGTTAGGTAGGTGGTCGAGAGGTATGACCTCGAAGGGCCCAAGCATTTTCATCTTGAATGCAATTACAAATAGATAATTAGATCATTTAAAACAAACTAATATATATAGATTTCTACCCCGATTCATAGCTTTTCTTGATTCATTGTACTTTCTTATTTCCTTCAACAAATCGAATGAGCCGACTCAGGCCGCTTTAAAAAAATTTGGTCGCTTTCCCTAAAGGTTACAACCGATTTATATGTTTTCTTGTTAAGTTTTAGTTGTGTTTCTGAGTGAATCTAGGAAGGATTGTCTCTGGTTGTACAGTCCAGTTCTGGTAGCTGGGTGATCCGCGTTGGAGGGTTATGTAATACAGAAATAATGAACCTTTGCTTAATAATTGTCAGCGTTTTTTTAAAAATTATTATTCGTTAATACTCTAAGTGTAGCAATGGTATATCCATCTCCCCAGCAAGGCGCACATTATATACTTTGATTCAGTACATACCTTAGGGCAACAGACGGCGGATATGAGCCATTTTTTCTTTTTACATTCTAATTTTAAAATATGCATATTTTGAAACGTAAACCAAACCATTTTTAGGGGAGTTAAATGGTTTGTTTTCTTGATTTTTCAATGGTTTCATAAACCAAAATATTGCAGATGATGAACCAAATTCTCTGTTTCTACTTCAAAATGGATTTAATTGAGAGAACTTTTAAGGTTTGGACCATTTTCAAGTTCGAACAAATATCGAGAAGAAAATTGAACATCATAATCATCGTAATCATTGACACCATATACACTAATGGGTTTTCTTTCTGCCTCAATACAGATTCTCCGTACAATCGGATTCTCATTGTGAGAAAGGTTCAGCTCTTCTCCTCACCTCGCCGTGGCTATTGTCAGTCGGAGGCTGTCAGGATTAGATGGATCGGTTGGCTTGTTGGACTAGCAGGCGCTTTTCTTTATTTGCAACCCACATTCCCGATCAAACCTCTTACTCGCTACAAGTACCGCACAACAGTCAAAAGCCGAATACTCATTCATCTTGCGGAACCTTCCAATAGCTATCCTTCCCGCGTCTTCCAGTTTCCCCAGATCCATTATTCACAAAATCCTTTCTGTCGAGGCCCTCTACTCCTTTTCCTCATCCGAAGTTTGTTTGTACTTACTCATTCCAAATGGTTTGTAGGCTGTCGTTCATTGTATTTATACTGATGCGTATACATCAAGAATATGCTATGATGAATGATTTTCGATGAAGTGATTGAAATCGTACTGTTTATATTATTTCCTCTTTGAGTGTATCGAGGTAGCGATGTGAGTCTCAGTAACTACGAAACCATGAAATCCACAAACCGCAATGCCCGTAGACAAATTTGCTGTCTGAATCTGCCCAGCAAAGCGGAGGATGGTTTTGAGACCTCAACTATTGTCCAATCAATACCGTCGGACAATCTTGCGATAATTGCTACTCTCGTGCGAGGTTGCACAATCTTTGTGTTGGGCAGAAACAAATGGTTGGAGAGCATGTGATTGAAAATTTTACTCCAACGCATTTCTGAGTCTGCTTTAAGCTCGTTCCATTTGCCAATCTTCTCCCCCGATATGTAGTTTTCAACAAGGGATATCTCGTCAAACATCGCATCTATGTCAATTTTAGCAGATGATCGGGCAAAGATGTCAGAAAAAGCTTCACATGACGCTTCATTCCATGAAAATGTTTTTTTTTTTTTTTTTTTTTTTAGAACAAATAGGGGCAAGATCCTGAATATTTTCGTTCCACTTCCGTAGGTAACTTTCACAAAAACGCTGTAAATTCTTTCACTGGGGTTTATTATTCAATTGGCTTGCGTTCATGATTTGAATTTCTACCAAGCTTTGGAGAGTGCGTGTTTCACAGGATAGAGCGATTATTGAATTTCAGGAGATATGCATAGAGCACGTAAATCTGTTTTTAACCAAAATACCTATTTGGATTGATCAGTTGATCATATTTGTGTGCCTCCTGAAATTCAATAATAGCTCTATCCTGTGAAACACGCACACTCCAAAGCTTAGTGGAAATTCAAATCATGAACGCAAGCCAATTGAATAATAAACCCCAGTGAAAGAATTTGCAGCGTTTTCTGTATATTGTAATTTTGGAACTACTAGCTAATGTTTTTTCTAGTTTCCATCTAGTTAGACTGAAAAAATGACATTTTTACAACGAAAAATTTGAAAGAATTATCGTCTAAGTGGCCTTTTTGATACATCGCGCTTGTGTGAGTTTCCTGTTCATGTAACGTTAATACATGAGTTTAAATACCTAAGTGTAAGCAATTCTATACCTTATTATCTAATTCAATTAAAATAAATAATCTAGTTTCTCTACAAAGAAAAAAATTGAACGAAAGTAATCCTTTTTCAAGTGGCCCTTTGAAGCCAATTGCGTTTTTTTTTAGCCGAAGCAAGAGTTTATTTTTAGCTATTAACGACAATTAACGGCTATGTTATTTTGAATAGTAAAGAATTTTTTATGAAAAATATGTTTTTTGAATTGCATTATAGTTCTTTTGTATTTACTGCAATGGAAAGTAGAGAAATCAGCAAGATAACCATTGAAAAACGCTGCAAATTCTTTCACTGGGGTTTATTATTCAATTGGCTTGCGTTCATGATTTGAATTTCTACTAAGCTTTGGGGTGTGCGTGTTTCACAGGATAGAGAGATTATTGAATTTCAGGAGGCACACAAATATGATCAACTGATCAATCCAAATAGGTATTTTGGTTGAGAACAGATCTACTTGCTCCGTGCATATCTCCTGAAATTCTATAATCGCTCTATCCTGTGAAACTACGCACACTCCAAAGCTTAGTAGAAATTCAAATCATGAACGCAAGCCATTGAACAATAAACCCCAGTGAAAGAATTTGCAGCGTTTTTATTGAACCTCAATACCCCCCCCCCCCCCCACAATAAAAACATCTATAATTTATCAAGTCCTTTAGCACTCGTATCGTTAAAACTTCCCCAAATCCAAATTCAAACGATGCAGCCAAAGGTAGACTGATGTAGAGGAGGCACACAAATATCATCAACTGATCAATCCAAATAGGTATTTTGGTTGAGAACAGATCTACTAGCTATGCATATCTCCTGAAATTCAATAATCGCTCTATCCTGTAAACTTTTCCAAAGCTTAGTAGAAATTCAAATCATGAACGCAAGCCAATTGAATAGTAAACCCCAGTGAAAGAATACTTATTTACCCCAATAATAATATTGAATAATATTTACCTATATATTATCAGCGTTTCATGAATATCAGAATGCTTCAACCCGTGTATCGGCTATAAACTACAAGAATCCACATCGGTTATCACTCCAGTATCCACATTCACTACAACTCGACGCTATCGGCATCACTAGGTTACAAACAAACAATAATAAACCAAAAAACGCAAATGTTGGTACCCAAAATCGGGCCATACATCGGGAATGGTTCGACTTACGGACCTGGGGAGGGGCTCATTCGATTCCTCATGGTATGTTCTTGAAATAGGTACAAATTTAGGCCGATTCGACTTGTTTTGAGGTTTTTAGGGATTTTACAAAACTTTTACAGCCCTTAAAGGGCATTTTAAATTGAGTGAGAGAGCTGGCTCAAGAATTGGGGCGTCGTCGGACCAAGATGGATTTTTCCTGAAAATTTCAGATCTTTTGCTCCAGCCGTTTGGGAGAAATTGTGAGTACGGCGTACGGCGTACGTTGGACGGACGGAAAAATTGTTATTGCAGATTCGGATTCTACACCCTTTGAAACGTAAACCATGAAATTTTTCATCGGGGGTCAGCACTTTTGTTTCCAGAGCGATTACAATGGTTTATTGTAATTAATAAATAATTATTCAATATTGTAATTATTGAATAATAAACCAAAAGCAAGGGCGGTCAATAGACAGCTACGCGAGCGTGAGTCATGTTGGCGCGAACGCATGAAAGTTAATGCCCATATTTTAGAAATGCATTGAAAATAACTGAACATGTACTGTCGCCCGACGTGATCGAAACTGAAGCTGGAACCGAGGTTCTCGGGCGCAGGGTCAGCGGCGCCGGTCGCTTGCCTCGCCGCGCTTCTTGAGGGAAAACTCTTCCACAGGACGGCGCCGCTCGCGCCTGTTTAGGCACACGAAGGAATCGCGGGCCGAAGGCGCAGGCGTCGTGGCAACCACCCGCCGTGTCTTGGCTTACGTGGAAAACGAACGCGAGCGAGCTGGCCCATCGCCAATAATTGGCTGGCCCATCGACCATTATTGTGGGCGCCGTCAAACAATGCGATTCTGTGGATGTGTCAGACGTAACAGTGCGGCACCGTGCGGCAAACGCTCACGCCGCGTGGTTTGATTTTCGTCGCAATCGCGTAATCGCGTTAACGTTTGTTCACACTTTGTAGGTTAACCTGCTTTTGTTGAGATTATATCGTTCAACAATGATATTGCCTTTTAGGTGATTCCTTTGCGGTTTATTTTCAATGATGATCTCAATGATTTTCAAAGAGCTTCAACAAAATGAATAATAGATCAATTTTGCTTAAAAATAAATACATTTTTACTGTATATCAGATATAGATTCTGAGAACACATTGTGAGCGCGACTTCTTTCAGTTTTACTAGTCCGATTTATTTAAACTTTGTTGTTCTGAATATTATAACTGATTTTCGAAAATATGTATATGAAATTTTAGTACGAAAGTACCAAATTTTGAGAATAATTTTTTAAATTTTGTTATTTTAAATACTACTATGGCAGAAAAAAATGTAATAAATTTAGAATTTATTTATGGAATTTATATTACAAATAGTAATTTTTATTGTTAATTTTTTAATTTTATAGATTTTTATTTTAATTTCTGTTGCTTTTGTAACTTTATTAGAGCGTAAAGTGTTAAGTTATATTCAATTGCGCTAAGGTAATAATAAGGTAGGATTAATAGGTTAATTTCAACCATTTTCTGATGGTATTAAATTATTTTTTAAAGAGCAATGTTTCTTAGGAGGCACACAAATATCAACTGATCAATCCGAATAGGTATTTTGGTTAAGAACAGAACCTGAACATGTACAGAACATTCAGAACATGTACGAATGCAGAACATGTACAGAACATGAACGCAAGCCAATTGAATAAACCCCAGTGAACGAATTTGCAGCGTTTTTATTGAACCTCAATACCCCCCCCCCCCCACAATAAAAACATCTATAATTTATCAAGTCCTTTAGCACTCGTAAATCGTTAAAACTTCCCCAAATCCAAATTTAAAGGATGTAGCCAAAGGTAGACTGATGTAGAGGAGGCACAAAAATATCATCAACTGATCAATCCAAATAGGTGTTTTGGATGAGAACCGAGTTACGATTCGTAATCTAGTTAAAGGCCAAAAACAGACCCGACCCTCAAAATCGCTTATCCTGGTGTGCGGGAATCATGTAATCTTCAACCAATTGAGGTCTCTCCCATCCAATTGAGGCAATCAACGGTTCATCAGCACTCACAACTTCACGCATAATCATGTTTTTTTTTTTTTGTAAATATAAGGTCTCAACAAATTTAGCAAGTTTAAGAAAACCTCAGGTGTCATTAGCCAGAAATTCGTAATATTTTCTGAATGCATTTCGTGTACAAGTCTTGAGTGGGTCAGGTCTGGTCGTTGGACGTACACTTTCAATCATCCATATCCTCCTCTTCCGCTCATTCCTGCACATGAGCCGAAGCGATTAACGCGATACCCACGGATTTCTGCTTTGTGAAAAACGGCTCTATCTGAATCATACGTTTGACAATGAAGAACAAGGGGCGATCAGCATCGAACTGGTCAAAGTCGGGCGCCAAGAACGGGTCGTGTAAATACGAAGCTCTGTTGTGATAAGAGATGGGGAACAGGAACGAGAACGGGCAGTATAAAATGGGTAGTGTGAAGCGTTAATGGAATCAACATCAGCTTTTGTTTCGGACAAAGTGACAAGTAATGTTGTTTTTCACGGAGCTACATTTGAGCCGAAGTCATACAACTGTGTTTGGTCGTCTATTAGTTAATTGAAATGTATGAGATCAGTCATCAGCTGAATTCCTACATGGTTTCGTTTGCAATCTATGAAACGTGCTACCTCTATATACAAAAATCAGTGATTCACGTAGAAGGGCATTCATGGTTCATTAGAAGATTCTAATACAATTAATAAACCTCTGAGTAGTAATTTGCAGCATTTTGCCTTTTTCTATTGGTGAAAT
Organism: Creontiades dilutus; assembly: GCA_031894815.1. Taxonomy (NCBI): domain Eukaryota; kingdom Metazoa; phylum Arthropoda; class Insecta; order Hemiptera; family Miridae; genus Creontiades; species Creontiades dilutus. Next base: position 1,838 of record JAVIWC010005520.1, on the reverse strand, counting down.
TAAAATCGGAGTACATTGAAGGCGATCCACGATACTCTAGAGTCGATATAGTTGAACACAGTAATGTATTAGATTAACCAACATGCAGGAGAACGTAGCCAACTTACAATCCCTATTGTGAGAAGAATGTATGAGTGGTCGGAAATATTTTTGTCGAAATGTAATTGGTTATTGAAGTTGAATAGGTCCTAAAATAATCATTATTTGATGATCAGTTGATTAGCAATGTACGGTGAAAGCAGCGTGGGAGTTAAGTTCAACCCCTGAAACGTACCAAAAAAACTAGACCTTATCCAAATGAAGAACCCATCCAAAACCGTTTTTGGCTGGTCAGAAAGCTGAATTTTTGTTTTCAACTAACGTTTTACATTCTAAATCTCGTGGCTTTTGTCCATCATCCATGGTTCAAACGTCTATATTTTTAACCATTCTAATTTAGCTCATATGGAAGATGTTAAAAGAGTTGGATTACAAATATCAAGGTCAATGCCTACAGCTGTAGGTGCGCGGAGTCTTCACGGACGAATTTACTGACCAGCTCCTCAAGTACTTGGTCTTCCTGCAGGTCATTGTCGATTCTGATGACCTCCCTCTGAACGTAAGCAGAGAAACACTTCATCAGCACAAGCTCATCAAAGTCATCAAGAAGAAACTGATCCGCAAGGCCCTCGACATGTTCAAGAAACTTTCCAAGAAAGATAAGGACATGTTCTGGAAGGGGTACTCAACCAAGTGAGTGGTTTTACTTTCCCAACGCTTAGAAGTTCTAACAAAAATAGTTCTGTTGCCATTCTGAATCCTGATTTTGAGAAATCCAAAATGAGACATGACGAACAAGTTATGCAAATATCAATTCTTATGGTTGTAAGGTAGGTCCATATAGATGAATTTATGATGTTTTAATTAGTTTTCTCATTTAAACCTCCAAAAATGGATTGCTCCTGTTAAAATTCTTCGTTCCCCCAAAATACCACCGATACTGTCGAATTCCCTCCAGATGAATGTTATTGTAATTATCTGCGTGCTTCTTAACATGAAAATATTGTCCTCTGGGCGCTCCTACCTTTTGCTCTTGCTTTGAATTTTGGTCTGATATCTAACACTGGAGAAATTCAAGAGCGATCACAATGGTCTATTATTGAATGATAAACTAAAAGATACTATGAGCCACCTTTTGTGCAGTTGCCTCATTTTCAGAGGTATCTAGGAGGCACATTGCTGGATGAGGAACACCTAGTTTGTTTGCTGAATGTGATTCCACAGGATTATAAAAAATTAAATGCGTTCATTCAGATGGCTGTCAGGCAGAGGCAAATTATTGTTTATGAAGGTTTTTGAAATGATATTTTGTAAATTGTTTTTTGATTTGTAGTTATGTTGTACTATAAGAGCTGTAACTACTGAAGCGAGTGTTTTCTTTTTCTTTTAGCAAGATTAAAAGTCATTTGGATGATGTCAAAATAGTCTATATGGATCAGGGATACCATGTGTTGTCAGTTTTTTATATTTTATTTATTGGCCTGTGTAATGACCTATTTAATTTATTAAGAAGCGTTTTATGCAACTCCTTGTAATGCCTTTTTGCTTAGACAAATAAAATTTCATTTTAGGTTCTAATAAATTTGGAGATTAACTAAGGGGAAATTTCATTTAAGTAAGTACAACGAACCAATGATTAAAATGTCCAAACTCTATTGAATTTCCGCACCTGTTGACTCGAATCCTTTAATGACCACATTTTCCCAAACGCTCCTGCCATCGCAGAAAAAAAATGATCATTTCAACAAGAAATTATCGGAAAGGGAAAAAACACCCTTCTGAAACTTTTGGTGAGAGAG